>CM051259.1:55482741-55953195 GCA_027921565.1 Artemia sinica | reverse complement strand
CGTAATTCAGCACGAAAAATTACGTCTGCTCATGTTCAGAAATAATTCCCAGCAACTTATTTTCCTAGTTTTAGATTGGGTTATTTGTTTAAATGTTTTTCGCGTCTCCTGTAAAATTTAAAAAATGTCACTTACCACCTTTTTGTTTGCCACAGCCGAGCTCCAGTCTTGACACCCTGTGGCTTTCGTAATGGTATCTGAAAACTCCAAGACCGGATTGAAACGGCACACAACCAACTATCATGCTCATGACTCACCCAGGAAAAATCCTCTATTGTTTTCTTCCCTATGATTGACCTTCCAGCTAGTGACGACACTTGCATTTATTCAACTTTGCTTTTCGTAGCATAGCAGGCAAGGCAACATGGATTTATGATTCCCAGCGACTTATTTTCCTAGTTTTAAATTGGGTTATTTGTTTAAATGTTTTTTGCGTCTCCTGTAAAATTTACAAATGTCACTTACCACCTTTTGGTTTGCCACAACCGAACTCCAGTCTCGACACCCTGTGGCTTTCGTAATGGTATCTGAAAACTCCAAGACCGGGTTGAAACGGCACACAACCAACAATCATGGTCATGACTCACTTAGGAAAAGTCCTCTATTGTTTTCCTCCCTATGATTGACCTTCCAGCTAGTGACGACACTTGCATTTATTCAACTTTGCTTTTCGTAGCATAGCAGGCAAGGCAACATGGATTTACTCCGGTTGTAAAATTTGACCAACCGCTGCGGTAGAAAGCAATGCAAATTGTCGAAGCAGCTGCTCCAGGAAGTAAGCTCTCAAATATTGTTCCGGAACTTGGAGGATTCCACACCATGATCACCATCAGATGGCTACATCATGGAGGGTTCAGGACTTAGAGAGATTCTTGAACTTGTCTACGTACCTAACACTATCCCCCATCTTCTCAGTGGGAAAGCAATCACCAGGGCAATATGCAGCCATTTTCTGGTTGACGCTGTGCTACATGCTATTCTGCTTTCCGAGGTCTTTCTCGAAGAAACTTCCAGGTTGCTGAATCAATTCTGCAGCTGAAGAACCATTGGAACTCAGCAGCCTGTACACAAAGCTTATGAACAAAGAAGCGGCTGTTACGGATATAGAAAGAAACCCTTCCCTAGAAAAAACAGTGGGATTCATCAACAGGAAGAGAATGGAACTGCTCTAGTACGGAACCTCGAAACTGTGGTTCCAATGCTCCGATATGGTATTCATACTGCGAAATTTCTTAAGAGCTGAACAATCTGGATCATGGGATATCCCTCTTCAAAATCTTCCTCTGACATGCTATCTTATCTGGCGGCAACTGGACACAACAATCACAAAAAATCCTGCCATATTTACCTCCAGCAAATGGTCAAGCTCTAAGAAACCCATCCTGCCATTTATCAAGCCTTCCAGAATGGGATACATGTGATCAGACGTTCTGATAGATTCTGGGCTTGGATCTTCACGGATCTTGTCATTCAGCAGGAGCTAATGCGTTGTCTCCAAACGACTGGTGGCCTTACCGATGGAAGTGGTATGACAGACGTTCAAAGGTCCTTATGGGTTCTGTCTTGACCAGTCTGCTCTGCACTAACTCTTCTAATTGAGGTTTGTCAGAGGTTTTCTATGGATCTAGTGAACAGTATAAGGAAACGTCCGAGCCGAGGCACCTTAGAGACTGTAAATTCACCCAGATCGTTATCGATTTCCTTGAAAAAGGATACCCATATAATGGGAATCTTCAACTAAGGAACATCACCAACGGTTTGACAGCCTACGAATCTGCCAACGTTGATTCTGCTAGAGATTTAGGCCTATAAATCGTTGACTCCATGCCTGGAAAGCTGGTCGCTGATTATGTGTTTTGACGAAAACAACAGGCAGTTCAAATTACTACAAAGCAGAATCCAGGTGGAGATTGCAAATGACTGGACCCAACTCTCTTTTTTCAGAGATTCATCACGCTAGCAAAGAGGAACAGTATCATAGAATCTGAGTACTTTCAACACAAACTGTGTTCCTACCCGGCATCACTTTTTGACAGTTCTTGCATGCTCCGGTTTCCGAACAAGCTAGAGTTTGCCAAGGCTATAACACAAGCTTGCAATCTTGAGGAGCACTCTACTCTGATTCGCAAAGGCAATCGATATGTCATCGACGATGGAGCTCTTCTGCACAGAATTTCATAGGCCAAAAACGAACGATATTCCAAAATCCTTGACCATTCTGCTACTTGCGTGACCCGAAAGTATCCATCTGCTAATATTGTGTTCGACGGCTACGATGGTGGAGCTACCATAAAGGATATGGCCCAGTCGAAGAGAAGTAGTATAATCGGCCGTGAGATTCTTTTCACAGCGGATATGCATCTGAAGGTAAAAAAAGGATGAGTTCTTGTCCTGTAAGAAAAACAAGGCCAGGTTTACCTGTGCGTTGGCTGTTTATCTCCGATCAAAGGGCTTCGTTGTAGTCCAGACACCAGGTGATGCAGATGTCTTAATTGTGCAAGCTGCTGTTGATTCTTCCAGGTATTACGACATTGCCGTCATTGGAGATGATACTGATCTTTTGTTTCTATTGTGTTATCATGGTGATCTATCAAGCAAGGAACTATTCTTTACACCTGAGACAAAGTCAAGCAAAGCTACCCGAATATGGGATATTCACAAATTAAAAGAGAAGCTGGGCCAAGTGACATGCCATCTGATTCTTTTTGCTCACGCCATCTTAGGCTGTGATATGACTTCACGGATCCACAGTGTGGGAAAAGGCCTTGCTCTGAAGAAACTAATGGCAGATACTGATTTTGGTACATCAGCTGCAGTTTTCATGCTGAAGTCAGCTTTGAAGGAGGAAGCAAGGGTTTGCTGTAGAAGACGCTCTGCTCATGGTATATGGCTCATACAAAGGAGTACATCTGAATGAACTCTGCAGAGGAGTTTTCAAAAAGAAGGTGACTACTGCTAGCACATTCGTCCACCCTGAACAGTTACCACCAACTTCTGATACGGCTGAATTCCACAGTTAGAGGGTTTTCTACCAAGTTCACTTATGGAGTGGAGATCATGATTCTGAACTTAAACCCGAGGATTGGGTTTTGAAAAATAAAGATGACTTCTTGTATCCATTGACTACTGACGTCCCACCAACCCCTCGTCTGCTTTTGAAAATTGTAAAGTGCTCCTGTCATCTGGAATGTAGCTCAACGAGATGTATCTGCTTTAAAAACGGCCTAGCTTGGACTGCAGTGTCTAAAACGTGCGAAGGGACAGCATCTTCTAACTGTCTAAGAATTGAAAGCTATAACGATGAGGAGAACGCCGAAGCTTAGATATCTGAATCAAAAGAATAAGTTGTGAATACTAGTCGGAGTTGTTCATGAAGTTGATTCAATAATTCTATCAGTTGTGAAGACTAGTCAGTGTGTTGATAATAGTTTATTCTAAAAGGGATTTTAAATGTCGGCCGCTGAAAACTAGTTCCATAGATGGTTTCCCTTTTTTAATTTTTCATATTTTAATAAACATCTTGCAATCACTTTTAAGGCCAACCCATCAGGTGATGGAGCCAGAGACGATCAGATTCAGGCTAACTAATTATTAGATTTCAAAACCGACAATTTAGTTAGCAAAAGACGGTCTGGTATAAAAAAAAAAGGGGTCACGATGACGAGAAGCGTAAAAATCTCATATTGATGATTTTGAAACCTTTTCTATATACTGTACACCAAACTTGACTCCATTTCCCACTTATCTCGTCTTTTTACATCGGAATAATAATTCAGTTCAAGAAAAACGAACAATTACCGGAACTTAATTTTATTGTTAGGAAAGTGAGAAAACTGACACGATTCGCAAAAAATAAACTAGTTTTGCGTTGACCTAGAATGTGCAACTTTGGATATGTTGTTCAGCTTTTTTCTCTACAAACATGGTGTAAAAATCATTTCTGTTGCAATTTGTTTGGGGTCAAACTCAAGTTTGCCTGTACTATAATAGAAGATGGCCTCTGAGACCACAGTACCGGCAGAATATGACGATCAGAAAAAGCAGACCTCACAAACACTCTAATCAACCGTCTATACATACCAACCTGTCTCATAAGACACCCATGGACATTAACAGCTGTCTCAAACACATTACAAAGACACATTGGAGCAGTATTATTAATAATATCTTACATTAGTTGAAGTTTATAAAATAAGCACAACCCCGACAACGGTAAAATATGGATTCGCGGATAAATATTTCTAACTGAGCCAAGTCTATCAATTCCTTAAATAGCACGCAGAGCTGAATTCTGGAGAACACACAAAGGTTTCAGGTGAACCTAAAGTGTTCCAGACCAAATAAAACAACTGTATAGTAAATAAGGATGGACTAATAAAAAATATAAAATACGCAAAGTTTTCTCCGGAAACTGATACTTTAGCTTCCTTATCATACCTATATCTATATTCCTTGCTACTTTCGACGTTATACACTGTAAATTCTCTGAAAAAATTATTGTTTCATCAATTATTACAGCTAGGTATTTCAATGACTTCTGACGTCTTATTGTTGAGTCTCCTACCGTAAGCTCTTGCAACCAAGGATAATATGAAGGTGACGTGCCCCAGACAATGAAACCCGATTTGTTGTTATTTATTTTCAGTTTATTTAGCATTAGCCATTTCACCACTTTTTCCATATCATTACTCAGTGTCCCTAAAAGCTGAGCTTTTAGGGACAAGCTCCGCGGCTGAAAAATTCGTATCATCAGCAAACAGTACAAGAGAATTCCTAGATTTATTCGTTTCGTCTCCATTTCCAACATTCTTTGTCAAATCACTGATTGCTTGATGGATGTCATTAATATATATTGAGAAGAAAAGAGAGCCGAGAGGGACCCCCAAGGGAACACCGCAACCAACATGGTAATCACTTGGTTTCATATCTTCAGTTGCACATAAATAGATCGGTGACTCAAATATGATGAAATAATTTTCAGAGCGTTTTCTCTAATACCACAGTTATCCAACTTTTCTCAGAAGAATCACAAGGTCTGTGTTGAAAGCCTTCAAATGTCTAGGAATATATTCGCCACTTTTAACTTCCCACCCAAAGCACCATTAATCATAGATGCCAATACTGAACTGCATGCTCCGTAGAGTATCCTTTTCTGTAACCAAATTGCTTTGCATAAACGAAATCTTTCCTCTCCATGAACCAGTCATTCGTTTATATATTTTTCAATATTTTTTTTCAAAAATTCGAGACAGAATATGTAGTAGCGAAATAGGTCTATAATTGCTGAAATCTTCTTGGTCACCACATTTTTGCAATGGAACTACTATTGCATGTTTAAATTGATTGGGAAATTCACCTTCTTTAAGACAACCGTTTATTAAATCAATGTAACACGGCAGTATCATAGGCAGCGCAATCGCGCGGCCTAAGTAAAGAACGATGTTGGCACAATGTATTATATATTATTTTTTTCTTTTGACCAGGGCACTTCATATCGAGGGAGTTGTCGTAGAAACTTCGAAAAGGGCTTATGCGATTGAAAATTGGAATGGCGAGTGCCCTTTTTAATAGTCGAACGTGATTGGAAGGTAAGTAATACCCCTTCTACACCCACCATTTGCCCAAGCACACCCAATCAAAATTTTGAGATAGCCATTTTGTTCAGCGCAGTTGATTTCCAGATAGAAATTATGTTTTTGAGGAGGAGACTCCCTACATCCCTCAGGGCAAGGATTGTAAGTTATGCCCTGGGGGCATATAAGGTTTTTATAGAAAGCGTTGACGTAGAAACTTCCAAAAAGGCTCGTTCGACTGGAAATTCAAAGGGCTAGTGCCCTTTTTAATAGCCAAAAGTGATTGGAGGGCAACTAAATCCCCTCTCACGCCCATCTTTTCCCCAAGCACAGCCAATAAAAATTTTGGAGATAGCCATTTTGCTCAACGTAGTTGAAAGCTCTGGAAACTAGGTCTTTGGGACGGCAACCCCTCCGCAGCCCTCAGGGTAAGGGTTGTAAGTTATGCCCTGGGGGCATATAAAGTTTTTATAGAAAGTGTTGTCTTAGAAACTTCAAAAAGGGCTCATTTGATTGGAAATTGAAATGGCTAGTGCCCTCTTTAATAGTCGAAACTGATTGGAAGGCAACTAACGCCCCTTCCACGTCCACCATTTCCACAAACACATCCAGTCAAAATTTTGAGATAGCCATTTTGTTCAACGCAGTTGAAAGCTCTTGAAATTATATGTTTGAGCAGGATACTTCCCCCACAGTCTTCAGGGCAAGGGTTGTAAGTTATGCCTTGGGTGCATATAAGGTTTTTATTGAAAGCTTTGCCATAGAAACTTGAAAAAGGGCTCGTTCAATTGGAAATTCAAAGGGCTAGTGCCCTTTCTAATAGTCGAAAGTGACTGGAAGGCACCTAACCTCCCTCTGACGCCCACCATTTCCCCAAACACATACAATCAAAATTTTGAAATAGCCATTTTGTTCAATGTAATTGAAAGTTTCGGAAATTAGGTCTTTGAGGATGACAACCACCCAAACCCCTCAGGGTAAGGGTTGTAAGTTATGCCCTTGGACATATAAGGTTTTATAGAGTGTTTTCGTAGAAACTTCAAAAGGGCTCATTCGATTGGAAATTGAATGGGCTAGTGCCCTTTTTAATAGTCAAAAGTGATGGGGGAGCAACTAACCCCCCTCTCACACCCACCATTTCCCCAAACACATCCAATCAAAATTTTGTTCAACGTAGTTGAAAGTTCTGGAAATTATGTCTTTGAGGATGAAACTCCCCTACAGCCCTCAGGACAAGGGTTGTAAGTTATGCCCTTTGGTCATATAAGGTTTTTTTATAGAAAACATTGCAGTAAAACTTCAAAAAGGGCTCATTGGATTGGAAATTTAAAGGGCTAGTGGCCTTTTTAATAGTTGAAAGTAATTGGAGGGCAAGTAACATCCCTCTCATGCCCACCATTTTCCCAAACACATGCAATCACAATTTTGAGATATTCATTTTGTTCAACGTAGTTAAAAATTCTGGAAATTAGGTCTTTTAGGATGATAACCCCCAAAGCCCTCAGGGCAAGGGTTGTAAGTTATGCCCTGGGGGTATATAAGGTTTTAATAGAAAGCGTTTTCGTAGAGACTTCAAAAATGGCTCCATCAATTAGAAATTGAAAGGGCTAGTGCCCTTTTCAATAGTCAAAAGTGATTGGAGGGCAACTAACCCTCCTCTCACGCCCACCATTTTCCCAAACAAATCCAATCAAAATTTTGAGATAGTCATTTTGTTCAACGTAGATGAAAGTTCTGGAAATTAGATTCTTGAAGATGATAATCCCCTCCCCCCCACAACCTTCAAGGCAATGGTTGTAAGGTTTGCCTTGGGGCATGTAAGGTTTATTATGGAAAATATTGTCGTAGAAACTTCAAAAAAGGCTCATTCATTGAAAATTGAAAGGGCTAGTGCCCTTTTTAATAGGCTAGTCAAGACTTATTGGAGGGCAACTAACCCCCCTCTCACGCCCACCATTTCCCTAAACACCTCCAATCAAAATTTTGAGATAGCCATTTTTTTCAACGTAGCTGAAAGTTCTGGATATTATTTCTTTGAGGATGAGGATAATATCCCCCCCCCCCCCCCCTCACCACACCTCTCAGGGCAAGGGTTGTAAGTTATGCCATCAATTCCCCAAACGCTTCCGATCAGCATTTTTATATAACAATTTTGTGAACGTAGTTGAAGGGTCTGGAATTTATGTTTTTGAGTATGACAATTGACAACCCCCCACATCCCTCAGGGCTAAGGTTGTAAGTTGTGCCTTGGGGGCATATAATGTCATATAGAAAGTGTTGTCGTAAAAACTTCAAAATAGGCTCTTTTGATTGGAAAATGAGAGGGCTATTGCCCTTTTTAATAGTCGAAAGTAATCAGAGAGATAATTGCCCACCCCCCCCCCACGCCCATCATTTCTCTAAAATTTCCAATCAACATTTTGATAGGGCCATTTGGTTCAACGTAGTTTATTATGGAAAATATTGTCGTAGAAACTTCAAAAAAGGCTCATTCAATTGAAAATTGAAAGGGCTAGTGCCCTTTTAATAGGCTAGTCAAGACTTATTGGAGGGCAACTAACCCCCCTCTCACGCCCACCATTTCCCTAAACACCTCCAATCAAAATTTTGAGATAGCCATTTTTTTCAACGTAGCTGAAAGTTCTGGATATTATTTCTTTGAGGATGAGGATAATATCCCCCCCCTCACCACACCTCTCAGGGCAAGGGTTGTAAGTTATGCCATCAATTCCCCAAACGCTTCCGATCAGCATTTTTATATAACAATTTTGTTGAACGTAGTTGAAGGGTCTGGAATTTATGTTTTTGAGTATGACAATTGACAACCCCCCACATCCCTCAGGGCTAAGGTTGTAAGTTGTGCCTTGGGGGCATATAATGTCATATAGAAAGTGTTGTCGTAAAAACTTCAAAATAGGCTCTTTTGATTGGAAAATGAGAGGGCTATTGCCCTTTTTAATAGTCGAAAGTAATCAGAGAGATAATTGCCCACCCCCCCCCCACGCCCATCATTTCCCTAAAATTTCCAATCAACATTTTGATAGGGCCATTTGGTTCAACGTAGTTGAAAGGTCTCGAAATTATACCTTTGGGGATGATAACCTTCCCCCCGTAGCCCTCAGGACAGGGGACGTAAATTGTGCCCTTGGGGCATTAAACTTTTTTATAGAGTTTTGTCTTAGAAGCTTCAAAAAGGGCTCATTCGATTGGAAATTGAGAGGACTAGTGCCTTTTTTATTAGTCAAAAGTGATCAGAGGACAAATGTCTCCCTCCACGCCTATCATTTTCCCAAAAACTTCCAATCGAAATTTTGATATAGTCATTTTGTTAAGCCTATCAGAAAGATCTGGATATTATGTCTTTGAGGGTAACAAATTCCCCCAGCCCTCATGGCAGGGGTTATAAGTTATGCCCTAGGGACATAGGGTTCTTATAGAAAGTGTGGTCACATAAACTTCAAAGGGGGCTTATTGGATTGTTAATCAGACACTCTAATGCTCTTTTTAAGAGTCAAAGTGATCAGAGGACTCTACCCTCCCCCCCCCTACACACACGGCATATTGTCCCGAAATGCGTCTAATAGAAATTTTGAGATAGCCATTCTATTCAAAATAGTCTAAATATCATATAACAAGGCTTTTGGGGTTAAAACCAACCCCAGAGATTAGGGGCAAGGGTTATAAGCTATGCCCAGGGAGTAGTAAAGGTTCTTATGGAAGGGATAGTTTTTTAACTTCAGAAGAGGTTCAGTCTTTCTCTCTGAAAAAAGACTATGTCAATATAAAACGAACAGAAATTAATCAAAAAAAAACTTTTGCACACAATAAGTTTTTCAAAAAAAAAAAAATAAAGAACTGCATTAAACCAAAAATGAGCAAAAATAGAATCAAATAATCTACCTAGCATACAACTACCACAAATCAGTATCAATAAATAAATGAAACACAAAACAAACAGATATTAAAATAAGTCAAACTCAAAACGAGCTAAAATTAATCTGAGTAGGGTTTTAAACCCAATACTTTCTAAAAAACCAGAATGAAATTTGTACTTTACTGAAAAAATTCTTTTAAATGTTTTCACTTTTATGACTTTAAGAAATCAAAAATTACTTAATATTTTAAGGAATAAATATCAGACTTTTTGGGCAGGTTTGCAAACCTGCGCAAACAGGTTGGTTAGACAGTGTAGTAGAGTTCCTAGGCCACTTAAAATTCGATGGAGACACCTTAGTCTTCTGGGGTCTTATTATTGTTCTTGGACTTGAGGACTTTTAATATTTCCCCAATATTTGACGGGTCATGGGCTTATCGCAGAGCTAAATAGTAGCGCTTTAAAGGTAAAAAACATCACACGATGCTTTTCTAGGGTTGAAATGGTCAGAAAATGCTCTCCTCAGTGTTCTTGGCATCCATTTTTTTTTTACTGAATGAGCAAATTGAATGTAAATCAGCTCATAGTTTATTGAATATATGAATATTTTAATATAGAAAAATGGATACAGCACTTAATGCAGCTATATAGCTGAGATTAAAGGAAGCTTCATTGTTATTAATTAAGCTTAATAAGAAAATTAATTATTCTGTAATCTTTGCTTAGTTTTTAGACTTTATATGTTTTTGACTTTTTAGGTATACATGGGAAACATATAATTTAGGCTATATATTTGCACATTAGGTCAAGCAAAGTGAAACGCTTTTAGGAATGATACAAGTAAGTATTTTAGGATTTTTCGTAAACAAATTGTAAATATAAAAAAAAACACTACAAAAACATTAAAATCCCTTTCGCTCCCTTACAGCCCACTCTTTAAAAATAGTCTATTCCAATTTCTTCTTTCTTTTCCTGTCAGTAAATTTCTATCGTTTACTAATACAATCCTTTCTTTTCTTTCTTTTACTTTCCTTTCTTTCCTTTCTTTTACAATCCTTTTCCTTTCTTAGTATATAATTCACTATTTCTCAGAGGTGAAGTGATGATCTCAAAGCGGACTACATATTAATTGAAAAAATGTAGCCTCTTGTGATTGTCGAGAAAAACCTTTCAAAAACCTTGTGCAAGGCTTCAATCCTTATGTAAGAATTATGTGTCAGACATAATAATAAAAGAGTTCCCCATGCCCTTGGCACCTCGTTGATTTAAGAATCTTATGGATATTTCAATGCACCCATTTCCAATTATAAAACAAACATTTAAATGCCCACCATATGTGAAATTTGTTTTGAAACAAATTATCGTGTGTATGCAGTGCATATTAAACTATATATTCCTTTTAATTGAATCAAAATTGACATCCTTAAGTCCTTAGTCAAGAGGACCTCCATACACAAGAAAAAAAAAGAAGAAGAGTGTTGGATCTCCCGAAAAAGGACCAAAAAACTTCTTTTTTAAAAAACTTATAACTTGCATCCGTAAGAACACTCATGCACAAAAAAATTAGGCTGGGGATAAAGACCCAAAAAACTGGTGAGAGAAGTCACGCCGAGAGAAGTCAAATATAAAAAAATAAGGATTGATGCCTGGCTAAGGACACTACATATTTTTTCTGGGTGGTGTGGGGGCTTCTAGGAGTTCCGAAATAAGCCAAAAAGCTTGATTTCTTTGTTTAGTTTTAAGTTTACAGCCGTAGTTTACTAGTCATATGGTTATCCCGATTAGCTTTAAAGTTCTCTGGCCTTTAGAATGTTTAGGGGGGGGGATATCGGGGGGGGGGGGGGGTGTTATATCCCTACTCTAATTTGTTTTTGTTTGATGTGACTATTCATTTTAGTTTTTGTTGGTTTTGGGTTTCATTTATTTATTAATAGTAATCTCTGTTCTTTTAAGTTAGAATTGTTACATGACTTTAGTTCAGTTGGTCCGCTGGTTTTGGGTTTCATTTATTCATTATTAGCAATCTCAATTCATTTAAGTTAGAATTATTATACAAATTCAGCTTGTTTTAGGTTTTTATTTGGCTCTTTGTTTCTCTTTTGAATTTCTTGTTTTGGATAAAATTTTCAAAATTAATCTATAAAACAATCATTGGTTTTACAATTACATTATGTTTTTTTTAAATAGTACATTTGTGTTTTTAAAGATGATTTTCAACAAAAAATTTTTTTCTCTATATGTAATGCACGGTTATTTTATTATAGGAGCAGCTTCTTAGAAAATGCACTTTTCAACATGCGGTTACTATGCGCCGCAACGACCAGCTACCACTGCGACCATGACATGAATGGAACATAAGTGCTACTGAAATTAGTATTTTGGGGGGCTAGAGGGCCTACTAAAATTTATTTCGTCTACAGTCTAACAACAAAGTTACAAGGGTCCCTATTCCCGAGTTATAAGAATACACACAGATAAACTATAAACTAGGTGGACAAATTTGGAACTTTAGAAAATGTGCCTTAATTTTCCTGTGCTTGGAACCCCGAAAAATTTGTCACTTCTATTGTGGTTTGTCAAGGAAGTGACAAAAGTTAGAAGCGCAGAGACTCCCACTGCCCGCTATGAAATTATCGAAGATGGCTGTCTCAACATCTTGATCCGGTAACTACATCACATTTAGAGTTTCAAGAGTTAATGTCGCTCTTTACTTTCATGAGAAGTTTCTTCACACATTTTATGAGGAGGGCTGCCGTAAGTATGAGGAGGGCTGCCGCAAATATGAGGAGGGCTACACCCCCTGCGATACTTGGAGGGCACTGCGATACTTCAAGAAAAACAACTAATTTCAGAGTATTTGCCCTTCAAAGTGAAGTTTAATTTTCCGAAACAAAATATCGTCTCGACAGCAAGAGGAGAGCTCATAAATAAAAAATCTGTTTTATTTAATTATAATAAAAGAGCTGCAACTGCTTATTCTGATATTATATGGAGTGGGGGGTGCCAGGAGGATATAAAGCAATGAATGGAAATAGAATCACAAATTACTTTGGATCTTTTAAACTGTTTTAGAAATTCAAATTTCCGATTGAATAAGCACCTTTCTATGTCTCTAAGACTGTCACTCCTATACTATCTGGCTGGGGGGAAATGAAATTAATGATGAATGGGAGACAAATTATTTTTTATAAAGTCAACGCAACTGCATTGGTATTTTTGCCGTTGGGACTTGGGATTTGAGGCAACACCGGACATTTAATACATCTTGATTTTGGAATTCTATTAGCCTAAAACTAGCCTCATATTTATAATAAAAACGCCTTGAAGGCGCTAAAACCCGATTTTGCAGATATAAAACAGCAAATACGAAACGTTTACTTTGTCTGGTTGGGACATGGACAGGGACAGTCATGAGACATGGAGGGGACATGCCGATGGGACAGTCATGGTGTGGTCAGAATGATTATTAATTGTTAACGTTTAATAGTTTAGGACTATTCCCTGAATAATTGCCGAATGGTTCGAAAAAAGTAATTCATCTTTGTGTGTACACAGATGGGGATTGGGGGTATGTGTCGGGGGGGGGGGGGGGCACAGGCCAAAGAATCCTACTTATTAGCTGTAAATCATATAGGTTGGAAATCGCTAAAACACTGCAACTTTGACAAGGCGTGAAGTTTCCGTAATTTGCAAAAGCTGTGCTTAATTTTTTTTCTTCCTTTTATTATCGTCCATAAATAATCCCCAAATAATCCTGAGTTTTTTAAGAGTAACAACGATTTTATGTTTAAAATTTTGGCAGGGGGGGTATTTAGAGGAGGTAAGGACTCAAGGGCCTCAATATGGGCCAGACATTCATACAGGTTGAAATTCCTTGCCTAACCTGATTTGAATAAAGTTTAGCATGACCATCTTCTTTTAATCCGTTTTTACTGAATTGCTGTTTTATATAGATAATTTGCAAAATCTTGAGACAATTTTCTTGGAACTATACTTTTTATTTCACCTTGAAGGAACAGTATTTGGACTTCCGAAATTTTTGTTAAAATTGATGTCTTGAAGCCTCAACCTGGTGTCATGCAGAGCGCTAAGGAATCAGGAGGAACAAAAGGTGTAGAAGCAGCATCATACAACATAAAATAATCAAACTGGCAATACCGGCTGAGCTTTGCATATAGCCTAGGGCTATATCTAGCCTCATTTGTGAGAGGGTACTGGAGCACATATTCAGGGTGTCGATTAGTATATTTTGAGCGTCAAAGGGCCAATTGAGTGGTATGCTCCTTTTTTAGCAAGTAAATTAATCGAGAAAACTGAAAATGTGCCATTACAATGTCCTTATGTCGTAAATAAGACGTATTTGTAGGGAGTATGACGCATACATTTCGATTTTGTACAGATTTTTTAGGACTTTTGCTGGAGCCAAGAATTACGCTCTGTGTACCAAACACCGATCTTTGGCGGGCCTTCTAACACAACAGTGGCGGCATTTAAGACTCACCATATGTTTTATAAGATGACGCTCAATCACTATTCAATCAACGATTGTTCTATTAAAAAGGAAAATACCGCTAAAAACACGCAGTGGAAACAAGTCGCTATAAAAAACAGTCTGAAAGTATTGGTTTAAACGCTACTACAAGCAATGACTTTATATGGGTGCTGAGCCTCTCTGCTCAAAAACAAAGACAGTGTTAAAAAATATGTAAAATTCGATTCTCATTACAAATGAGCAGGATTATCAAAAAGCAATTGAATAGTAAAATATACATTAATACTCGGAAACTGTAATTATAAACTGCTCTACAGCCAAAAAACAATATTTTGTTTGGCCAAGCGAAAAGTAGGTCGTCCTCAAAATGCGGAGGGAATAGATCACAATAAAGGATTTAATGGCAACTTGGAACCCCGTGGGAGAAAGTAAAGAATTACAATTAGATTTGCATGGAGCATGTGCAGCTGGGTTATAGGCGGCTTGGTTTGTTATTAATTAATATATTGTTATTAATAGCATTAGTTGCTGTAGTATTTAGCACCAATATTTTTTTTTAATATTTTCTAATGTTTTCAGTGCATTGAAAGTATTCATCAAACATACATTTTTTCATCCAAGGGAGATTGGATGAACAAGGAAATGCTTTTCAGGTTTTCTAAAGCTAGCTTTTTTCAAGGTGGCTCCGGCAAAAATAACACTGTATATTTAAGGCTACATCTCCTAACTATTACCCTAAGTGAAAAAAGAGGATAAAAACACATTTTGGAAGCTACAGAAACTTCTAAGTATCTCGAGAACAAAATCAGATGGGGTAAAAATCGTTTGATCCACCCGACACTAAAAGAATGTTGTGACTGTAACTTTTGTAAAACAGCTTTTGTAAGACAATGTCGAATAACGCCTTTGAATTTCCCAGATTCCATTAATAACCACTTACATAAAATGGGATCTAATAAAGTTTTAAAGGGTGAATTCAAAACACTATTGAAAAAATAAATTCAGAGAACTCAGCACCTTGAGGGCCGCCCTATTTTTTTAAAAAGTTCTGCTGCCACATTTCAACAGATAACTTTTTCCGCGTCAAATTTATGTCTACAACAAAACACTAAATTTAATTACAAAGTTTCTCTAAAATGTTCATTTGTTTCACGTGAAAATAAATATCATATCGCTGGTGCCCAACGAAGAAATTACTAGATCGCCGTGAAAGTAAATGTTTCTGGGAACTAATAACAATGTATCTACGATCTTCACTAAAGCTATTCCTAAACCAATACGCGTATTCCAAAGCTGGAAGCTTCCAACATCCAAAAAAAAGGGCACGGAGTTTTTCTTGTATTGCCTGATGTTTCAATATTTCTATGTTTTGCAAAACCAGAATTTTTAATATCGATACTGGAGGTATCAAAATATTCAAACTGAAGCTTCAGGATTGTTTTCTCGTCTTGTATAGTCATCAAGATGGTGAAGTTGATTATAAAAAAAAACAGTAGTTAACAAAGTTCCGTAATATCTGTTAAAAATAATGATTAACGTAAAATTAAAAGTTTATTGCCCTAATCTGAACTAAGAGAAGATTTTCTGAGGAATGTAGGATCTTATTGAAGCGCTGATATGAACATCCTGTGATATTGAGTACAAGTTCTCCAGCAAAGCCTTTTACTAGTCCTTAGAAATATTAAACATTTAGTTCTCAAGAACAGTTTCCATGACCTAGATGACGTATTAAAATTCTAAATAAGAATATGACTTCCCAGATGGAAAGATAGCTATGAGAAAAAAAAGTTAAATTATTAATTTCATAAAACGGAACTAAAACGTGGTAGCTGACTCACGGCTTTTGAGTAAGGCATCAACTTTACCAGGAAGGCAAGTGCATATGCTATTGGCTCTTTGAAGTCTTGAACACTGTGTAGCACTGCAAAGAGAGATGTATCCTAATGATCGCTAAACAATAATAATAATTTATCTATACCTGTTTATATACTATTAAGTAATAGAGAGGAAATAAAAACGGAACAAAACAGAATCTACAAAAAAATATATGCACATTGAAACAAAATAATACTACTTCAACGACACAATAATAAAACTAATCCAGCAGACACAAAGAAGCTGTGAAGGGGGGGGGGGGGGTAATTATAAAAAAATTAAGGCTTTTAATCAACGGTATATCTTCTAAAAGAAAATTTCGTTCCAACTTAATACGAATACAGCTTTGTGAATATAAATGGAAGAGAATATTGACAATATGCAGAGTTTCACCACATTCAAGAAGCCTTAAAAAACTCGGGTTCTTGTCAAAAAGTCGAACACCGCTGAAGTAAAATTATTACTTAGCTACTTTCCAAATTTTAATTGGCGTATTGCATCTTTAGCTTTGAATTTTTTAAGAATCAGGTGGTTAAGTTGCCGCATATCAGTTTCTAGACTAGAGCTCAATTCAGAATTAGACTTTTTCTCCAACTCAAAATCTTTGGAGCAGAAAACAACTAAATAATGTTTTGTTCATTCAATTTAAGGTAAATTTTATGCTGAGACTTGGAGGCTGTCAAATGGTATCAAAACATGTTCCACAGTTGGTTCGCACTGTTGATATCAAAACATGTTCCACAGTTGGTTCACACTGTTGGTGTCAAAACATGTTTCACAGTTGGTTCACACTTTTGGTATCGAAACATGTTCCACAGTTGGTTCACACTGTTGGTATCAAAACATGTTCCAAAGTTCGTTCACATTGTTGGTATCAAAACATGTTCCACAGTTGGTTCACACTGTTGGTATTAAAACATGTTCCACAGTTGGTTCACACTGTTGGTGTCAAAACATATTCCACAATTGGTTCACACTGTTCGTATCAAAACATGTTCCACAGTTGGTTCACACTGTTGGTATCAAAACATGTTCCACAGTTGGTTCAAACTGTTTAAGGCAATAGATTATGCTTTCTGTGCTTGCTGAAATCTCAGATCATTGATGGTTTTCTATACACATTTTTAATTTGTCAAGAGATATTGAAGAATTTTCGGTACTGTTGCGCTTAATGGTACACACAAAAGAAGTCAAGTTTGGTTAATTCTAATAAAAAAAATAAAATAGGATGAATATATAATAGTTTAGAAACAAATTTGGGCTATATATTTGCACATTAAGGGGGGTGGGGGGGGGTAAAGCATAACAAATATTAAATACTTAACCTAACCTAGGTACCTTTTCCCCCCTATACCCCCCAAAAAACAATTTAAGTATTGTAAATTCAATGAGAAATCAAGCTCTTCGATCAACTTAGATAGCAATTACCCGCTTTACGGGTCTCCATCACTGCATTTCTTCGACAGTCTATAGCGCTGTGTACCATTAACCGCAACTGTACCAAATTTTCTCTATCATCGTTTGTCATTTTCCCACCAAACTTACACGCCATTTAGTAATTCTCTTAACCGTTTTCACTTTTGGAGATGTGTCCCAGCCTGGTTTGTGAAAATCAGCCCTAACCTTCACAATCTGAATTCTTACTCCTTGAGTTATTTTCAACGCGTGTGTTATTTTAGCACTATATATGTTGATTATGATTGAATCGTCCGCACCACGCATCAACAACTAGAATGGAACACTAATTTTTCTGAGTGTAAATTCATTGATTGTAGGTCGCAGAATTGATTTTCCAATTCATGTTGGATGAAGAATATGGGGTCACACTTAGGTACGTTGGAATTATACGAGATACAGAAAATCAAGCCAATGTGATCGTTTAAAGTAAACTCTGGAACGCCTTGGATACAGAAAGAGAACGCAATATTTGAGAGCATATGATCCACCTTACTAGTACTTCTTCAATTGTGGATATAGGAGTAATTCACTTCCTTCTCGAAGACTTATGCATCACGTCTAAGCTCGAAAGGAACGTTTTCCAAAGTTTGTCAAGGTGCAGGGATTTAATAGAAGTCTCACAAGAAATGTTCCTACACAATATACCTTCGATTACCCAGGCACTGAAAGTGGCTGAATATTTCAAACGCTTTTTTTCTGACCGAAGGGATCCATAGATCACTGGTAAGCACATATTTATCAGGGCAAAACCACTCGGGCCAGAGAGTTCCTTCTGGTGATCACATTTAGTGTAATTAGTTTGAAGTTACATTACCGACAATATTTCTGTATTACCATGCTACATTAGCAAATGTCGAAGTGAAAGAAAGTTTTTGATATTAATACTATGTAGCATTACGCGTGGCATACGAATATGCTACATTATTTATGTATTTTTGCTATTATATTTATCAATCAACGTTACATACATCATCAATCAAAACTTGGCATCTTATGGATAAATATTGCTTATCATTGTATTCTGGGATGGATAATAGAAATTTACTCGATTAAATCGGTGAAATTGGTGGTCATCTTTATATCTAGATTAAAAGAGGTTAATAATTGATTCCTCATAACTAGAAACGAGAGGGACATTTTTATTTCACCAATTGCATTTAATTCTGAAAACTCGAGAGGGGGTCATGTTTCTTCGGTGTATTTTAGTGGAACCCAACGAAAAATGCTCATGGGTCGCATGTGCACTACTCACTTCCTTTTTAACAGCAACTGTTCAATTATATCTTTGGAAATAGCCTTCAGTTACGAAGTTGTGGTTAATAGATAATTAGGTTGTTAGAAGTCGCTATGGGACCCTCAAAGACACAAAGTGCCATTTTTTGTCTTTTTGTAGCTTCTGCATTTACAAAGGCTTGGATTGATGCGCCCAAGAGAAATCTTAGCCAAAATTTCCGTTATGTACATACTACAAATGAGAGTCAACGGTCAAGGTAGTTGAGCCTACTGCAACGGCTTAGCAGTACTAATCAGTACTTAATGTTATTATTTACTTATAAATTATGCAGATTTATCAAACCTTACCTTTCAAGAAAATTTATAATTTGAACCGTTCCTAATTTGTGGCAAAAATAAGCAACGTTTTTGACAGGAAGTATTTCAAGTTCTCTTATCAGATTTTTTTTTCAGTTTTGTTCAACTATATTTGTTTGCATTAAATCGTCTTCGTTAATAATGAGTGTTATTACAAGTGATGTCGCAATTTGACGTATTAAGTTTGTTGAGAATATTTTTAGTAAGCACTGCTCTCTGTAGATGCTAGAAATGTATCATAGATGGCAATAAAAACACTTAAAACTGAAAGATGATTAATAAGAAAAAGATCTGTGTTTCAGGGCTAGTAGTGAACAATCATGCATTTAAGCACACCTTGTTGCTACATTTCTGTATCAGCAAAGTAACCTCACATATTTCTTTTAATAAAAGCATGAGATACTGACAAATTAGTGATTAACATGTAAACTTCCTCTGAGGCATAAGGTTTTTCTTGAACCAGATACAATGAAATGATGCAGAGAAAAATAAAATGGGATAACAATGCATAGTTGGGCCTGTTGGGAAGGAAAAACTATAAAATTCTCAAAACACAATTTGAAAATCCTAAAATACTTATTTATAGCGTTTGTAAAAGCATTTTACTTTACTTTGGCCCAATCCCCTTTGACGTACAAGTATTTAGCCCAAACAATGTTCTTCCCCATGTTTATGTTCGTTTCTTGATTATGTACTTTTTTTTTTATTAAAATAGATTTAACGGCTAGGAAGCAACGTCGACGAGATCAAGAAACGGAAAAATGAATGGGAAATATGTAACTTGGGCTATACATGTGCATATTAGCAGGAGGGGGGGGGGGGGGGGGGTAGAGTAAAGTGACGGGCTTTTAGGAATGATGCAAGTAAGTATTTTAGATTTTTTAAAAGCTGTTTTCCGAATTTTAGTCGTTCCTTCTCTACACCCAAAATCTATGGTGATACCAAAAAAAGGTATATTTTTAACAAGCCTATCAGTCAAATAGAGGAACTAGACAAAAGTAGACTGCTAAATATATGCAAAAAAGAAAAAGAAAATAGAAAGAAATCCAAAGAGTAATATTATAATTTTTTTTTTTTTTTTGGTTTTACTTAGAATATTGAAAATAAAAAATTATTCGTCTTATATATTTATATACGTTAAATATAATTAAGTATTATTTTAAAAGACCTATGCTGCTTAAGGAAACAGTGTAAAAATCTATGATATTTAAAACAGTAGAAATAATAGAAAAAATTCCAGAAATATTATGAATTTTATGTTGTTGCTGCTTATTTTGACCTATAATATGAGTTTTATTTTGCTTGATCTATCTAACAGTCAAAAAGTTACTCCCTGGTTAGCCCTCGCATTTTCTTTTTTATTTTGAAAATGGAGGAACCGAAAGATTTATTTTGCATAGGGTTTCCGGGAAAATCCTCTTGGCGTTCAATTTACGGCTGTTTTTATCAGTGCATAGCAGGAAAGGGAAACTAGGCGATCCAAAGTGTGTGGGGTCCCGCGATGCGGGAACGGTACGCTTTTCCAGTTATTCCCGGAATTGCTTAGAAGATAAAGTCCTTGATCTTGTAATTAATTACAGGGTGTGATGAAAATCCAAGGGCAATTAATCTCGAAGTTGATTATCGATGGAAAAGCGAAAATGCTTCGGCTGCCGTCACAAGGATATCTTTCGACATTAAACTTGATGGATTTAAACACATCAGTGAAGGAACTTAGCCATCTTTCTATCTTCTTTTCTTCTTCGTATTTTAGTCGAAATACTATAATATAAGAATATTAGTTTCATAACCTTCTATAAAGGTTTAGTTAAAAAGATTTATCAAAGAAATGAAAGCATAATTTGGGCTGGTTCTTGGAATGTCACTTTGATAAGCCCAGTTCCAAAAAGAAGAAAAAATACACCTGCTAAATCAAATGTACCCCACCCTCCAAACATTAATTGCTATCAAAGTCAATTTCAAATTCCATTAGGGGAATAGAAAAAAAAAAAAAAAAAAAAAAAAAAAAAAAAAAAAAAAAAAAAAAAAAAAAAAAAAAAAAAAAAAAAAAACACACACAGACACACGTAGGTGTGTGTGATTGATGGATTTGCTCAGCTAATAGGGACTGAAAATTGAAGGACTAAAATAGAGACTAAAAGTTGTGACTAAAAGATAGCGACTAAAAGCTGGAGTGAACAGTCAATTGACTGTTCACTGCAATGTGGAAATACCTCATAGGCATAGCCATCAGTTGTACCTTTTAAAATTAGGTTACCAGCCTTCCTTTGTTTATGACAGTGTCGTCGACGATCTTGCACCAGTCTTACTCCAAGTGGTAGTTATGTCTGTGGCAGTCCACGGTATAAGTAATATAAAGTAGCGAAATGTTTCTCCAAACATGACACACATTTGATAGCGCTTTTTAGGCAAGTTGGTGGACCGTCATGAAGCTTGTGTGGTTTTAGATCTGTGTCAAAAATTTTCAATGGAGAGCATAGGACTTTTTGCTACCGTATATCACCTTTACTGGGGTGGTACAGTCTATGAGATGATCCTTAAGCACACGCAATTGGATAAATTGTATCAGCTCAAGCTTTTGAAAACCAAAAGAAAGTGTTTTTTTTTTAAGATTTTTGAACATTTTTCGTACCGTTTACTGTTTGAAATACAGTCAGTCAGACGGGTACCTAACAGAATCCGTCGACAATTCCTCTATGAACCATGTAACATAATCACCCTCTTCCATCTTACAAGGAGTGCACCGTTTCAGCACCATACCTGGCCATTGTCATTACTGTAGCTTCTAGTATTCTAATCTTGGTCCGCATACTTATCTTCTTATTTTTCCAAATCTTTTCAACAGTGACAATTACCCTGGGCCTGGGCTATTCTAATTTTGACATCTTCACTGTATCCACCATCTTTACTATTAATACTAATTAGATAAGTGAAGCAATCGACTTGACTGATGACCTCTTCACCTTCAGTTTTTTAATCCCAGTCTAAGCGATATAGTGTTCGTAACATCAATCTTCAAACCTATTCTTGTGCCTTGCATTCTCAAGACCTCCAAAAAATTATTCATTTTGCTAAAATTTTCATCTAGGTTACTCAAACCATCAGCATAATTTAGATTGGGCAGGATTATACTTCCCCATTTGATTCCACTCTCTCCCATAGCCTTTGTTGCATTCCTTAGGATAAGTCCGTCAAGTCCATCAAAAGGATCCATATAAATGGGGGTAAGACACAACCTGGCTTAACTTTTGATTCAACACGAAATCAGCTACTAACCTCATTTCCTACCTTAATTGCACCACTGTTATTCTTGTAGATAGCACTAACTACTTTAATTTATTTATTTGGTATACCACACAAGGATAGGGCCTTCAAACACACACACATATATATATATATATATATATATATATATATATATATATATATATATATATATATATATATATATATATATATATATATATATATATATATATATATATATATATATATATATATATATATATATATATATATATATATATATATATATATATATATATATATATATGTATATTTTCCGTTTATTTAAATCATTAAAATTGTCAAAAACAAAGAGAGAAAAAAAAGTCAAGATGAAGAAACAAGCAGGTCATCGGTCAGTAGAAGGAAAAGACAAGATAAAACAACGCGGATATTTCACCTGTACAAAACAAGGCGTTTTCTACACTAAATGTAGAACAAAGATTAAACCTAAAATAATACATAAAACATAAAATTGTATACAATCTAAAACTAAAAGCAGTAAAAAAATGAAAATAAAATTAAAAACAAACCAATATCAAGACCTATATATGACATATAATATATATCTATATGTCACGGCTGGCCTGTTCGGCTTTAGATATTTTATTAACTAAAAAAAAACAAGTTTTTTTAACTGAAAGTAAGGAGCGACATTAAAACTTAAAACGAACAGAAACTATTCCGTATATGAAAGGGGCTGTCCCCTCCTCAGCACCTCGCTCTTTACGCTAAAGTTTTTAATTGTTAAAAAAAAATAAAGTTGTGAGACAGAGTCAAACTTTAGGGTAAAGAGCGAGGCGTTGAGGAGGGGCCAGTCCCTTTCATATACGGAATAATTTCTGTTCGTTTTAAGATTTAATGCCGCTCCTTACTTTTAGTTGAAAAAACTTGTTTTTCTTAGTTAATTTCTGAACATTTTTGAATTAATGCAGCTTTGATTTTGGCTCACCGTACATGAATAATTAAAAAGAAATTCGCATATTAATTTTCCTTTTTTTTGCTAATTGGCTTTCTTGAAATTTTTTTCTGACGTAACTTACGAACTAATTTACGCAACGAATTTCTATATTCATATGTTTTTATTACGTATATTAGGGATTTCGCTCCCTAGTCAATACCTCGCTGTTTACGCTAAAGTTCAAATTTTGTTCGAATCACAACCCCTGAATCACAAAGGCCGGTTAATTAGAATAGATAGCTCTTTTGAAAGCACTAAAAAACTTTAGCGTAAAGAGCGAGGTATTGATTAGGGGGCGAACCCTCTCATATACGTAATAATTTCTGTTCATATTAAGTTTTAATGTTGCTCCTTATTTTCAGTTGAAAAAAAACTTGTTTTTTTATTTAATTTCTGATCGTTTTTTAAATAATGCTGGGAAATCTGGCGGAACGTTTCTTCATGGAAATGTTCCTTCCCCCAAGGAAATATCCTCCATGGAAAGACCCTCCCCCCTAACCCCTACTCCGACCTCGACCCCCTCCACTAGAAAAAAATTCCTCCTGAAAAACACCTGTATACTTCCCAATAACCAATACTATATGTAAACAATGGGCAAAGTTTATAACTTGCAGCCCTTCCCCCGGGAACTGTGGGGGATTAAGTCATCATCAAAGACATATTTATTAGGTTTTCGACTATGCTGAACAAAATGGCTATCTCATTTGATTGGGTGACTTTGGGAAAAAAAGGAGCGTGGGAGGAGGCCAAGTTGCCCTCCAATTTTTTTGGTCACTTAAAAAGGGCACTAGAACTTTTAATTTTCGTTCGAATGAGCCTTCTCACGATATTTTAGGACTACTGAATCAATACGATCACTCCTGGGGAAAAAAAAGACAAACAAACAAACAAAAAACAAATAAACACGCATGGGTGATCTTTCTTCTGGCAAAAAATACAAAATTCCACATTTTTGCAGATAGGAGCTTGAAACTTCTATAATAGGTTTGTATGATACGCTGAATCTGATGGTGTGATTTTCATTAGAGTTCTATGACTTTTAGGGGTTGTTTCTCCCTTTTTTCGAAAATAAGACAATTTTCTCAGGCGCATAACTTTTGATGGGTAATACTAAACTTGATGAAACTTATATATTTGCAATCAGCATAAAAATCAAATTCTTCTGATGTATTTATTGGTATCAAAATTCTGTTTTTTAGAGTTTCGGTTACTATTGAGCCGGGTCGCTCCTTACTTGCAGTTCGTTACCACGAACTGTTTGATTAAACTGTCATGGCCCCAGAAAAAGCAATGGTTCATACCAGTGCAAGTCAGGGAGTAGTGCATCTTCTCAAGCCTGCACAAAGCGCTTAATCCTGCATATAACCGGACGGCAAGAAGTTCTTGGGACTTCCAGTTGAACGGAGGCTTTGTAAAATCCTGGACTAATATCTGTCGCTAGATGGTTTTCCACACGTGGCAATGCTCTTCTATGAATAAGGTCGACGTCCTGTAAAAGCGCAATTGATGTGTAGTTACTCTAAGCAGTCCCCCTTACAGGACAACCCATTAAAAATAGCCTGAGCTAAGCTTACTAAAATGTAACCATGGCCGTAGTTTTGATTACATTTTTGTGGGGAGAAAGGGGGTTTAACAATAGCCCTATAGGGCATAGGTTTCCAACCAAGGAAATTTTTGGAGAGAGATATTGATCTGTCTTAAAAATCTAATTTAAAGAATAGGACAGTCAGCTCTATTAGGACCCAGCATCCCTTTATGAAGGCACTGAAAAGTATTTGTGACTGTCTCTGTAAGGCCACGACTTCACGAATAAATACTTAGCCTCCAGGTTGACAAGAATACGTAACTTTTAAGATACCCTGTTATATAAAAATCGTTCTCATTTTGAAATGGAGGAGGTCCGAGTATCTCAAACCCTCCCTTAGTTCTGCCCCTGTCATCAATAAGACTCTTACTGTATACTAATATGAAACTCAGTCCGTCTAATTTCTTCCTCAATAGGACCCTCAGCGTGACGCCTTGAATGAAATCAAAAACCAATTGTAATCATAGGAAGCAGTAGAAGTCGGTATTTGCACCTTTTTACTCTACCGCCTTGATAATTGACGAGAGCGTTAAAGTAAAAATCAAATTTGTCCCTGTCACTTCAACACTCAATCAGTTTCTAACGGCAACAAAAAAAAGGGAGAGCTACCGAGCTACTAGTCCGGAAAAATATGGGAAATTGTTGATGGAAGAACTTTTCTTCTTTGAAAAGGGAAACTTTAAATTCTCTTGATAAAGAACAATAAAGGAGATTGAAAAGAAAAAAGAAGTGACCGATTTGGGGCTGGAAATGAAATGAATTTGTTATTCTTCTTGTATTGTTTTGTGAAGGGCTGTAAATTGTTTTTTATCTTTTTTTTTTATCTTTTTAGTTATCCACAAAACAGTTTCAACACCAGAATGGTGTCAAAATTACTTCCTGATGTGGAGTTGAAATGGGAAGCAATTATATTCTATCTCTGTTTAATAGCTTCTAGATTATAATTTACAATTCGAAGAGCTGGCTTTGCCTAATCTTTTTATAATTATTATATAGCTTTTTATGGAGAGTTTCAATGTATTGAGAGCAAAAAACACTTGTTGATAGCGTACAATAACGTAGTCTGTATATAGTACCATATGCCTATTTATTGTAATATATGTATATCTAACTTTTTTTTTCTTAAACCAAAACTTCACTACTCTATCTCTTATCAAAATAAATGCGAATGTATATAAAATATCGGAAAATATGGGATTGTCAACTTTTGAAAAATAATTTAAATACATGAGAATATTTATACAATACCAATTATGAAAATGTCGTTTTGTCATGACATCACACGTTGCCTAATTTGTATTCTCATGGTTCTAAGGCTCTAAGAATATTATTGGAAAATTTCCAGCTTCTAGCTCGATTGGTTTAACTATGGATCACTGAACAGATAAACAGAAAAAAACTTGAGTTTATATCAACGCATTCCTGAAGGTTTCATTACAGCTATGTTTTAGGGTTAAGAGTTGAAATCAATATAATCAAACAGTTCGTGGTAACGAACTGTAAGTAAGGAGCGACCCGGCTCAATAGTAACCGAAACTCTAAAAACGAATAAAAGATACCAATAGATAAATCAAAAGAATCAGATTTTAATGCTTATTTCAAATATATAAGTTTCATCAAGTTTAGTCTTACCCATCAAAAGTTACGCGCCTGAAAAATTTTGCCTGATTTTCAAAAAAAGGGGAAAACGCTCCCTAAAAGTCACAGAACCTTAATGAAAATCACACCATCAGATTCATCGTATCAGAGAGCCCACTGTAGAAGTTTCAAGCTCCTATCTGCAAAAATGTGGAATTTTGTATTTTTTGCCAGAAGAAAGATCACGGATACGTGTTTATTTGTTCTTTTTTCCCCAGGGGTGATCGTATCGACCCAGTGGTCCTAGAATATCGTGGGAGGGCTCAGTCAAACGGAAATTAAAAGTTCTAGTGCCATTTTTAAGTGACCAAAAATGGAGGGCAACTAGGCCCCCTCCCACGCTCATTTTTTCCCTAAGTCTTCCGATCAAAATTTTGAGATATCCATTTTGTTCAACATGATCGAAGATATCATAAATGTGTCTTTTAGGATGACTTAATCCCCCAAAGTCCCGGAGGGAAGGCTGAAAGTTATGAACTGTACCCAATGTTTACATATAGTATTGGCTATTGGGAAGTATATAGGCGTTTTCGGGGGGGATTTTTTCTGGTAGTGGGGGGGGGTGTGTTTGTGGGCTATGTGGGAGACCTAACCATGGAGGAAGTTTTCATGGGGTAAGGGACGTTGCTATGAAGGGGGTGCCGGATTTCCCAGCATTATTTAAAAAACAAGATCAAAAATTAAATCAAAAAACAAGATTTTCAACTGAAAGTAAGGAGCAACATCAAAACTTAAAACGAACAGAAATAATTAAGTATATGATTGGGTTCGCCCCCTAGTCAATACCTCGCTCTTTAAGCCAAAGACTTTTTAATACTTTCATAAGAGCTATTTATTCTAATTAACGGCCTTTGTGATTAAGGGGTTATTTTTAAAGAATTGGAATAAAATTCGAACTTTAGCGTAAAGAGCGAGGTATTGACTAGGGGGAGAACCCCCTAATATATATATATATTAAAAATATATGAATATAGAAGTTCGTTACGTAAGTTAATTCGTAAGTTACGTATATTTATTACTAATAAAAACGTTCGTAAACAAGATCAAACAACTTTCGAGAAAGCCATTTCACCAAGTAAAAGTAAAATTAATATGCAAATTTTGTTTTAATTATTCATGCAAGGTGAGCCAAAATCAAAACTTGTATTAATTCAAAAACGTTCAGAAATTAAATTAAAAAAACAAGTTTTTATACTGAAAGTAAGGAGCAACATTAAAACTTAAAACGAACAGAAATTATTCTGTATATGAAAGGGGCTGTCCCATACTCACCGCCTCGCTCTTTACGCTAAAGTTAGACTCTTTCTCACAACGCTATTTTTTAAACAATAAAAAACTTTAGCGTAAAGAGCGAGGCATTGAGGAGGGGATAGCCCCTTTCATATACGGAAAAATTTGTGTTCGTTTTAAGTTTTAATGGTTTTTTTTTTGTTTTTTTTTTTATTAACAAATGGGTAAAAAAAAAACATACAAATCTCCATATAGTGCTAACAAAACAAAACTGCATATAATACCAAAAATATCAAAATAGGTCCCGACACAAATTAGCGTGTTTGGGATGATCCGAAAAAAAAGGAACACTTGAACTACTTATACACTAATACACTTCCTTACTTTCACTTCCTTGTTGCTCCTTACTTTCAGTTAAAAAACTTGTTTTTTTAATTTAATTTCTGAAGGTTTTTGAATTGATACAAGTTTTGATTTTGGCTCACCGTACATGAATAATTAAAACAAAATTTGCATTTTAATTTTACTTTTATTTGGTTAAATGGCTTTCCCGAAATATTCTGTCAAAAAATAACAGCGTCAAGCTTGTAATAACATTGTTATTCCCTTTCTTTTTACCTGCTATGGACTTTGATATCTGAGGTTACTTTTACGGAATCGAAATACTTACCTTTTAATTTTTCAACACTGCATATATACACCACTGTGTCTTTAGAATTTTTTTGGTTTCAGGATTAGAAACTAAATTCCAATTAATAATCCACTTCCATATACATGTTAATCAATAGAATGGTTAATCTAAACAAATTAATCTAAATCATGTTAATCTAAACAAATAGAACCCACATTTTATTGACCAAGGTGCTTTTGAATAAATGAACAGTAGCCTATATAACCTGACTTTTTATTAGACATAGTAGGTTAGTGGGTATGGCATTTTCCCTAAGTCCATCTGTATGCTCATTTATCACCCAAAGGATATTAGTTTATTTCGTCCCCTGAGAGCGGTTTTGTCGTAACTAAGGTTTTCAAAATTCCGAGAAAAACGACTTTGAAAATTTCACCTTTGCTGGAACTTACACGGTACAACCGATTTTTTTCGCAAATACATCAAAAAAAAGAGAAAAAATAACAAGGAAGGTCTTCCCAATATGAGATGGAAAAGGTAAAGTTTTCATTGTCGAAACTTGAAATGAAATACAGATACGACAATCCGCCCTTAACGAAATGGGAGTAAACTTGGATACGATAAAATGGTGTGGGCTGCCTATTCTTTTCACCATGAAGATACGACAAACGAGTTCTGATGCAGCAATACTATTTGAAAAAGTATAAAAATTACAAAAAAACGTCTGAAACTTTTATTTTTTTGTGAGTTTCTTTGCCGGCCGCCGTTTTGCTTCAGTGGAATCCTCCTCTGGACAGGGATCTCGCGTAGACGGAGAGGCTTCCAAACGTTCAGCATCCCCCTTGGCCTTGTAGTACTGTTCAATCTTGGTTTCAAAATACTCCTTGTCTTGGTTGGGGATGAACTTCAAGAGACTTGACATCTTTGATTTTCGCCTCAGGTAGATCAATCTTTTTGCCACAAAGTTTGGGCAAAACAAGACGTTCAACAACACGGACAGCCGAAGTGTTGGGACACTTTTTTAACCGAAGTACATTCTTGTCATATAGTAGCAATTTGCAAGTCTCCAGAGAAGGAAGTTTTGAACCAAACTCTCTTAGCGTTATCCTGACGGAACTCAAGTTGTTTTACCTTTGAATACGGTGCCAACGAGTACTTGTACAGCTTTGCTGGCTTTTGAAAGTCAACTTTGACTGGGTCATTTGCAGGACATTAAAAGGATGTATCATTCTTACTTTCAGTAACTTCCTCACCAGATCTAGAGGGGAAAACAAATCAAGATGCTTTAGCTTCCGCTCATAGTGCTATGTACAGCATCAACCTCCTGTATACTCGAATGACCTGGTTCATAATACTTCATAACCACTTGTTCTAAGCGGGGAAATTTTCTTAGAACATCTTGAATGGCGAAGCTTATAATTGAGTTTCGGTTCTGGGACACGCAGGAGTCCGACCAAGTAATTAACTGGCAGATATCAGGGTAAGTATCAAGGACTTTTTCCAGTATGGCCACTAGTCCACTAGCTATTTCGTTTGCTCCACGTCCAGCCTCAAACTCGGACCAAATGCAACAGTATACCTCATTGATTTGTCAGGTTAAGAGGCCTTTTTTGATCTAATTTAATAATGAAATACTATGCTTTTAGGAATTTCAAAAATTAACATGGGCTCATATATGACAATATATGACTGTACCAAAATATGACCATAGCCAAGATTTATTCTGACCACTGATATGCACCAAAAATCATATCAAATCAGGTAGCCTATTCGATATACTCTTGAAACAAAATATTAGTCAATTCCACAAAAATGAGGTACCTTTTTCCTGCAAATATTGTGCAGCTTGTGCGGATGTAAACAATGTCCGTTTGGGTCTCATTGTGAAACTTTAACCAAATCTTTTTCTTCTTCAAAAAGTATACGTTGACGGAGTTACGACAAAAATGCCCATGTAATTTTCCCATATGAGGTATGACAAAACCGCTCTTAACAAAACGGCAAAATGTGAGATACGATAAACGAGAAATCTAAAATTTGGGCACTTCTAGCTAAGCTACAACAAAATGGTCGACGGAAACGGATAGAGCAAAAAAATTTCACGTTAGATGGCAGTCCTAACTCCACTTCCCGAAAAAGTCGGAGATACGACAAAACCGCTCTCAGGGGACGATTTGAGCATTGACCAGGCAATAATAATAATTCCTAGACATATTCATCTTGGCTACTACACATGTTTTAAAAATTGCTCATTCTATTATGGATGGTTTATTTTATAGACATTTTTCCCTTTTTAAGAAAACCAACGTTTCCATAATTTTTGGGTAGTTACAAAACTGATTCGATTTCCTAAAGTTTTTGCCCTGCTTGTACAAGCAACAACCCTCAAAAAAGACACTTGTATGCTTTTAAATCTTGATGTTTAGTAACCGACAAGAGTAGCAACATATTACATACATATTACAACATATCAACATATTACAACATATCAACATATTACAACATATCAACATATTACAACATATCAACATATTACATATGTGCAATAATCTAGCATGTGCTCATAGCATAAAAAAATGTATTTTTATCAATAAGTCTAGAAACAAAATGTTAATTTTCTTCAAGATTGATACGATTCAACTTCTTTAACTTGCAAATTTTCAATTACTTTGTGGCCTCGAAGCGGTCAAACAGCTGGTATAGACAGTGTGAAATATCATCATCAATATCTTAGGTTAAATTTGGCTATTGTGGAGTCAATATGCCCAATCAGTTTAAAAAAAAATCCTGTAAAATACGCACAAAATAGTGCTAGACCCACTTTAAGAGCAATATAAGCGTTAAATCAGAATAATATATTTGGAAAAGAAAGACTCAAAAAAGAGCATTCTACTTTAAGAAACAGTAGAACTAAAAAAAATAATGTTATTTTATAACTTAAACTCACCCTACGTATGTCAAGCTATGATCGCAGCTGCTCGGGAACATTGCGTGAGAGTTACTTGCCTTAGAGGATTGCATTGAACCACATAGGGTTAGTCAAGTCGAATTATTTTGACTTGACTGAGTTTGTTCAGATCAACTGCAATCTAGAATGGCACTGCCTACTAGATAGAATTATTGGCAACAAAGTTGATTGTCAGGGGATCCCTTCAAATCAGAAATAAGCTGAATATTAAGCGGAATTTGTGTTTTATGCCTGTAGACAATCAATAACTAAAATAAAAGAAATTTAAATAACAATACAATGAATACTACTGCTACTACTAATAGCTCACCGCAGCACCAAGCCGCCTGAGGTCAACAGAGCTACGCACGCTCCTCCTCCATCACAATTTATTCAAAGCCTCCCTTTTTACACCCTCCCAGGAAGTTCCCATGTCATTTAAATATTTCTTTATGACGTCTTTCTAACCCAGACGAGGACGACCTGCTTTCCGTTTGGCCCTAGACGCTTGACCACTGCCATCACAGTAGCTTCTAGTATTCTAATCTTGGCTTTCAGACTTATCTTTCTATTCTTCAAACTTTTTTTTTAACTGTGAAAAAACACCATGAGCCTTGGCAATTCTACTTTTAACATCTTCACTGCTCCCACCGTCTTTACTAATAATACTACCAAGGCAAGTGAAGCTGCCCACCTGATCAATCTTTTTGTTACCCAACGTCATCTTTTCATCTTCACTTATTCCTAGCCTTTGTGACTTAGTCTTCTTAACATTAATTTTCAAACTTATTCTAGCACCCTAAACTCACAAAACCTCTAAAAATTCATTCATTTTGCTTACACTTTCATCTAGGATGCTTAAATCATCAGCATAATCTAATTCCAGGAGATTTTTTCCTCCCCATTTGATTCCGTGGTCTCCCATTACTTTTCCTGTGCACCTTAAGACAAAGTCCATCAAAATAATCCATATAAAGGGGGATAGAACACAACCCTGCTTAACTCCTGATTTAATACAAAACCAGCTGCTAACCTCATTTCCTACCTTAACCGCAGCAGTGTTATTCTCGTACATAGCACTTATCACTTTAATATATTTGTCTGATATACCATACAAGGATAAGACCTTTGGTAAAACGCTTCTATCAACAGAATTGAACACTTGTTCATAATCTATAAAACTGAGAACCAAAAGGTGTTTGATAACTCAGGCAATTCTCAATTATTAACCTAAGAGTGAAAATTTGGTAGACACATCCTCTACCTTTTCTAAAACCACACTTTTCCTCTCTTAAGACTTTGTCTACTGCATCTCTCAGTCTAAAAAGTATCATATTACTAAGTAATTTGATACCTACATAGACCAGACTAATGCCTCGATAATTACCACACTCACTCTTATCACTGTTCTTATAAAGTGGCTTAATTAAGGTTTTCCTAAAATCGTTAGGTGGTTTGCCTTTTTCAAAAATCATATTCATAATCTTCAGTAACTTCTTTCTAACCTCAGACCCCCATATTTAAGAAACTCATTTACCACACTGTCTGCACCTGGAGCCTAAATTATTTTTTTATCCTTTTAGTACTGTCGCTGATTCTTCCTCACGAAACAAATCTTCCTTCACATCCAAGGTATTACAAACTTTTTCATTTTCCTCTATATCTTTTCCTGCAACTCTATCTTGGTTTAGCAAATTCTCAAAATGTTCTGCCCATCTCTCTTTAACTCTTTCCTTATCACTAATTGTGACCTCGGTCCTATCTTTAACTGGGACAAGTCCGGACTGACTACTCCCTCTCAATTTATTACCATGCCAGTTCAAAATTTAACTATTATGCCGTCTAGCTGCATATTCCAGATCCTCGGCAATTTTATCAATGGTCTTCACTTCACACCTCCTTAGTTCATATTTTAATGCTTTCTCCACTTTCTTTACATTGCTTTTGCTTTCACATGGTCTATCAATTAGATAATTCTTGTACAAGCTCCTTCTCCTCTCTATTAAACATAAAGCTTTTTCACTAATATTCTTAGCTGCAGTCTTAGTTTTCTTCCCTAAGACAACTTCAGCAACTTCACAAATTATTTTTCTAAAAATTTTCCAACCATCTTCCACATTGTCAAATTTCAAACTCTGAAGTTTAGTATTCAACTATTCCTGGAAAGTTTCTCTCAAATTCTCATCCTGGAGTTTACCAACATCATAACTTCCCAGGAGGTGGCTTCCCTTCCGAAATTTCAGCTTTAAATTAACCCTACTAGACACTACTAGATATTGATCTTTACTTTTAAGATCAATAACAGCACTCCTATATACCCTAGTATCTTGTATTGATCCTGTCAGTCTTCGGTTTACTATAACATAATCAATAAGGTTTGCTGTCTTACCATCACGTGAATACCATGTTAACATATGGGCCATTTTATGACCAAACACCGTATGTGTTATAACTAGATTGTTATACCTACAAAATTGCAAAAGTCTGTATCCACTGCTGTTTTATTTTCCTACACCAAATTTAACTAGGCTATGATACCAGCTATCCCTATTTCTACCGACGAGGGCGTTAAAGTCTCCAAGTAAAAACATCATATTTCTACCTGGGACCCTGTCTAATTGCTCCTGTAACTGTGAGTAAAATTTTTCTGAGTCACTAGTATCTCCGTCAGTCGGTTCTACCCTGAACTTTTTAGTTATAAAATGAGCAATTAGTATTCTATTATTAATACCTTACCAGCCCCAGCAACACTTAGCAGCTTCCTTCTTCATCATGAGCTCTACTCCCTATCTAAATACCCTATCCTTCCTGCCTGAGCAAACATATTCTATATAACCTAATTTCATGCTTCCTACCCCTGGGATATGAGTTTCTGAAATTCCTAATAAGTCCAGTTCGAATCGTCTGAATTCGTCAGTCAAAATGTCGATACAATAGTCATTTTTTAATGTCGTAACATTCCAAGTTCCAATTTTCATGTTCTTTAAACCATTGAAATTATTTTGACCTCAAGAAAAGCAATGACCCCGGATACTAAGGTTATGTTTTAAATAAGAAAATTTTAAAATACGGTAGTAAAATCCGTATGGCCCTAGAGCTCTACTCCTACTATTCCTATGAGTAGACGAGTATATGCTTTTGTAGGAGGTTAAAGTAAACAAAAAAGAAGATTTTCTTAAACTTTTCATATTAACCTATGATTAGTAGTTTTCCTACTGTTACTTGGAGTAGATCTATGCTACGAAATGTTATTTTATAAAATGTGAGTCACGGTTTTTAGCTAAAACTAGGAGACACTTAGCTAATGTGTTAATGGTGCTGCACCAACACCCTCGCGATATGCCATTGTAAAAAGGAAAAAAGGCTATCGATTTAACCATACAAAGTTTTTTTTTTTATTCCTTAAATAAAAAGATCAACAGCAGCATCTAAAATTACTGTTTTGAGCCTCGTTCCATTTGTCTTGTCGACAGCAATATTGGCAAATAGGCAACAAGTGTTCTACTTGCGGGCTTGGATTCGACAGTAGGTTGACAAATGAAGACAAATCGAGCAATTTCTTTACCAGCATTTCAAATGACTCTTCACAAGGCACTATATAGCCCGATTAGGTAGTCCTAGCGTAAAATTGTGAATATTGACTACATAATAATTTTTGGAAGCGAAATGAATATTAGTTATATTAATTATCAATTTAAAACTCACAATTTTATGTGCATCTCTTGAATTATTCATGTTACAAAAGTATTGCTAAAATTTAGAGCTTTAAGGTAAAGCCAAATATTCCGATAGTGGAAAATGTTGACCTTTTATGTTGCAAGGTTTTGGCCAATTTTTGGCATTTGTCTGCCGATAGAATTAAGAAAGAACATTTTTCCTATCACTGAATGACGAAATAAACTTTGAAATATTTGCTAATTGACTCAAATGAAACCTGCTTAGTCTAAAATGAAGCTGATTCACAACTATCTTGCCGTCTCAAAGCGCCTCCTATTTTCACCATATGATTTTTGTGTAGGAAGGCCTTAACTATTCCGTATATCTGCACTTCTAAGTAACCGATCAAGGAAAAAAGCAAGATTAAATATTTCTAGTTATATATAAATTAAATAAACGAAATTGTCTTTCTACTTGCTTCTTCATTTACAATGACTGCTTTCTAGAAATTTTCATTCAAAGGTTTAAAGCATCGTCATCTTAGAAGGTCATAAAAAGGGAAAAAGTTGAAATCTTCTCCGAGTTAATATTTCTCAGTCGCATGGGTACGATGAGATTTCCCTACTTTGGCCGGTGCGGAAAAGTCTCAGGGCAAGGATGGCGGTAATATAAAAGTTGCCTGATTTTTGACAGCCCCCTAGTGAACACTTTCGAACAAGATCCTAAAAATTGGTTTGCTCGTTCCTTTTTTAATCGGAGCATAACGGACTCCCAAGGGATGTGAGAAACAGCAAAACTTGCGATTAATTTGATAATAAAGTTATGCAGGAGGAGATTTACGAGCCTTCTTTCTTTTTTTTTGCAAGTCAGAAACGTTGAGATTGGCCTGTGGAATAACCTATTACCAAGTGGCTAATACTGACAAGATTTCTTTTGGAAGAGATTTAGGTCCGTTGGGAACGCCAAAGGTAATCTAAATAGGATTAAAAAGAATGCAGGAAGGTACACAAGAGAGTAGACAGTTATGTTTATATTCATCTTCCTCCACGGGCTCTTTGAAAAAGTTGTTTTATATTTAATTATACCACGGTCAATATCAGGTCCCGATTGTGAGGTAATATTCTATAAAATACAAAAAAAAAGGCGAATTCAGCAACAAGGTTTGTGATTCCAGGTTAAGCACGCATTGATTAATCCTTAATTTAATCGATAGCCCAAGTATTTGCCACTCTGATGGTTTGGTTGTGATGTTTGAAGACCGATAGTAATCTAAAACAAGCGAGAATTAATATATATATATTAATTCTCATATATTTATGATACATGATACATTGATACATATCATCAGGAATATTCACGATATTTGCTTCTGAAACCCAAAACGAACAGCTATTATATCGAAAGATGTAGCCAAACTTAAAATGAGCACAAGTTACTACGAATGAGTTTTGTGTTGCCACCACCCGTAAACCCCGCTAAATACTAGTGTCGATTGTGCTTGATTGAAAACTAAATTGATAACTTAAATTCAAGGTGTATTTATGCAATTTAATGTCTATACATTTGAAAGAAAAGAAGTGCAAGGGGAGCCAGCCATCCCTCAACCCCGGCCAAGTGTCAAAGTAGACTAGTAAAACTAAATTGACGGTCACAAATATAAGATAATGAAAGTAAATTTTTTCATGGAAGTTCGGACCGTATTTGGCATTTCACAAGCTATGATAAAATTAGAAAATTATTGAAAAATCTTTTATTTTCAAAGGATTGGATTGACGGGAGGGGATACATCCTGCGCAGTGTATAAGATGTTGCCAAGGAAAAATCGATCTCCCTCTCCACCCAAAAACTTTATATAAGGTTGAAAATTATTACTCTGCTCACCTTTAAAAATATTGGCCCTGGTACCTCAAGCCACTGCACCCTGAGCAGCTTGCCCTGGTATACAACCTCTTCTTTGAACTGCTCTGAATGCAGCACTGATTTGTACTAATTTCTGATATTTTGCTTGAGTTCATCGTTTGGTGAATTTTCTTTCGTTTCGGTTTCGCTTCTTCATACGCACTAATTGATAGTAGGAGAAAAATAAGTTTTGACCGGGAAAAAATTGGTGCAGAAATAGTTTCTTCGCCTTCCGAACAAGAAAAAGACGCTTAAAAACATATCAAAAACCTAAACCTCTAGCTCAATGCGAAATCGTTTTTTTAAGTTTTCTTTTATTTTATTTTTTTTTTAAAGAAAATAAACTGTATATTTTGAGAAAACTGCTACTACTGTCTGTCAGGGTCTATTTGGTAATGTACATAAATAGGTTCAAAAGTACAAAACGAATGAACAGGAGTGACAAAACACTTCAGTGCCTTACACTTTTTAGAACAAGGTACGTTGTAACTAGAGAAAAAACTTTTATCTTATTAACCAAATGTATAAAAATTGCACTTCATTTAAATATAGGGACTAAATTTGTCCTCGTTGCAGTGAACTTTTTATTTTTATTCACTAAGTTCATCTTGACACTTAGAATTGTTGCACGAAACTGCCCTTAAAGGTACGGCAGGCTACGATATACTCAAGTCCGTTTTTCTTACAGGTATACTTTTCACTATCGTAACCGTTAATACGACAAGAGCATTTGATATTTTCAGTAGCTGAGACGGAGTGGCAGGAAGTTCTGTTTTTATTGGCGCAAAAACTTTGTTATCCTGCAGTTTTCATGCAATATTAAAGGGTCTATTGGGTTCCCGAGCCAGACTTGAACTTGACAGTAGATTCATAGCGAGTGGTACTTCGCTGCTACCTGAGTGGGTGGCAGCTCTTGTGGATGCACAAAAGTGGTGACAGTGCTCACTTTTCTGTGAAAGATTAGCTTTATGGCAGAGTCAAGGTTTGAAAATATCAGGTCAATCGTACAGTACCAACAAGACCAGCTCTATTGCTGCCACAATATCGTCAAGCGATGCGAAGTTGTAACCAAATATAGCAACACTGTCCCTAAAACTCTTGTCGGTAAGTAGCAGTTGAACAGCTCTGCCTTTCCTATTCCATAAAGCTGAAAGGTTGTGTCACAACCTAGGACGGCATGACAGAACAGCATCATATGGCTGACATCTGTTCAAAGCTTTTGTTTTATCTCACTAATAATATCCCAAGCTGAACTGATACCACCAAACTTAGTTTCGGGTGAGAAATGTAAACGCCTGGAACATGAGTCTGATCAATCGATCAGAAAAACCAAAATGCCAGTATCATCAGCAACCACGGTGGCGTCTGTTACCCGAGCAGCTTCTATTGCTTTTACTGCAATCAGAACGTTGGCGTCTCCTTCCGAGTGGAAAACTTGCAAACCAATGGTTTGAAACATGCTTTGTTCGCTTTGCACGAATGAAACTTTACTTTTCAGGCAGAAGTCATCACTTCAGTGAAAAAGACCTGGCGACCAACCATTCTTGATCGACGTAAATCAGTAGTATCTTTGATTGCTCGACCACCTTCATAGCCATCAAAAGCAACAATAGCACTAGTACAACTTGCTTGTACGTAGTGGACGTATGAAGTAGAGATGACCTTAAACATTGACCCTACCTTCCATGGAACTCGATGTAGAAGAGAACCACCGTCCAAGACGATGCTACAAACATATGCAGGTCTTGAGGTTGACTGAGACTCAATCCCGCAAGCTTGAAAGATCGCTTTTGTAAGTTCTGGCTTATTTGCTTTTCTCATTAAACCATCGCTTTCAAAAAGGGAAGGAGGAATCATGCTAAGTCTGTACTTGAAGTATTCTTCTTAAAGGTCAGTTCGCTGGAACACTACTATAAATCGCTGGAAAAGGAGCGCCGGATCTATGTGCGCTACCACAGATGACCCCGCCCTTTTGGCATTCATTAGGGTCACTTGGTCTTTTTTCTTGAAGACTTGCTCCTTCAAGATTTTTCTCGTCATCTTACTTAGTCACCTTTCCAGCCGCATCAGTCTCGTCAACATTAACATCTGGGGAAGAAGTTCTGCCGCTGGCAATGTTTCTAAGCTGATTGTCTTCACTTAACGGGTAAGATTCTCCAAAGTATCCAACGAGCTTCTGGGTGTCGTAGAAGTCACACTCCTTTCTACTGGAACTCATGTCGTGATGCTGTTCACTTGTCAAATAACCCATTTTTTGTTAAATTCTGCATCAAGAGGTTGATCTCAAGGCATGCTGGTATTGAAAGTACTCAAATGGCTCTCTGTTATTCTGTCATCCCACCTCCAGTCGTAAGACCACCCTATGTCTTTTGGCTTCGCTGCTTGAAAAGGTTATCCAATTGCTTGAGCTGGAGATTCTGTCTGAGACTAGTCGTCGTAAAACATAAAAAGCGGTCAAAGGAGAGGCTGTTGTAGGACTATCCATAGTTGGAATAGTCCTAATTGGTAAAATCGTGGTTTGAGTAGTCCTGCTAGGACTAGTCATGGTACAAATTCTCATTTTAGCAGCTGTCGTGGTAGGAGTGGTTACAATAGTAGTAACAGTAGTAGCAAAGCTACTGTTTTTTAAACAGTAAGCTTAAACAATTTTTTTAGACAGCAATTCATTTTCCACTCTGCAATTTTATGGGAAGGGGGCAATGCCAGTGCTATTCTTTTTATGGTGGCAAGGTATTGATACACCCATCATTTGTATTGTAAAAGGCATGTATCAAGACTTACATATATTTCAGCATCGATTTACCAAGGTATTTCTTAAAAGGAAGTTTTCTGTAGCAGTAAGATGAAACAATCAGTCATTGGACCATATATACTAGCAGTAATGTCAATTGGGGGAGGCGGCAGGGTTGATGGGCATGTACCCCCTAGATAATACAAAAATAATTTTGTAAGGTATTTTTTATTGAAAAATGCACCAGCATTGACTAGTTCACCAGCCATAGCATTGTTAAATTCTTCAGAAAGGAGGAGGGATCGAAAACTCCAGGTTCAATACCTGGGGATAAGTTCATTCCTGGTTAGCGAGAGCGTAAGGCTACCTGTAATCACTTTTCTAACAAAATACGTTTTTATATTGATAATATTTATTTACATATATCTAATACAGGTTAAAGAAAGAGACTTGATCGAAATAATTTTTTCTTTGGCACAACCTAAATATTTATAATTTCCGCTCCGTAAAATTAAAAAAAAGTTCATTCCAATATAATTACGTGTAAAATAAATTTATGCAATCCATATATATAATCAGAATAAATAAACAACTTATCACTTGAGCCCTACTAAGTTTATTTATACGAAATCACATTTTCTATTGAATATGGCATCAACAATCTGTTCATTTTTTAAGAAAAAGCTCTACTTTCTCTTTCCACTAAAATTTTATACATCTAACATTTGTTTAAACGAAGTAAACGTTTCAACACGACATTTTTGTTCAAGGCTTATATTTCCTAGATCTTACAACAACTCTATAGCTGTAATTACACCAAAAGGAAAAGACACTGATATTCCAATTCATTTGTTTCTGATATATCCATTGACGTAGGCCCCAATTATATACTTACTAAGAAAAGTTTCTTAAAAAATGGCATAAACTTGCCTAAAAATTAAATTTTTCTTATTTAGGATGTTTCTGACGTATTTTTCAATTTATAAAAGAAAATCAAAACATTTTTCAAAATGTTGTTCATCAGTTGGATAAAGCTGAATCTCAACTACTCATTGATAGTCAGTGGCGTTGTTTTTTTGTGGGGGGAGGGCAAGAGAGCAGCTGCCCCCAATAATATCGAGAAAAATTATTATACAGTCCATACCCCTTGACTCTCCGGAAGTACATCCCTCTTAACCCCCCCCCCCCCATAAAATGCTGGAGCTACGCCCCTGATGATAGCAAAATTGTCGTCATACATTAAAACATTGAAAGCTAATGACTGCAGAAAAGTAACATGCCAAAAACTGACCCAGGGAGCATGAGCCTGAAAGCTTTGGTTAATGACACCTTGGATATGATGGATGGTGGCAAAAAACCACATACGAAAAACTTGCAGAGGAAGCATAGCTTTAAGTCATACACATTTGTCAAACAGTTCGTGGTAACAAACTGTAAGTAAGGAGTGACCCAGCTCAATAGTAACCGAAACTTTAAAAACTGAATTTTGATACCAATAGATGTATCAAAAGAATTGGCTTTTTATTCTGATTTCAAATATATAAGCTTTTTTAAGTTTAATAATACCAATCAAAGGTTATGGCCTCAGAAAATTTGCCTGATTTTTGAAAAAAGGGGGAAAAAACATCCCCTCAAAGTCATAGAATCTTAATGAAAATCACACCATCAAATTCAGCGTATCAGAGAACGCTACTGTAGAGGTTTCAAGCACCTATCTAAAAAAATGTGGAATTTTTTGCCAGAAGAACGATCACGGATGCGGGTTTATTTTTTTTTTTTTTCCAGGGGTGATCATATCGACCCAGTGGTTCTAGAATATCATGAGAGGGCTCACCTGAACGGAAATTAAAAGTGCTAGTGCCCTTTTTGACTGACCAAAACATTGGGGCGTAGCTAGGCCCCTTCCCACGCCCCTTTTTTTCTCAAAGTCATCCGATAAAAATTTTGAGATAGCCCTTTCGTTCAGCATAGTTGAAAAGCCGAATGACTATGCCTTTGGGAATATCATGATCCTCCCACATCCCCTAGGGAAAGGTCTTTAAGTTACAAAATTTGCCAATTGTTTACGTGTAGTATTTGTTGTTGGGAAGTATGCATACATTTTTGGGGGAGGGGGTGGAATTATCTGCTAGTGGGATTTTCCACGGGGATAATTTTCCATGGGGAGGGAATTTTCCAGGTTTTTTTTTCATGGGAGATTTTACACTGAGGGGAATTTGTCTGAATTCCTATACTAAATTTTTATTATGTCTTGCTTTATCATTGCCGACTCAATTTTACGCGTGGGGTGTTAAGGGTAATTGTCCGGGGTAAATTTTCACCGGAACTGAATTGTATAGGGAATAGATCCTTGAAGAGGAGGGATTTTTCCGTGGAAGAGTTGCCATATTTCCTGGAATTATTTAACAAAAGATCAGAAATTAAATAACAAAAACTAGTTTTTTTTTTCAGCTGAAAGTAAGGAGCAACATTAAAACTCAAAACGAACAGAAATAATTACGTATATGAGGGGTGTTACTCGTTCAAACCACCTCGCTCTTTACGCGAAAGTTTGAATTCTGTCCCAATTCTTTAAGAACGACTCCTGAAATATCATGTTCGTTTAATTAGAACAATAAAAAGCTTTATTTAAAAGTATTAAAAACTTAAGCGTAAAAAAGCGAGTTGGTTTGAGGAGTAACCCCCCTCATGTACGTAATAATTTCTGTTCGTTTTAAGTTTTAATGTTGCTCCTTACTTTCAGTTGAAAAAATTTGTTTTTTTATGCTTAATTACAAACAAATGGGCGAGAATATCTAGCGGATTTCATTATGGTGCGATCTGAGATCACTTGACGTAGGAGGGCACATACACCAATCGCTTTTACTTTTGTAATAATGAAGAGCAGTGATACCAAATTTTTAAAATGTTGGGAAAGGGCAAAACATATTTTTAAAATATAGGCGGGGCATTAAAAAAAAGTTCCTTCCCAACAAAAATACTCAAAAAGGGTATTTTTCTGTGGAAAAAACAAAAAAGCTATTTTTCGAATTCAAGGGGGACAAAAATCCAGAGGGAACAAATGACCCTGCCCTCCAATTACCGCCACTGATGAACAGGTTGATTTTTGAAACATTTTCTAGCCAAACTTGAATTTCTACTAGCCCATTGGTAGTAATTTAATAACCTAATCTTGTTTCAAACTTTGTAAGTAACAATAGTGAGCCAAATTACGAAATTGAAGTTCTCACCCTTCCTGGAATTGGAAAAGGGAATAGATGAGTAAACACTTTTTCTTTAAAAAAGGGTGGTGGTAAATTTTAGGATTTGTAATAGTGGGCGCAATATATTTTTTTTAGGGGGGGGGGGGAGGCGTTCAGTAATACAAATATTATTGATGATTCTAATAAGAAGCGCCGAGAAATTCATGAAAATTTTGCATTGGGAAGGGCTAAAGTTCTCCCCCCTTACATGTGTCCCTCCAAGCATTGACTAGTGCTTGGTTATGATACTCGTCTGAACATGCTCTAAGCTGGCAATTTGAGGTATAATGTAGCAAGCAACACAATATACAACAATTTTCAATACGGTCTCCAGACAGCTTTATGGTTTGAATTTTTCTCGTTAGGAGTTGACTTAATATCACTATCTGGATTTGGACTAGAACTTTCACACTGAATTGTCTTAGGTTTAACATGTTGAAAGGCTGATTTAACCTCAGGTTCCGAGTCTGACCTAGAAAGTGTTCTTTCTGGGCTACTTAATGATTGTGATCGTACATGTACTGTCAGTTCTGCCGTCGATGTAGCCCGCGGTGATTCTGTTAAAGACTGTCCTGAACCTGGTCTTGACTGATTTTTCTCACTTGGTGATTTATTTTCTGGTTGTAAGGAACATCGAGTTGGCAGCAGTGACTCAGAGCCACTGGGAATGTTCGCGTATGGAAACATTGCTCGGGACCTGCTGTACGGATCACTGTTTACTGAGTTCATACTTTGTAATAGTGAAAGAAAAGGTAGTCCTGCTTGAGGTCGAGCATACGGCAATAGGGCTGGGGCTGATAGGTGTTGTAAATTCGCGATTTGTGGACTATGGGGTAGTTGCTGAGACAGTGAACCACTTAAAAGAATATCCCCTCGAAGGCTGTCTGATATTGAAGGAAGTCCAGATGTAGCTAAAAAAGAAAAAAAAATAATCAGAAAGTATATGGAAAACGAGTACAGTAAAGTCGAAATAGCTCAAATATTGAGAGAATTCTGGAAATATGAGTCAATGAATGGTTCAACACGGCCAGATTGGAGAAATCATGGGCTTAACTACGAAAATTTTAATTTTGTAGGTTTACATTGCTGAGCCATATGTTTTTCTTTGTTGCCAAAGGAAGACAAATTGTGTTTATAAAATCATTTTTGCCACAGGTTTTTGTTTATAAAATAGATAAAAAGAGTTTGTTTGGAGAAATTATGCTTGCATTTTCGTACAAAAGTCTTAGAGTTGTGCAAAATTTTACTTTCTTATATGCCCGCGAAGTGTGTCCGCAGTAAAGGATTGGGAATAACTAGTTTTATTCCTCGGGGATGCGAAAATTTGAATCGGGTAAAACAAAAAACTTCATCACTGATTTTGTTTATAAATCAGTGTAAACAAAATCAGTTTCATTTTTATGTGAAAATGCTTCTATTTTCATATAAAAATCACAGAGTTGTGCAAAATTTTACTTTTTCATTTAACCGCCAAGCGTGTCCGCAAATAAAGAGCTGCTGCAACTCTAGCTTTTCCTTTTGAGGATATAAAAATTCGAACGAAAGTTTTTTTTTTTTTTTTCCAAGAGAAGTGCCTCAGTTTTCTAGACATAAACAAATTTAGTTTCTTTATGTATTTTCTGCCTATTTTAAGCTATGGTGCTTCGTCTTTTTTGCAGCTTCAGTTCCTTACAAAATCCTTACCCTTGCTCACACTCTCAAGGATTCTTGTTTTCAATGTAAAATCCCCCGGGGGAATTTCCCGCGGAGGGTAATTTTCAGGGGGAATTTTCCGTGGAGGACACCGATTCATGGTTGACATAGATCCTTTTGGGGCTGATACAAGAAACATTGCTGTTTCTTGGAGTTCTTTTCCTGCTCAAGAATTTTTATTGAATCCTTGGAGCAACAGTCAAATTATCAAATCACATTATCTGATATTATTTTTTCGTTCTACTATACGTGACAACGTGCGGTAAAATTAGTTGGGAATCCAGGAGAGGTAATGACCTACGCCCCTGCCCTTTGTTTGGGTGAAGTTTTACTCGTCTGTGGGTGCGGTTAGACACATACGAATCTACCTAGCATAAAATTACCTCGCCCCTTCAGATTCTTGCTTCAGCCCCTGGGTAGTATTGAAAAACGCAATATCTTAGCGTAATTATTCTATTGTCCTAATTATCTCATTCAAATCTTTAGAATCAATTCTAATTAGCTTTTAGCCCATGCTATCCAGCAGGTCTACTTGGTTTTCTACCATTTCTTCAAGGGCGGCTTCATATCTCACTGCAAGAAATTTTTCTTCTTACGTTTTTCTTCGTAAATTTACGTTTAATTTTTTAGGTCTACAGGATTGAGAAAACTATAGGTTGACCATCAATTTTTAGTGCAAAATGTAAGATTTGATTTAACTGTGTGTTTTTTCAAACAGCATTTCCTATTGCACTTCTTGACATTGAAACACTAAATAAATAAAAAAGGCTATTCAGATTATTTCCTGTTTCCAGTAAAGCCAAATTGACAATTTAGATTTGAAAGTGAACGGTTGGCCCTCATGAATGAGATTAGTGCCTTATATCTGTGAGAGAATTAAATTAAAAAAGCGAGTTTTTTCAACTGAAAGTAAGGAACAACATTAAAACTTAAAGCGAACAGAAATGATTCCGTATATGAAAGGGCCTGTCCCCTCTTCAACGCCTCGCTCTTTGCGGTAAAGTTTTTATTGTTTTAAAAAAAGTAGAGTTTTGACAAAGAGTCAAACCTTAGCGTGAAGAGCGAGGCGTTGAGGAGGGGACAGCCCCTTTCATATACGGAATAATTTCTGTTCATTTTAAGTTTTAATGTTTTTCCTTACTTACAGTTGAAAACACTTTTTTTTACTTAATTTCTGATCGTCTTTTGAATAACGCCAGGATATCTGGCTTCAATCCCCCTCCCCACGGCTTCCCCACAGAAATATCCCTGGACAATCTTGGTTAATTTGGACAATTCCCCCCCACGGAAAATCCATCCTCCCCACAGAAATATCCTCTGGACAATTTAATCTTGGTGAAAATTTACCCTGGACAATTACCCTTAACATATCCACGCGTAAAATTGAATCGGTCAAGAGAAAGAAAAACATATAAAGAAATCTTGTATAGGAATTCTGGCAAAGTCCCCCAGTGTAGAATTTCCCCTGAAAAGTTCCCCCTCTGGAAACTTTCCTCTCCATGAAAAATTATCCCCGTGCAAAATCCACCCAGCAGAAAATTCTTCCTCCCCTTCCCACCCGAAAAATGTATGCATACTTCCCAATAACAAATGCTATACGAAAACCATGGGCAAATTTTATAACTTAAAGACCTATCCCCAGGGGCTGTGGGGGATAATGATATCTCCAAAGACATATTTATTGGGCCTTTCAACTATGCTGAACAAAATAGTTAGCTAAAAATTTTGACTGGACAATTTTGGGAAAAAAAGTGGCGTAGGAGGGGGCCTAGTTGCTCCCCAATTGTTTTGGTTACTTAAAAAGGACACTAGAACTTTTCATTTCCTTTAGAATGAACCATCTCCCGACATTATAGGCCCACTGAATCGATACGACCACCCCAGGAAAAAAAAAAAAAAAACATATAAACATGCATCCGTAATCTTTCTTCTGGCAAAAATTACAAAATTCTACAATTTTGCAGATAGGAGCTTGAAACATCTACAGTAGGGTTTTTTTGATACGCTGAATCTGATGGTATGCTTTTTTTTATTGAAATTCTATGAATTTTAGGCGGTGTTTCCCCTATTTCAAAAATCAGGTAAATTTTCTCAGGCTCGTAACTTTTGATGGGTATCACTAAACTTAATGGATGTTTACTTAATATATATTTGGAATCAGCACAATAATTCAATTCATTTGATATATCTATTGTTATCAAAATCCCGATTTTTGGAGTTTCATTTACTAATGAGCCGGGTTGCTCCTTACTTACAGTTCGTTACCACGAACTGTTTGAACAGTAACTTTATTTTTATGAAAAAAAACAAGAAAAAAGTTGAATAATAAAAAACAAGTATTATTCATGCTCAGGTAAAGTGCAAAGTTAAAACTTAAAATCAGCAAATTACTCTGAATAAAATAGGAACTGTTAGTCCATCCCACTCATAAATTCTATATGGTTCCTTGCACTTTAAAGAAATCTACTACAATGCAACAAGCGCTCAACTTTCAATTACAAATATCATATCGATTATTTTACAAAAAAAAAAAAAAAATGTTTCGATGTTCTCAGGCAAAATATAGAAACGCTTGAATATTATCGAGAGGTAACTTAATGGAAGGACACCATACCCTCTGTCGTTCAGCGTAATTTTTCATCGTTTTAATTTTTCATCTTGTCACGGAAATTTACGAAATCGTCCCCGGCAGCAACAAGAAGCTGCTGAAGTAGTTGATAATCAAACTTATTTAAAAACTTATGCTTTAGATTTGATGCTGTGGGTAGTCTATTTTGTAGCAGCTGAACAAGGAGATAAGAAAAAATTCGAAAAACTGTACAGCCGCCGGTAATTTTTTTTTAGGGTGGAAAGATGACAAGGCTCTAAATGTTTCTAGCAGAGGGAAAGATTAAAAAAGGACTTTTCCAGAAAAGTGTACCTTTTTTCTGGAATATTAGTTTTGACAAGTATAAATTTTATGTTTAAGGGGTAGACAAATGTCTGGCTTGACTTGCCATGTATTTACACACATACTTATCCTTAATCAATCGTTGTATAGTTTTTAAAATTCTGCTAGAGTACATACAAATAAAATTAACAAGACCAAGACATATTTCGAGGGATGAGATATAACAACAGACATTATTTGAAGGGTGGGGTCTGAAAGAACAAACGAGAACACTGTCATATTTATTTCAAATTCTTTTTCTGGACTTCCTGTAAAGCACCCCCCTTTTTCGCTTCCCCTTGTAGGCTGCTTCCATGACATAGTATTTTGCCTCAATTCATGAACATTGTCTATCAAATCTCCCTAAATTATTTAATCATGGAATAATAGTCCCCTTTGTCAACGAAATTTGGTTTATTTCATTTTAAAGCTCCGGATTACAAGGCCCTCTCTTTAAGCTTGATTTAACAAAACTAGATTGCGATCTGCGAACAATAGTGCAAATTTCTCTGAGGCTAAACACATAGCCTCAGAAACTTTGTCTAGCGGATTTGTGTTTACTAACTGCTAGATAAACTTGACGGAAATAGAAGCCGTGCTTTGATGATTATTTAAATGAATAAAACTAATATTTTCTGAAATTATATATTTTGATAACTTTGGCAACTTTGAGTTGGGTAATAAAGCGACTATTACAGACACAGACGACTGAGATGTGTTTCAATGATGATCTCAAAACTAACCGAAAATATGCTTTTAAAAATTGAAGAATCTGAACTAGTGAAAGGCCAAAAAGTTGGATGAGAAATATAATTTTGGGAAGTGTAAAACGTTCAGAGATACATATGAACAACGCTCTTATGTTTTTTTTTTTATAAATACATCTTCTTTCAAGATTTTTCTCAGAAAAATATCACTTCATTATTCATGTAAAAGTTTCAGAGTTTGATTAGCCATTGCCTCTACGATATGGTGTGATCTACGGCTTTTCTCTGATGTGGTTCATAAAATGAAAATCCCTTTTCGCGAATCAATATTGTCCCTTCAAAACTTCAATAGCAATTTGCACTTTCGTTGCAAAATTAAAAAACTGAAAAAATTACTAAAGAAAAAAGACGAGCTTCCTAAAGGCTATTCTAATACACAACTGGACAATTTAAAATGAGAATTAGAATAAGAAAGGTGAGAAATACTATCCGCAAATCTGCCGATTTTTAAGATCTGTTACATAATCAAACAGTTCGTGGTAACGAACTGTAAGTAAGGAGTGACCCGGCTCAATACCGAAACTCTAAAAAAAGTAATTTTGATACCAACCGAACTAAAAAAAAAAATAGTACATTTTGATACCAATAAAAGATACAAGAAGCAAACACATTAATACAAGAAAATTAATAATAAAAAAAAAATTATGAGCTCTATTAAAGTCAAACATACCAAAAAGAAAGATTTAAAAGACTTCTTATATTTTGTCGGGAAACATAACATTATAATATAACAAGACAGTTTAATTTACCTTTAGCTATTGGTCCTTCCGTTGCTGCTCTTCGTAGGTAATCAAGCGGTAAACCCATATGTTGACCAAGACTACCTAAGTTCATGTTGAAGTTTAAGCTTAGATACGCCGGGTCTAGCCAAGGTGAAGGAAAAAAGGAAATGATCCGAATGGCGGTGGATGTCCTAAAAAAACAAAGTCTGAAAGTTTATTAAAAACTGTCTTACTCTCTCTTCCTCTTTTTAAGGGAGGAGAGAAATATATATATATATATATATATATATATATATATATATATATATATATATATATATATATATATATATATATATATATATATATATATATATATATATATATATATATATATATATATATATATATATATATATATATATATATATATATATATATATAATATATATATATATATATATATATATATATATATATATATATAGATAGAGAGAGAGAGAGAGAGAGAGAGAGAGAGGGAAATTGAAAGGCAATATTGGCATGATTCTGTTACTTACGACAGAGCTTATAAGGCCTCAAAGTCACTTGCTAGTAGCTGAAATTTTGTATTCGCTTTATCATATGCTTATGACTACTTTTTATTAAGTGGGTTGCGGAAATATGAAAGAATGCAAATAAATTGCAAATATAAAAGATTAAGCTTTAGATAAATCAACATTGCTTTAAAATAGCGAACATTTTCCTTGCAGTTGGGCAGCATGATAAAGTTTCTGAAATATGGGCACTCCTCCAAAAGAAACAAATTATTTGAAGCCTCTCTTTATGCTGAAAAGATGTGTTTTCACATGAGAAATTTGAAATAAGGGTTAAAAGCATTGAAGTTTGTCGTACAAGAACCTAGCTCAAACTTGGACATAATATACTTCCAAATGATTAATCGCCAGCACTGTCCCACTGAGTTGTCAATACATCTTAAAGTCACGAACCATGGAGACACTCTGTCATCAAAAGACGTACATTAAAGACCGATTTTCAAATTATGTCCTTGGTCCCCCTGTCACCACGTATCATTTAGTAACAGTGGGCCCTGAATTCACCCTCTGAATCAATTTAATCGATTGACATAGCAGATGCCCTGACCGGGGGTGAATCGGAAACAACTGGGAAACTTGATAATTCACCAGGAGCTCGCTGTATAAACAATACACTTTCTAATGATTCGGTTCTGTGTTTGCCGCCACTCTTTGGGTTAAAATTCAGGCGTTAAGGAGAACCAACATTCTTGACAAGAAAAAAAAAAACGCTTTTTAGCAAAATGTTATTGGTTAAATTTGGCAGGGTTGTATTATTTACTGCTTGGGCTTTGTGATGGTTGAATCATGTAAAATTGAATAAACAAGGGGTGTACATTTTTTTTTCGGGAGGGGGGTGTACGTTCTGCAGCAAATTTTTGTTTAGCGTTACAGTTTTGCACTGTATATGTACTTTTTATGGCCAAAAAAGGAACGTAGGTGAAAACTATGAGTGTTCCTAAATTAGGAATGTGTTATGCAATGGCACTAAAAAGTGATCGACTAGTATTTTTACTAAAAAAAAAAAAAAAAAAAAAAAAAAAATAATCAACATTACAACGCCTTGTGTTAATAATAACCTGCGTAAATGCAGAATCGATGGGAGGTGCCACTAACAAGACAGTTTTAGATATATGTTAAATTAAAAAAAACAAGTTTTTGAACTGAAAGTAAGGAGTGACATTGAAATTTGAAACAAACAGAAATTATTCCGTATATGAAAGGCGCTGTCCCCTCCTCAAAACCCCGCTCTTTACGCTAAATTTTGACTTTTTCTCACAACTCTACTTTTTGAAACAATAAAAAACTTTAGCTTAAAGAGCGGGGCGTTGATGAGGGGACAGCCCCTTTCATATACGGAATAATTTCTGTTCATTTTAAGTTTTAATGTCGCTCCTTACTTTCAGTTTTAAAAAAACTTGTTTTTTTTAATTAATTTCTGAACGTTTTTAAATTAATGCAGGTTTTGAAGATTGCTCGCCGTACATGAATAATTAAAACGAAATTTGCACACTAATTAACTTTTTTTTAAAAACTAATAATGGTCTTATTATAACCTAAGTTTAGTTTTTGTTCCAGTTATTTAATTTTTGTTTCAGTCTTTGTGATAGAATCACAAAGGCTATTTAATTAGAATAACAACCTCTTTAACAGTTAAAAAAAAAAAAAAAATAGCGTAAGAGCGAGCTATTGAGAGGCAACCCCCTCATATACGTAATATTTTCTGTCCGTTTTAAGTTTTAAATAATGCTCCTTACTTCCAGTTGAAAAAAAAAGTTTTTCAATTAATTTCTGATCGTTTTTTAAATAATACTGGGAAATCCGTTGCCCCTTTCATGGAAAATTCCCGTCCCCCATGAAAAATTCATCCATAGGAAAAATACTCCCACTTGATCATCTCCCCCCCCCCCACCACCAGAAAAAATCCCCCCTGAAAACATTTCTATGCTTCCCAATAACCAATACTATAATAATAATAATGATAATAATTTATTTTAAGCCAAAAAAATAGGCCATACAGCACGATATTCTTAAATACGCTCCTCAAGAAAAATAACATAAATATCAAGTTTCACTCATTGATGTCAACGATTCATTTACATATTTACGTAACTGCCTGATTGTCCTTTTTACAGTCGTCTGCAGGATCCCCGGGAACTCCAAGTTACCAGCCTCAAAATACTTTTCCCTTAAAAGAGAAAGTTGCTGGCACTCGGCGAGAATATGGGCCACATCATCAATACCTAGGTTACATCTGGGGCAAGAGTAATCCGCATCTGCATCTGGGGCCATCCTTTTTCTTTCAAATACTCTTTTTCTATTTTTTAGTGGCAGGCAATTCACTCGGATCCAAAACCAAGTCCTTAATGTCTACCCGGGTAATCTTAGTTTAAAATAATATTCAAATCCAAATATCTCATTTACTTGGGAATAAAACTTCAATGTCTCAGATTTTTTAACTGCCTGTAACAATGGGGGAAGTTCAAAACTTGCAGCCCTTCCCCCGGGCACTGTGGGGATTAAGTCATCTTCAAAGACATAGTTAATAGATTTTTCGACTATGCTGAAAAAAATGGCTATCTCAAAATTTTGATCGGGACTTTGGGAAAAAATGAGCGTGGGAGGGGGCCTAGTGGCCTTCCAATTTATTGGGTCACTTAAAAATAGCGCTAGAACTTTTAATTTCTGTTTGAATGAGCCATCTCGTGACATTCTAGGACCACTGGGTCGATACGATCAGCCCTGAGAAGAAAAAAAAAAACAACAAAAAAACAAACAAATAAACACGCATCCGTCCTGGCAAAAAATACAAAATTCCACAATTTTGTAAATAGGAGCTTGAAACCTCTACAGTAAGGATCTCTAATACACTGAATATGATGGTGTGATTTTCATTAAGATTCTATTACTTTTAGGGGGTGTTTCTCCCTTTTTTCGAAAACAAGGCAAATATTCTCTAGCTCGTAACTTTTGATGGGTAAGACTAAGCTTGATGAAAGTTATATATTTGAAATCAGCATAAAAATTTGATTCTTTTGATGTGTCTATGGTATCAAAATTCCGTTTTAAAGTTTCAGTTATTATTGAGCCAGGTCGCTCCTTACTTACAGTTCGTTACCACGAACTGTTTGATACTCTATTCTCCCAATTCGAACCCCCCACACATTCCTCTCGAAGATGAATAAATTTTTCACCAAAGTGATTTTTAATTATGCCCCTAGAGTCAACCAAAATACATTTGCTGATACTCAGCTGGTCAAACAGTTCGTGGTAACGAACTGTTTGACCAAGTAATTAGCGACCCGGCTGAATAGTAACCAAAACTCTAAAAAACGGAATTTTGATGCCAATAGACATATAAAAAAATCAGATTTTTATGCTGATTTCAAATATATAAGTTTCATTAAGTTTAGTCTTACCCATCAAAGGTTATGCGCCTGAAAAAAATTTGCCTTATTTTCGAAAAAAGAGGGAAAACACCCCCTAAAAGTATTAGAACTTTAATGAAAATCACACCATCGGATTCAGCGTATCAGAGAACCTTACAGAAGAAGTTTGAAGCTCATATCTACAAAATCGTGGAAATTTTGTATTTTTTGTCAGAAAAAAGATCACGGATGTGTGTTTATTTGTGTGTGTTTCTTTTTTTTTATTTCCCCAGGGGTAATTTAATGAAAATCACACCATCAGATTCAGCGTATCAGAGAACCCTATTGCATAGGTTTCAAGCTCATATCTGCAAAAATGTGCAACTTTGTATTTTTTGCCAGAAGAAAAGATCACGGATGCGTGTTTATTTTTTTTTCAGGGGTAATCGTACCAAACCCAGCGGCCTAGAACATCAAGAAGAGCTCATTCGAACGAAATTAAAAGTTACAGTGCCCTTTTAAGTGACTAAAAATGCTGGAGGGCAACTAAGCCCCCTCTCACGCCCCTTTTTTCCAATTTCGTCTGATCGAAAGTTTTGAGATAGCGATTCTGTTCAGCATTGTTGAAAAACCCAAGAAAATATACCTTTGAAGGTAACAAATTCCCCCTAGAGCCTTTACGGAAAGGTCTTAAAGTTATAAAACTTCCCAATTGCATGCGTATAGTATTTGTTATTGGGAACTATGCATACATTTTTGGGGGGAGGGGTGTGAGTTTTATGCTGGATTTTTTTTTCCACAAGGAAGATTTTCCATGGGGAAGTAAGTTTCCAGGGAGGAAACTTTTCACGGGAAATTTTACACTGGGGGAATTCGCTAGAATTCCAATACGTAATTCTTTTTATGTGTCTTGCTTTCATTTTGCCGACTCACTTTTACGCGAGGACATGTTAAAGGTAATTGTGTGTGAGGTAAATTATCACCGGGATTGAATAATCTAGAGAATATTTCTGTAGGGAGGAGGGATCTTTCTTTGGAAATGGAGTCAGATTTCTTGGCATTATTTAAAAAACGATCAGAAATTAAATGAAAAAGAAATTTCTTCAACTGAAAGTAAAAACCTCATTAAAACTTAAAACAAACAGAAATTATTGTGTATATGTGGGAGTTTCCCCCTCCTCAGCACCTTACTCTTTCAAACAGTTCGTGGTAACGAACTGTAAGTAAGGAGTGACCCGGCTCAATAGTAACCAAAACTCTAAAAAATGGAATTTTGATACCAGTAGATACATCAAAAGAATTGGATTTTTATGCTGATTTCAAATATTAAAGTTTCATCAAGTTTGGTGTTACCCATCAAAATTTACGAGCCTTATTTTTCGTTGATTTTGAATTGAAGTTATCAAGTATTTTGCAGTAGGTTGCATCAAGATATGGTTAATTGCAGAAAGAGACAAGCCAAGACAGATAGTCCAAGTAGTTGAGAGGCAAATGTTTAAATGGCCACGGCACGGGTAAATGGCGGGAGTAAGTATGACTCTCTTATTGGACACATACTTGTCAGGTTAGTTAGTTTTTGGAAAGGCATGCCTGCCTAGAGTCTCAGGCATGTTGACCAATAATTTAAAATTGACATAGGACTGTTAGATTGCCTGGAATGAGAGGCAAACAAGGCACGCCCGCCTATGGTATTAAGAAGGTTGACCAAGAATTTAGAATTGACATAGGACCATTAATTTGCTTGAAATAACAGACAAACAATCGTTTTTAAGCCATCTTTATCTTCCAAATAGTATCTATTTTATTGCCTAAGCTCACCCCACATTCTGAGAAAATTTCAATTTTTCACAAAAAAGGGGGAAACTCCCCCTACAATTGGGCACCTAGGCCCCCTCCCACGCTCATTTTTTCCCAAAGTCAACTGATCAAAATTTTGAGATAGCCATTTTGTTCAGCATTGTTGAAAACCTTATAAATATGTCCTTGAGGATGACTTAATCCCCCACAGTCCCCGGGAGAAGGGCTCCAAGTTATGAACTTTGCCCATTGTTTACATATAGCATTTGTTACTTGGAAGTATGCAGACGTTTTCAGGAGGAATTTCTTCTGGTGGGGAGGGGGGTTAGAGGAGGAGGCTACGTGGGGATCTTTCCATGGAGGATATTGTCATGGGGGAAGGGACATTTCTACGACGGGGGCCACCGGATTTCTCAGGATTATTTAAAAAAAACGTTCAGAAATTAAATAAGAAAAAAAACAAGTTTTTTAACTGAAAGTAAGGAGCGACATTGAAACTTAAAACAAACAGAAATTATTCCGTATATGGAAGGGGCTGTTCCCTCCTCAACGCCTGGCTCTTTACGCTAAAGCTTTTTATTGTTTTAACAAATAGAGTTGTGAGGAAGAGTCAAACTTTAGCATAAAGAGCAAGGCGTTGAGGAGGGGACAGCCCCTTCCATATACGGAATAATTTCTGCTCGTTTTAAGTTTTAATGTCACTCCTTACTTTCAGTTAAAAAAAAAACTTGTTTTTTTTTATTTAATTGTTAAGATAAACCACTGGATGCTACCATTTCGAACAACCGTCACAAGCACTAAGTCATTTGGTCAACAAGGAAAATCCATCAGAAAATCGAAACGTCAGGACATCGACAGTCATAACATCTATACGTCAGGACATCGACAGTCACAATCGCTACCCGTGAGAACGTCGACAGTCATAACATCGACACGTCAGTTCATCGACAGTCACAATCGCTACCCGCCAGAACGTCGACAGTCATAACATCGACACGTCATAACACTTAAATTTTTTTTTAGATGTTATGACATGTCTATGTTATGACTGTCGACGTTCTGACGTTTAATGGTTCTGACCGATTTTCGTTATGAAATTTTTTTTAGATGTTATGACGTGTCGATGTTATGACTGTCGACGTTCTGACGGTTAGGGGTTCTGACGGATTTTCGTTATGAAAAAAATGTATAAATTTATGTAATAGTAATAAGTATTTAATAGTTTAGAAACAAATATCGGCAATATATTTGCACATCAGGGGCTGGGGTAAAGCATTGCATATATTAAATACGTAACCTAACCTAACCTAGGTACCTTTTCCCCCTTAAACCCCAAAAAACTAAAGTTTTAAAATTTTAGATGTCATGACGTGTCGATGTTATGACTGTCGATGACGGTTAGTGGTTCTGACAGATTTTCGTTATGAATTTTTTTTTTAGATGTTATGACGTGTCGATGTTATGACTGTCGACGTTCTGACGGTTAGTGGTTCTGACAGATTTTCGTTATAAATTTTTTTTAGATGTTATGACGTGTCGATATTATGACTGTCGACGTTCTGATGGTTACTGGTTCTGACGGATTTTCGTTATGGAAAAAAAATTTTATGTTATGAATTGTCGATGTTATGACTGTCGATGTCCTGACGTGTTGATGTTCTGACCGATTTTCTGTCGATGTTATGACGGATTTTGTCGATGTCCTGACGGTAGTGGACCTGACATGTCGATGTTCTGTCGCCTTCCCTAAACCACTACAAAATTTATTTCTCCTGTGCAAAAAGTCATTCAAATGTGACAATAATCTTTTAAACAGTTCATGGTAACGAACTATTACCTTGAGCGACAATACGCGTGGTAACATGAGTGTTAATGACAATATATGCATCAAAAGAATTGGATTTGTATGATGATTATAAATATGAAATATTCGTTAAGTTTAAAATTACCTATCAAAAGTTACAAGATTGACAAAATTTGAGAGAAAAAGAAACAGGGTTAAAACATCCCCAAATAGGGAAACTATAGTGACGAAAACAACATTATCAAGTTCAGCATGTCAGTTTTTCGAGATGAATGATCACAGATGTGTGTTAATTGTTTATTTTTCCCCAGGTTTGATCATATCAAACCACTGGTCCTGAAATATATAAGAGGAGGCTCATTCAAATGGAATTTGAATGAACCTAGTGTCCTTTTAATTATCTAAAGAGATTGCGCCACAGCAACATGGTATTTTCTGCCATTTTACAGCGCAAAATAAAAATTTCGGCCGAAAGAGTGAAATTCTATCGAGTTAAAATTCCAAGATGGCCGATCGATTTGGAATTATAAAGCTTTATATTAAGCTTCTCAATTTGAGATATCATAACAACACGTGGTGACACATTTTCCCAGAGATATACATATTGCTTACAAAATAAACAGTTATTTTAAAGCTTCATTTTAACTGAGTTGATGCCATTGAGACTTCCTAAATTAACTTCCAGGGACGCATCATCTATTGTGGAGGAGGTTTAGTTGATGTTCGTGCATTGGAGGGGGGGGGGGAGTTTGAAACCTCAATGAGGGTGATTTATACCCAAATTTCTAATTTTTTGTGAACCCTTACATAAATATAGAAGGAAGGATGGGAGGTCTCAGAATTCAATCTCTAATTTCCCCTCATTCCCAAGATAATTTCCAAAATAAGCCTCTGATATGGATGCTACGGGGTTACAGCTTCCCTGCTATTGCAGGGAAGCTGTAACCCTGCAGCTATGCAGGGTTACAGCTTAACAAAAAATAGTTTAACAGTTTAACAAAAAATATTATTCCCATATGCTTACCACACGCTAGGATTTCCCCCTTTAGGTGGGAAAGGCATCGATAGCCCCCAGGAAATTATCCAAGGGGGAGGGAGAGAAACACTACCATAAGTTTTTTTTTTTTTACCAAGATTGAAACGTGAATATTTCATTGTTCATATTTTATTCATTTTGCTTCCAATGCTTTAAAAACGACTGCTCACACAAAAGGGCAACTGAAATCGGATATAAAGCGTTTGTCACAACTCCTCAAAAATAAAAGAGCTTATTGATACGCATTTGTTCAAACAGTAACATTTTAATAAAATTTTTGTAATTAAGGCAATAGCAATTGCTCATTAAGTATATCTGTTGCACTCATAAATGCTTTCAGCTAAGTATTATAAAATTTTAGCTTAAAGAGCAGGGGGTTGAGGAGGGGACAGCCGCCCTCATTCTCTCTTTAAGTTTTAATAACACTCTTTATTTTCATTAAAAATAATTTTCATTTGCTTGATCATAAGATGCATTAATTCTTCTTTGAAGTTGAAATATTTAAAACCTTGGCTTACATTTTTTTTTTCTGATTAAAAATCTGGGAAAGTAAACAGGCGGTCGAGTCACTGCAAAGCTTGGCTTATGCATCAGTCAAAAGGGGAAAGGGATTCTAAAATGGAATTATTTGCCAGACTTCGTTCCAGCTGTTTCTTTGCAGTCCGCTTTTCCTTTTAGCTGTCCAAATCGAAACAAATAATATTGCCGTGCCTAAAAATATAGGGCATAGCTAACATTCTCATAACTTGAAATGAGGGTGAAACTAGATTTTAAAAATTGGTACTTGTGCATTATAACTAAACCAGCAGTATAGACTGTAAAAGGAAACACACACGAAAGCAGACAAGCTAGACTGCCATTAGACATATTGAAGACGAAGCGTGGTTTCTCATTTAGTTTGCAATATTTAAATGATTGTTTTTAGGGTTTAGGGGGGGGGGAAAGGTACCTAGGTTAGGTTAGGTGACGTATTTAAGATATGCTATGCTTACCCCCCCCCCCCCTAATGTGCGAAAATATAGCCCAAATTTGTTTCTAAACTATTATATATTCATCTTATTTTATTTTATTTTATTTCATTAGCATTAACCAAACTTGACTTCTTTTGTGTATAGCGCTGGTTTAGTTATAATGCACAAGTGTCAAAATATTTTCTTGGGAACGCTATTTTTGTATTTGAATAAGAAAAAAGTCTAAGGAATTATACTGTGTAAGACAAAATTACGGCTCTGGGCTCCATTTTGAAATTCATTAGCACAGATAATGAACGGGATGTAAAGCTTAAGCCCAGAGGAATTCGAGTTTCAATCTCGGGTTGTTTTCTCTATGGTTTTAGAAGGCATTTCAAATATACCTAGTCGACAAAAACTCACCAAAAGCACTTATGAGGGACATAACAATATATATTTAGAGAAGATCCTTAGATACGCCCTTTGGTTTTAACAAATTTACATTTACAATGTCGTAATTTATTTCCTATGAAATAATACTTTTGTTAGTCATTTTTGACACATGGCTTTTAACAGACAAATTAAATAAAAAAAACAAGTTTTTTAAACTGATAGTAAGGAGCGACATTAAAACTTAAAACGAACAGAAATTATTCCGTATATGAAAGGGGCTGTCCCCTCCTCAACGCCTCGCTCTTTTACGCTAAGTTTGACTCTGTCTCACAACTTTATTTTTTAAAACAGTAAAAAACTTTAGCGTAAAGAGCGAGGCGTTGAGGAGGGGACAGCCCCTTTCATATACGGAATAATTTCTGTTCGTTTTAAGTTTTAATGTCGCTCCTTACTTTCAGTTTAAAAAACTTGTTTTTTTTTATTTAATTTCTGATCGTTTTTTAGTTAATGCAGCTTTTATTTGTATAAAAATTTTACTTTTCTTTTGCTAAATGGATGTCTTTACAAATTAACTTACGTAACTAACTTCTATATTCGTATATTTTTCTTCTGGCAAAAAATACAAAGTTGCAGATTTTTGCAGATATGAGCTTGAAACCTATGTAATAGGGTTTTCTGATACGCTGAATCTGACGGTGTGATTTTCATTAAAATTCTTTCACTTGTAGGGGATGTTTCCCCCTCTTTAAAAAATCGAGTAAATTTTCTCAGGCTCGTAGCCTTTGATGAGTAATACTAAACTTAATAAAATTTATATATTTAGGATCAGCATTATAAACACACATTCTTTTGATACATTTATTGACATCAAAATTTCGTTTTTAAAGTTTCGATTACTATTGAGCCGTATCGCTTGTTTTTTTATTGTTTTTTTTTTATTACATATATGTTATTACTTATATGAAGGGGTTCTCCCCTTAGTCAATACCACGCTCTTTACGTTAAAAGTTAAATAAAATTTTTGATTCAGAAACCCCTGAATCACAAAGGCCGTTTAATTAGAATAGATAGCTCTTTTGAAAGCACTAAAAAAAAAAAAACTGTAGCGTAAAGAGCGAGGTACTGACTTGGGGGAGAACCCCCTCACATACGTTATATAATTTCTGTTCGTTTTAAGTTCTAATATTCCTTCTTACATTTCAGTTGAAAAAACTTGTTTTTTTTATTTAATTTCTGATCGTTTCTTAAATAATGCTTGGAAATCCGGCGCCCCCTTCATAGAAATGTCCCTTACCCCAAAGAAACATCCTCCACGGAAATATTCTCCAGAGTAACCCCCCCCTCCTCTAGCCCCCCCCCCTCCAGAAAAAATCCTTCCTGAAAATGGTTGTATACTTCCCAATAACCAATAAATAATGCTGGCAAGTCCGGCGCCCCCTTCATGGCAATTTCCCTTCCCCCATGAAAACTTCCTTCATGAACAGATCCTCCAACATAACCACCGACCCACCCTTCCCTCCCACTACCAGAAAAAAAACCTCCTGAAAACTTCTGTATACTTCCCAATAACAATACTATATGTTAACATTGGGTAAAGTTCATAACTTTTAGCCCTCCCTCTGGGAACTTCGGGGATTAAGTCATCCTAAAAGACATATTTATCATATTTTCGACCATGCTGAACAAAATGGCTATCTCAAAATTTTGATCGGGTGACTTTGGGAAAAAAATAAGCGTGGGAGGGGGCCTAGTTGCCCTCCATTTTTTTGGTCACTTAAAAAGGGCACTAGAACTTTTAATTTCCGTTCCAATGAGCCCTCCCACGATATTCTAGGACCACTGGGTCGATACGATCACCCCTGGGGAAAAAAAAAAAAACAAACAAACAAACAAACAAACAAATAAACACGCATCCGTGATCTTTCTTCTGGCAAAAAATGTAAAATTCCACATTTTTGTAGATAGGAGCTTGAAACCTCTACAGTAGGGTTCTCTGATACTCTGAATATGATGGTGTGATTTTCATTAAGGTTCTATAACTTTTAGGGGGTCTTTCCCCTTTTTTTGAAAATCAGCCAAATTTTCTCAGGCGCGTAACTTTTGATGGGTATCACTAAACTTGATGAAAGTTATATATTTGAAATCAGCATCAAAATCTGATTCTTTTGATATATCTATTGGTATCAATAACCCGTTTTCTAGAGTTTCGGTTACCATTGAGCCGGGTCGCTCCTTACTTACAGTTCGTTACCACGAACTGCTTGATTAAGCAGTTCTGACCTGCTTTAACCACACAATATTCACTTTTGTAGGCTACACAAAAAGCATTTATTTGATAAAAAAAAAATGTTTTAATACAAACGGATGTTGTTTGATAGAAACAGATTTCGGTTACTATAACCATCAAAGGGACATGTCATCAATGGCGCTGATTTACGAAAATGTTGGTGGAGGGAAAGGGGCAAAATTTATTCCCTTTAAATCTAGAGGGGGCATTTTCTTTTCATTCGATATTTTTTTTCAATGAAAATGCAAAAAAAATATTTTTTTGCAGTATAGGGAGGGGAGAAAATGTAGGGACGGTAAACGTCCCCTGTCTCATCCGCCCCAATTGGCACTACCGCTTGTCATATTCTTGAGAAATAGCTCTCAAGGCTACTGGAGTTACTGTGATGTGAGCTCGTTTGTATACCCAGACTCGAGCTCTCTTGTGTATGAAAACTTGTGAGACTTAAAAACTATATGTTTTACTTTATTCCAATTTTAAAATTTAAACAGTTTGAAATAACTATCAATCAGTAAGTTAAGTCGTCAAAATGAGAATAGGACTTTAGAAGCCACGGTATAAAGTGGTCAGGCATGGCACTAAAACTCATCCCTCAACCCTTCTATTCTTCAACCTTCGAAAGGTTGAAGAATATGTGTTTGAATTTTTTTTCTAGAAGAATTGTCTGAAAATAGTCTTAATCAGTAGTTTCAATGAGCGTAAATCAGAAAAATGGGCCGTTCGAAAAAGGTGGCTCTATTTTGTTGTTCAGGGCTAAAACAACACAAGGTTCAAAGATGATTAGGTCAGGTTTAGCGGATCAAGGATAACAGGTTGCCGAAAATTGTTCTTCTTGGCAATCCATCTAGGGCCAAACGAAGGGTTGGACATCTATGTATGGGTCAGGAAGAGATTTAAAGGAAATAAGATCTTCATGGGACGGAGTAAAGAACAAAGCTCTGGACATATTGGGTAGAAAAGGAATGATATAAAAAAAAACTTTGTGCTGTGAAGATTTGTCAGTAAGGATACACATTTGTACCGGTTTTGTATCATGGTTTGTCATTGATTATTTTGCACTATAATTGGAGGCCCCTTCAAATATCTCCCTAAGTTCGTAAATCTTGACATACTGTGACTCGTGAACGTTCAGGGATCATTTAGAGAATTTAAAAGATAAAACAAGTTCTGTCAACCAAAGGCGTAAGTACATATTTCACACTTGGTGGTTGATTTCCTCTAAATAACTTCATTGTTGATATATTCAAGTTTCAAATGAGCAAGCATATCTATGCCAGATTTAGATTCATTTCAACATTGCTAGTCCTTTCAAATGGGAAGCTTCGGTTAATATTGATGATAAATTTGTTGCTGGTCTTATACTACTATTCCAGCTCTGTCCCTTCTCTTTGGCAATTGTAGTTCCTAAATTAGGGAATTGTCGAAAAAACAGCAACTGGAGAGATTTGAGTGTAGATTGGGAAATGCTTGGTTTCAAACATTTGCATATATTAGATAGGGCTTGTCTTTCTCCTGAATGTTTCAGAGGGAAAATCTAGTCGCAGACCTAACTAAGCTAAAATCACCCCAGGGTGGGAGGAGGGACTGGTCCCTAGCATGACTAGTCGAGGGATGGGTATGAATGTGGGAAATTCGAGGGAATCAAAGAACATATGGTAATGTGATAGTCTCATGTATATCGAATAGTTCAACTGAAATAAAATAAATACATTGTCAACAACAATCAAGGACTTTAGCCTCCAGCCCGTTCCATACACTTATGGGGTGGATACGCGACCAACACCATTAATTTACACCCTTCCTTTACTGGCCTAAGAGCCTTTGGGGGATTTGGGGGAAGAGCCTTTGGGGGATTAACAGGTATTTATTGTATGATTAATTAATTGTGATAAATCTTATCTATCTAAACAAAACAAAAATATATAATACCTAAACATCATAATTTAATAATAATTGCAGTTGGAAGCTACTAAGATAAATGGAATTACATAAATATGTTGTATTTTGATCAAAAATTTATAAAACTAATCGTTTGCCTGTATCTAGCCGTCTCATACCCTAGCCAGTACATGAAGGATATTTCTGTATTGGCCCATTTAGGGGGGCCTGAGAAACGCACGAGTTTTCACATTGGCTGATAGAGTATGCCTTTATAAAAAAAAATCATGGGACAATATTCAAGACTTGTAGTATTCATTTTCGCACATTTTCTAATCATAAACTTAAAATCCGATGGAACAAATAATAATAGTTCCTCAAAGATTTGTCTTTGCACCTCTGTTAACTCAGTTTTGTCGTCAGCATGGAAATATATATATTACATAGGAAAATATGTCGCTTGTCGCATAATTTTTGCTGTATACTGTAAAATCCAAAGTTTTTGCGTGGGACTATATGTTTCCTAGGGTTAGGCGATCAATTAAATGTGGAGCAAATAAACATCAGTGGCTAATTTAGAACAAGCCTATAGAAAATCGTGTTTTATTTCAAAGATCAATTCTTTTGATACACTAATTACCAAGGGCGCATCCAGGATTATTGTTTGGGGGAGGGTTTTTTTAGAGAGGGGTAAAAAACTTAACAAAACCCGTCAAAAGTTTGTTTATATTCATTTTTTTTCCTTTTATACAAGCGGACAAAAAATTTCGGTTTGGAACCAGGGTTAAAACCCTTTAAGATTCCTTCCTGGATAGGAACTTGCTACTTACTACGTAATATTTCGAGCAATTATGGGAGTTTTGAGTTAAAAACTTACTTGTTATATGCTTTCAATCATCAATTAACTTTTATCGTTATTCCAATTACCGTCTTCACTGGCTGTTAAAGCCTAAGAGTTTTATCATAATTCATTTTCCTACCATCCCCATTTCCTCTAGTGTGGTCCTCCCTTAGTGTCAATAGTAACCGACCTGACTCAATAGTAACCGAAACTCTAAAAAAAAGAATTTTGATGCCAACAGATACATCAAAAGAATCGCCTTATTATTCTGATATTAAATATATAAGCTTTATTAAGTTTAGTCTTACCGATTAAAGGCTAAGAGCCTGAGAAAATTTACCTGATTTTCGATAAAAGGGGAAAGCATCCCCTAAAAGCATAAGAATCTTAATGAAAGTCCCATCATCAGATTCAGCGCATCAGAAAACCCTACTTTAGTGGTTTCAAGCTCCTATCTGCAAAAATTTGGAATTTTGTATTTTTTGCCAGAAGAAAGATCGCGGATGGTTCTTTATTTGTTTTTTTTTTGTTTGTTTTTCCCAGGAATGATCATATTGACCCAGTGGTCCTAGAATATCGTGAGAGGGCTCATTTGAGCGGAAATTAAAAGTTCTAGTGCCCTTTTCAAGTGATCAAAAAGATTGGAGGGCAACATGGCCCCCCCCGCTCCTTTTTTCCCAAAGTCGTCCGATCAAAACTTTGAGATAACCATTTTGCTCATAATAGTTGAAAGGCCCAATAACTATGCCTTTGGATATAACATGACCCCCCCCCCCCCATAGCCCCAGGGGAAAGGTCTTTAAGTAATAAGATTTGCCCATTTTTTACACATAGTATTTGTTATTGTGAAGTATGTTAAATTTTTGGGTGGGGGCCACATTTTTGCGGGGGATTTTTCCACGAGGAAATTTTCTATGGGGAGGGAAGTTTCCAGGGAGTGAACTTGTCATGGGAAATCATACACTGGGGGAATTTGCCAAACCCCTGTACAAAATTCTTCTTAAATGTATTGCTTTCTCTTTTCCGTCTCAGTTTTACGCGTGGAGTTGTTAAATGTAATTGTCCGGTGTAAATTTTTACCGAGATTGAATTGTCTAAAGGATATTCCCGTGGGAAGAGGGATTTCTCCGTGGAGGCGGGGCAGGATTGCTGGCATTACTTGAAAATGATCAGAAATTAAATAAAAAAACACATTTTTTCAACAGAAAGTAAGAAGTAACATTAAAACTTAAAACGAATAAAAAGCATTACAGGTTGTATGGAGGGTATTGTCCCTCGTCAACACCTCGCTCTTTACGCTAAAATTTGAATTTTGTCCCAATTCTTTAATAACTACTCCTGAAACACAAGGGTCGTTTAATTAGAACAATAGAAAACTTTTTTAAAAGTACTAAAAAACTTTAGTGTAAAGAGTGAGGTATTGAGAAGAATCAAATCCCCTTCATACACATAATAATTTCTGTTCGGTTTAAGTTTTAATGTTGTTCCCTGCTTTCAGTAAAAAAAAAAAAAAAAAAAAAAAAAAAAAAAAAAAAAAAAAAAAAAAAAAAAAAAAAAAAAAAAAAAAAAAAAAAGTAGCTGAAGACGATAATTGTAACCGCTTTTAAATCTGAGGTGTTCAGTGATGTAAGGGGACCTACCTTTCATTCACAAAAATGTAGAGGGTAAAGATTCTTTTTTTTAAATGACGGTATTTAAAATGTGTTTTAAAATTCTCTGGGGCAATAGCTTCCCCCCGCTTCAAATAGCACCCCTGCTTCTCTTTTCCCTTAAGATTAAAACCTAAATAATTTCATTTTCGAGCTAGCTCTCGAGATTCAAAACTAATTATCAGCATCTATAGCTCTTAACAAGTTACTACAGTTTCATTTGTGTTTATTTGCAATTAAAAATACTATACTATAAAAATTGGAAAGGGAATCAATGCTAGATTGTCACTAGTTTATTGTATGTTCGTTCCATTCATTCATTACAAAAAATTATATTTTCAAGTTTAGCTTGACATCGGGTTAACAGCAAAATCTACATGACGGTAGAATCTTGCATAATCTGGCCTCTATTCTTTTCCTATCTTCAAAATTCTGACTTTCAGCTACAAGTGCAGTGTTGTCAGCGAGCATTAGCCTACACAGACTCGACATGATTAATGACAAGATTAGCACTCAATTTTGGTTTCAACTGCTCTAAAGTATTTGTATACAAATGAAACAGCTTAGGTAATAATGTTCAACCCTGTTTTACCCCCTGCCTTTTGTAAGCACCCTTGGTAGTGAACCTCCAACCTGCACAATTTGTATCACGTGTGTATACAATCCAATTAAAATCTACCCTAGCACATTAGTTACCTAAAACATTCCCTCCTTTTAGGTTGAGCTACTTTGTTCCTTTACCGCATGTTTACCTTCCTGAAAAAAACATTCAATGTAAATAAAACGTCTACGTACTCTCGCTCTTCTAAAACTTGTCTGAGCTTTAATTGAAGTCTCATCTTTCCCCTACCATATTTTTAACCTAAATCTCAAGCGTTTCAGAAATTTTTACGATGTGAATTTTCCAAGTGCATCCCCCTACGGTTTCCGTCTTCTCATTTAACCCTATGTTTTAGCAAGGGTATATCTATCTAGTCATTCGACTGACTAGGCATTGAGTGATATATTAAAATACGGATTTGAAGAATCCGTCCAGCATGTTGAAGCGAAAAAAAATAATGAAAAAAAAATTCAATGCTTACCTGGATTTAGTTTAAAATTAAAGGGATTATTCAGAGATAAATTCAAATAGCTCTTATTCGAATTTAACATTTTTTTTTTTACGATCAATAGTATAAAGACGCCCGATTTTTCTATATCTTTGACGTAACTGAATTACTTTTTGACGTTACTGAATACAAATGTGTTTACAATTGTTAAAAATGGTTTTCTAAAAAAACGAAATTTTCTTTTAGACTCCAACAAAGGCCATCTAATTTTCATCAAATTTCTTTAAAGTTCAATCTCTTTAAACATTTACCAGGTGTTTTTGTGAAGATAGAAGACAAATTTAAAACCGTCAACTGAAGCAATCTTCCGTGGCATGGGACATTGCTTCTGATCCCGCCACAGTGTGGTTTGTTGAGATTAGAATTGATTGTGTTAAATGTACTAGAAAAATAAATGGATGCCAGAAAACGACAGAGCTAGGTCCTTTTATGGTTCTGGAGGGAAATGACTGGTGAAATCGGGGAAATGGTCCTCGGTAAAGTTCTGGGACCAAGAGAAATGAAGCTAATGTCTATCGGAGTTAGATAGTTGCTTTGTCAAACATGGCAGGTTTATATTGATTCTGGGGGGAAAAAATCCAGTGGGCAGTAAAATGCGTCCATCACTATGATTCAAAAGCTCTTTACTAAATTATGTTGCTTTGCAAAGGATAAAGGGATAAATCAATTCCGGTGGTTGATATAATTATTCAGATCAAACTAGAAGTTTATATTTAAACCCAAGTAAGAAAAATTCCTTATATTCTTCTTCTTCTAAATAATATACGATTCCCAGTTGGATTTTCATTAGATCGAAACTCACTATTTTCAAAGTAAAAAGTATTAACATTGAAAAATTGTATTTTCAACAGCAAACAATCTGCAGCTACACGTCCACTGCCAAACGCCGACTTTCCAGATACATCCTTGGTTGCCATCCCTTTATCTAATTTTACCAATGAAGAGGGGTAAGGACTTAGGGGCGCCTGTAGGTAAGGATATGGTGCTTGGAGCTACCCCCGTTACTAAGCCAAAAATATACAGATCTGTAATATTTAAAAGGATGTGGCAGGTTTTGTGGAAAAAAACAAACCTTAAGTCTCAGCCTATGCACATGCATAAAAGAATTGTCATGAAAGATAAGGTCTTTCAGCAGTTATGGGAAATAAAGAACTCCAGAGACCGCCTCCAATGATGTAATCCAAGTTGGTCCAGCTACAATCTCATCTTCCACTTCACCTAGGTATTTAGGTCTTCCATCTGGAACGCCAATAAGATTCACAAGATAGCTTATAATTGATTTTTTGAAAGAAAAACTAAGAAAATTTTACGGGTTTCTCGCCAAGGTAAAGGGCCAATTTGGACAGAGAACCTTTGGCCGGATATTAAACACGTTTTTCGCACCACAAGTGTTGTTTTTTTTTATATCTTTTTGAAACTTTTCTCCGCCTCTGATAAAAAGAAAAGCAAATACGATCGTCGTTCTTTACATTCTGCAAGTATTTTCTCAGTATCCCTATTTGGACCCGTAATAGTTACGTTTGACGACGGTACGATGTTTTTTGAGATTTGTCAAAAAAATGGATGAACTGTCACGTAGGTTTGGCGACCGCTGCAATAGAATTGTCGATTTTCCACTGGTTTGTCGTCTTTCAAGTGCCTAGTGTAGTAAGATGTAAACTCTCATATAACTTTTCCCTTGTTGAATGAGTGCTTAAATATTAAGTTGTCAATACTTGCACGTAAGTTTTGTTTTGTCATTGTCGTTTTTTCTCCTTTTTTATACTCTTCTTAGTGCGTCTTTGTTATGTACACAGGGGACCAATAAATTATTATCATTATTAAAACCAGTGATTGGAGTGACAGTATTTCTAAATGCTATGGGGCAATATTTGTTCTGTGAAGTTTTTAATGCAAAACAAATCAATTTTTTTTAGTAAATATAGGTTGAATTGTTTTTTTTTTTTTTTAGTAAATGTGACCACCCTCGCCGTTTTCAAAGCCCTTGGTATTTGATCAAATTGTCAATCATTTTGTCTTCGTGCCCTGTAAATTGCATCTCCAAACAAATAGCAATCTAACTATAATTTATTCGCACTAATGTTGTAATAATACATTTTGTATAACATGTTTGAATCATAATATGCTTGAATACTATATATTTGAACAACAATAAGTTTGAATAATATGTTTTTATTGTAAACTGTAAATAATGTGTTTATATTTTAAACATGTTTACAATGTGTTTAGATTTTGCGCAGTCGAAGTAAAGCAAAAGTCCAAAATATTTTTTTCTAAAGTGTTTTCACATACAATATAAAACAAATCATCTGTAGAAAAAACCCTTCTTAGCTTGGCCACATATATTCCTAATTTGTTGGCTAACACTGTTGCAGGCGGCCAATAAAAAGAATCAAAGCCTGCCTTTTATTTGGACATTAAAGATTTTCTCCAGTTCTTGTGGTGTGGGAACATTTCGGACTAGGTTTATTTATCCAAAGTCGGAACAAAGGGAAGCCGGGCGCACTCGGCGGTTGGCCCGTACATCTGCCTTATCTCGGGAAAAGTAATTTAATTCGGCACAATTTTTAGAGATGAAAAACAGGGAAATGGGTCCCTCGTAAAACCGGATACTGGTACCAGCGGTGGTCCTGACTAGGACAGAAGGATTTTTACGATGTATGCTAAGTCGTAAAGTGATGAAGTTATGATGTCGGTAAATTGAAAAAGGAATAAACACAATCTGAAGATAAAAATATTACGCGCTTCAACTATGTCGCCTTGTTATATCTTCTAGACACAAACAAAGAATTCGTCTTTAAAAGAAAAAGGATGTCAGAAAAAACAGTTTTCATATCAATAAAACTTAGCTGACGAAAGCTTGTTGTCCTCAGAATCTTTTATTTCCCACTTTTTTGGATCTGTTTGAAGGCTATTGACTAGTGGCCTTTTGGGTGTTATGACAATCCCTGGGGGGAGTAGCATATGTTCTGCTGCCGTCACTTCTACTCGTATTTTACTCTTTAATAATATGTTCATTCTAAATGCTACACTGCTCACCAGGCTCTGATTTCACTATATTTATACGGCAATCATTAATCATAAACCAAAAAGTTGTGGCTACACCCTGTGATATATTCTTTTGATGCTTGAAAATTTGAATTAATTATCGTTGATTAAAATCAAAATTATGTATCAGACATACATCGAAATCGCATTTGTCGGAATTAATAACAAGTATTAAGAATAGCAAAGTAACCCCTTACTCCATATGTCCTTACGCTACTCCCACTCATTAATAGAGTTGGTCAGATCAGTGGCGAGCTACTAATCGAAGTAGACGGTGGTGAAGGATTATATTTGAGCCAAAATCAAAAAAATTCCACCCTTTCTGGTTTTTTTTTTTATTGATTTGCTCCTTTCTAAGTATGCAACGGGCTAGCTTGTGCCGCTTAGTTTTTTCTGATTTTATCTCACTTTGACTCTTTGCTCTTCTTCAATTAAAATCTAAAAACTTGATCAATGGTGATCACAAGGAAGGTTAAAGTAGCACCCCTCCCTTATCAATAAATACAAAAATAAAAAGTGAAAAATGTTATTAAAAAAAACTGTTTACTGAACGATGACTGTTTAAATGACTGGTTATTTTTTTTTTAATAAATGTCTGTTTAAGACACGTTCAGTGAAGTGTCTTATAATTCTTGTTCCTCCAAAAGTTTACAGGCTTGCCTCATCTCTTAAAGACTCATGCAGGGCTCCTTGAATTTGACTAAACGCTTGACAGACAAATATTTCATTGTTTGATTGTAAATGAGATTTAGGATAGACTGACATGTTCACAAGCAATAACAGCGTAACAAATCAAGGCCAATAAACTGGTTAAGCCATAACCACGAATGAAATGATTTAAAACCCAAGATAATAAAACCCCAATAAAGTATGATGGACCTTACTTGACTTCGTTCTTGGCTCTCTGGGACCATCAACAGTGACTTTAATTGCTTTATTGTAGGTACAGACTTGAACTGGTGTTGTACTGATAATTATTGATAAGCTAAAACTCTTTCCTGAAAGAAATGATACACAAATTAAGCAACACTTACATTCCATACTGGAAACTAAATTGGCCGTAAACGGTTTTAAATTTTAAAAGACAATAAGTCAAAAATTTCTTCGTTTTTCACGAGACTTAGATGTGATACTGGACTTTAAATTTGAAAGGTCGGCCTTTACAAGGATGAGAGAAAAAGGGCCAACTTAGCCACCCAGCCATAAAAATATTATTGATGCAGTTTACTCGACAGCTAATTATTGAAAAAAAATGGTTTTGAGTCTTATGAAGTCTTACAACCCAATAAACTGTTTTAAGCTACAGCTTAGGGGTCCTCGTCCTAGGGGAAAGTCTTACAACCCAATAAACTGTTTAAACTACAGCTTAGGTAGGGGTTCCCTTCCCTAAGCTTGAGAGACCAAGTCATAGTTCCTTAGATTCATAGATACAGCATATGTGTTGAAGAAATGAATGAAAATTCTCGTAAAATTTTACATTACCGAATAATTAAATTAGCTTAAAATTATACAGTTACTTCAAGCAAGTAGTGGAGATAGCTTAATACCCAATGAGCACAATTGTCCCTGATTTTGACTTGTTATTTGAGACCTTTACAGATAAGGAGCCGCAAGCTCAAGTTTGGAATTTAAAATAGAGGGAATGGATTTTTGGGGTGCCGTCTATGTTGACTTAAAATTTTCCGTTTACTTTGATATTTACCCTATCAGTTCGGCCTTAAAACTGTTTTGTAAGGGACCTAAAAAGTTTTAACCTGGCTATGGAAGTCTAGCAGTTTCATCTTGTCTTGTTGTTGTTGTAAACCCTGCTATGTTTAATTGAAAGTCTATAGATATCCCTTTTCTTACAAACCTTGTTCAAAATACACAAAAACTATCAATATCCTCCCAGTTAAATACATAACTTCAAATTGTAAATTGTTTAAACATTGTTTGGTAGGGAATTTATTTTCATCTTGGGCGCGGGGTTTTCACGAAATGAAATAATTGCGACATATCCACAGCCCTAGAGATGTAACTCTTCATGTTTTTCCAAATCATAACTTTTTCATGGAAATAATGCAGATAGTAAATTATTCAATTAAACTAAAAAATTGAAAAACTTATGTCCGTTTAATTTCGATAAAACATTGAAATTAAACTGAAAACATTGTGAACGTATGTCCGTTCAACTCAGCTTAGACATCCTTCTTGCTCCAATTATTTTAATGTCAAATTCTGGCTGCTAACGGGAAGCAGGCAACATTAACGGCCAAAGTCGGGTTTGCTTGTGTACAAACCATACGAAAGTAATACAACTGTCCAAATCAAAAGGAATTAAGTCCAGTTTGAATCAATACTATTCAGCAGACATTTGACTGGACTGTATCCTTTTGAGAAGATATCGCACAACACCGTAACGGAAAGAAATGTTCATGAACTTATGCCTAATAGGTATGCCTGTTTGTATATTTTTTACACCTAATTGAAAGCCATTTTGGAACATTGAATTAAAAGAATATGCTACTTCACACAAAAAACAAGAAAATTAGAGTTACTGTATTTTGATTTATGGGATGTCATTTAGTGACTGCAAATAAAAGAATATTCCAAGTATCACAGGTCAAACCGCATAGAGGCTATAATTAGGAATATCAAGCACAGACATGGGCACCATAATCTGAGTTTTAGGGGAGGGGGGCATACACGATCTAAAAGGCGGTTCCAATGCTGTATAATAGAAATCTCAAAACAAAAATACAAAATATAAGGCAGCATCAGTCAGCCAGGGGGGGGGGGGGGGGTGCTGGAGTCCCCCTCTGCCCCTCCATATGGGCGCTAATGAGCACAGACATCATTTCACAAAAAAATAAGAGGAAGAGAGCAGGAACTCACCTAAGGGAGGCATCCAACTATTTCCTCTTGAGATATCATGCGTTTTTGTAATTTGTTCCCTAACGTCCACGTGATTTACTTTTATTTTGCTTCTTTCTCCTTCTCAGTCCTTGAAAAATTCACACCTGTGGGTGCTTATTACTATTTATTGAATATAGTGGTGCCAATTCATGAAAACGTTAAGGGAGGGGGGGTAATAATGTATTTTCCAAAACCTATGGTGGCAATTTTATTATTTTTTCTCATTTTTTTTAATAAAAATGCCCCAAAAGCTATTTGTCAATGAAAATACCAAAAAAGTATTTTCAAAGTCTAGCGGGGGTCAGATTCACTGCCTGCTCCCCCCCCCATTACGATTACTGATGGGATAACAAAATAGACCTTTAGCCTATTTGGCCTACCCCCCCCCAAATGAAATCATTGTATCTAGGCCAGGGATGTTAAGTGGCCATGCTAATGCTGTGGATTGAACACTTACTTAATCTGCAGTCTAATTATTGAGTTATATCTAAATTTCTGTATCCTGAAGGTCACATCGAGTAAAACTGACCATGAATAAATGTTCTTTTTTTGTACTTCATATATACATAAGAAAAGTCTAAGCATTCATCTGAAAATCCTTCAACAGGTCATTTAGGTTTTTATTAAGGAATAAGCTCCTAAGCTGTGTACAAGAAAGTTCCATCTTGTATGGATTAATCCCCAAGGGACAACTCTGTTCACTTGTGTTAGATCATCAGAGAATAACTTAATCTTGCGTTTAAAACCGAAGGGGGCCGAATGTTATCTTCCGTTATCTACAGAAGGAGAAGACAAACTTACTTCTCTTATCAGTGGCATTAATTAAGGAGGCAAGGGGTGATGTGCCTCCGTCTAGCTTCTGAAAAATACTCGTTTTTGGGGTATTTTCCACTGAAAATACTCATGGTACTTTCCATGAAAAAGAGACAAATTCCCTCCCCCTGCTAGATTTTGAAAAATTACATCTTACTCCCCCAAAATGTTCGTGAATTGACACCGCTGAGCATATAGTAGTGGTATTGCAGTGTAAGGAAATGAGTAAATATTTTTGTTATATCTGCTCCACAACTAACGAGCCTTCTAATTGGAATCATTTTTTGAGAAATGCGACCTTTTGAAGTGCGGAAGAAGGTTGATAAAAATGTCAGAGTGGGTCTATTATGTGGATTAATTAAAGAAAATAAAAAACAAGTATTTGTAACTGAAAGTAAGGAGCAACATTAAAACTTAAAAATGAGCAGAAATTATTACGCGTATGAAAACAATTGCCCTCCTCCTCAACATCTCACTCTTTACGCTAAAGTTTTTAAGTACTTTTAAAAGAGCTTCGTATTGTTATAATTAAACGACTCTCGTGTTTCAGGAGTCGTTCTTAAAGAATTGGACAACATTCAAACTTTAGCGTAAAGAGCGAGGTGTTGAGGAGGAGGCAACCCCCTTCATATACATAATAGTTTCTGTTCATTTTAAGTTTTAATGTTGCTCCTTACTTTCAGTTAAAAATCTAGTTTTTTTTATTTAATTTCTGATCGTTTTTTTAAATAATCCCAGAAAATCAGGCCCCACCTTCACGGATAAATACCCTCCCACGGAAGTATCCTCTAGACAATTCAATCCCGGTGAAAATTTACCCAGGACAAATATTCGTAACAGCTCCACGCGTAAAATTGAGACGGAAAAGAGAAAGCAAGATATATAAAAAAAATTTACATAGAAATTCTTACAATATCCCCCAGTGTATAATTTCCCCTGACACCCCCTGGAAACTTCCCTCACCATGGAAAATTCCCCAGTGGAAAACTTCTCAGCAGAAAAATTCACCCCCCCCCATACCCTAAAATGTGTGTATGCTTCCCAATAACAAATACTATGAATAAATAAAGGGTAAATTTTATAGCTTAAAGTAACTTTCTCTGGGGCTATGGGGGAGGGGGTCATGTTATATCCAAAGGCATAGTTATTGGGCCTTTCAACTAAGAAGAAAAGAGATGGCTGTTTCAAAATTTTGATTGGACGATTTTTTGAGAAAAAAGGAAAGGGGAGGGGTCCTAGTTGCCCTCCAATCTTTTTGGTCACTTAAAAAAGGAACTAGAACTTTTTAATTTCCGTTTGAATGAGCCCTTTCACAATATTCTAGGACCACTGGATAGAGAGGATTACCCCTGTGAAAAACAAAAACAAAAAGAAAATCATGCAAATTTTATTAGGCTCGTAGCCGTTAATAGGTAAGACTAAACTTGGCCCACTTTGTCTTACTTGACTTAGAACTCTTGCTCAGCAGGGTCTCCAGCGTAGAGGGAGCTGGTTGACAGTGCTGTCAGTCTTCTCCAAGCAGCCCTGTTCAGGGCTAAGGATGGGGCCTCATTGGGTCGATGTTGCGGTTGACTAAACTTAATGAAACTTATATATATATATATAAATATAATAATATATATATATATATATATATATATATATATATATATATATATATATATATATATATATATATATATATATATATATATATATATATATATATATATATATATATATATATATATATATATATTAATATATATATATATATTATATATATATATATATATATATATATATATATATATATATATATATATATATATATATATATATATATATATATATATATATATATATATATATATATATATATATATTATATATATATATATATCTATATATATATATATATATATATATATATATATATATATATATATATATATATATATATATATATTTGAAATCAGCATAATAAGCCGATTCTTTTGATATAGCTATTAGTATCAAAACTTGTTTTTTAGAGTTTCGGTTACTATTGAGCCAGGTCGCTCCTTACTTACAGTTCTTTACAAACTGCTTGAAAATATAATAGGTTTTTGATTACAGGACTTCCATCTGAGTTTCATACAGTAATGCAATACATAGTAAGTAGAGTAATGCAATACATAGCATGGTTTTCATTGCGTATACGATAATTAAACTGTTGTTTATTAGGGGGGGAGAGGGGAGGAAAGGTACCTAGGTTAGGGTACGTATTAATGTATGCAATGCAACCCCCCCCCCCCCCCCCCCCCCCCCCTGAAAATATATAGCCCAAATTTTTTTTATAGATTATTATATATTCATCTTATTTTATTTTATTTCATTAGCATTAACCAAACTTGACTTTTTAGAAAGACCCATATAATGGAAAAGTACCAAATTGAGATATTTTTGTTGGCTGTGAGTAGTAAGCTTGTATAAGATTCTAACTATACATTCAACTATACATTCTAACCGTACATTCAACTGTAAACTTACCCTAAATTCGCGCCTACAAGAATATGGTCAAAAGTGTATACAATATGAACGATACATGAAAAAATACATGGAAAACCCACGCCTTTGACACTATACTTAGACATGTGCATTTAAAAGTTGGCACGGTTTTTGTTATTGATAAGAATTGCACAAGATTGTACCGTTTGACGTAGACATTTTTTAGGAGCCAATGGAAGATTGCCTTAACTCGAGAGTAGTTTGTTATTATAAAATTGGATGTTGCAATCAGAATTGTTTGATTGACATTTGCAAAAAGGGGTAAGGGATTTGCGGATTGGAGTGTAACTCGAGAATAGTTTGTTATTAAAAATTGGACGCTACAATCAGAATTGTTTGATTGACATTTGCAAAAAAGGGGTAAGGGATTTGCGAATTGGATTGTATGAAGGTGAAAAAAAAGAAAGAAAAATAAAAAGGGTTAAAACTGATTATCAGTTAAGGTAACCCCTCGGAGTTGTTAACTCAGGCAATTTGTTATAAATTTGAGACAACATCAATCTATGAAAATGGTTAATGATGATAGAATGACATTGTGAGTTGACCTAGCTTTACCTCTCCGATGTGTTCTGTATAATACACAAGTTGTGTTCGAACAGTGTTGTCAGTTTAAAATAGGGTCCAACGTTATAGTATACTAAAAAGTTGATACTAAGAGAGATGTAGATAACAAGTATCATTCATTAAGATCGTAGCTTTCAAATGTGAAACTTAAGTCCATTTTTGGATCGAAAAATAAACTATTTCTATAAAATCTGAGTTAATAAGGGTTTTTGACCTTAAAGTCTAGTTTTTTGTAAGAAAATTATGAAAATACAATTCTCTGGTTCAAATGTGAAACTTAAGTCCATTTTTGGATCGAAAAATAAAACTATTTCCGTAAAATCTGAGCTAATAAGGGTTTTTTGACCATAAACTCTAGTTTTTTGTAAGAAAATTATGGAAAATACAATTCTCTGGTTCAAATGTGAAATTTAAGTCTATTTATGGATCGAAAAATAAAAATATTTCCATAAAATCTGAGCTAATAAGGGTTTTTGACCGTAACTCTAGTTTTTTGTAAGAAAATTATGGAAAATACAATTCTCTGGTTCAAATGTGAAACTTAAGCCCATTTATGGATCGAAAAATAAAACTGTTTCCGTAAAATCTGAGGTAATTAGGGTTTTTGACTGTAAACTATAGTTTTTTTGAGAGAAAATTATGGAAAATATAATTCTCTGGTTCAAATGTGAAACTTAAGTCCATTTTTGGATCGAAAAAATAAACTGTTTCTGTAAAATCTGAGCTAATAAGGGTTTTTGACCGTAAACTCTAGTTTTTTGTAAGAAAATTATGGAAAATACAATTCTCTGGTTCAAATATGAAACTTAAGTCCTTTTTTGGATCGAAAAATAAAACGATTTTTGTAAAATCTGAGTTAATAAGGGTTTTTGATCGTAAACTCTAGTTTTTTGTAAGAAAATTACGGAAAATACAATACTCTGGTTCAAATGTGAAATTAAGCCCATTTATGGGTCGAAAAATAAAACTATTTCCGTAAAATCTGAGCTAATTAGGGTTTTTGACCGTAAACTATAGTTTTTTTTTTGTAAGAAAATTATGGGAAATACAATTCTCTGGTTCAAATTGAGTCCATTTTTGGATCGAAAAAATATGTGAAACTTAGTCCAGTTTTGGAAACTCATAATGATGATGAGGATTGATGGTTCTAATTCAATATTTTATTTTTCATAAAACAAATTTTTTTTTTAAAACTTTGAAATTATTCAACTTTATTTTAGATAATTTCGGAGACCACACTGCCTTTCCATGACGATAAATAAAAGATGTTTTTACTACTGATGACGGTCACTGTATATTTGACCGAAATATCTGGTATTTTTGTGAATTTCTATTTCACTGTCTATTAAAAGGATTTTATCCCTATTTGAACTTTTATTTATCAACTTTATTTATTTTTTCTTTTTTTTGTACGTATCTTAAAATGACAAAATATATTTTTGAATTCACCTCTTGGATACACAATACAGAAATTATAAAAAAATTGTAATTTCTCGACTTCATTTGCATGCAATAGATACCGAGAGTTCTATGACTCCTCCCCACAATGAATTCTAAGGGTTTTATGACTCCTCCCCACAATGAATTCAGATGGTTTTAGGAGTCACCCCCCTAGCCATAGCTCTATTCAACCTTGAGCGAAGGTAAAAGTTTGATGATGTATTTCTCTTCTTAACAACTACATTAATAGCTTCCAAGATGATAGGACTGTCTAATACAGAATTTATCGGTTTAAAAATCATCTTGTGGTGTTATATTTGAATGTGCATTTTTATTATTGTCAATGGAACTCGAAGAAATTGACTGTTATCATTGGATTGTGAACTATAACATGTTTGAGTATGATAAAAGCTTGTGGAGTACTACATTACATCGTATAAACAGACTGGAATTCTACGATAGAGTGATTACACCATTTAATAATAGTGGTCAGGAACTGAGAAATGTCCAGGAGGAAGTCAGTGAAATTTGCAGCTTTTTCGGGGTTGAAGCACTCTATGTAAAGGATAATCTACCTACAGATAAAGTTTTAATACAAAAATGTGACCCTAGGATTCCACTTTTCAATCTAGAAGAATTTAAATGTCCTAAATTTGAAGGAGTTTATCACCGTCCTGAAGACGAGGTCAGGTTCTTCGCGCACTGGATACCTAAGGACATACCTGATCGTGATAAATGCACAAGACATGGTAAAAACTATTCTAAATCATGGGACCATCGTTTCTGGATGTTTAAGAGTGAACGTGTGTATGACTATGTGTCATAATATAATTTTGTATTAATATTCTACATAGCATTATTCCATTAAAAATATATTATGCATTACATTGTTATGTGTTCATTATTTTTAGAGTAAGCTAGCATATCAAAAGTTTAGAATGTCTATTAAAACATCCGAGATGTGAGAAAAGGAATTTGCATACATCTATTTGTCAGACACATGGGGTAACATTGACAAAATAAAGGTATCAGAATGAATAAATTCTTTACAGATTCAAAATGTCCAAAGTTAATCAATGATATTAATAATGTATCATAATATATTTTTGCATTAATATTCTACATAGCATTATTTCATTAAAAATGTTACATTGTTATGTGTTCATTAAAAAATCATCTTGTGGTGTTATATTTGAATGTGCATTTTTATTATTGTCAATGGAACTCGAAGAAATTGACTGTTATCATTGAATACTGAACTATAACATGTTTGAGTATGATAAAAGCTTGTGGAGTACTACATTACATCGTATAAACAGACTGGGATTCTGTTTATACGTGGCGCGCCACTCTAAGTGAACCTAGATCAACCCAACTTTTTGGATATCTCTCTCACTATGACTCTTTTGTGTGTTGTGTCTGTGCGTGTCTCTTCTCTATGTGTGTGTGTCATCTCTGTGGGTGTGTCGTCTCTGTTTTTGTGTCTTCTCTGTATGTTTGTCGTCTCTGTGCGTGTGTCGTCTCTTTGTGTGTTTCGTATCTGTGTGTGTTTGTGTCATCTCTTTGTGTGTGTTGTCTCTGTGTGTTTGTCCTCTCTGTGTGTGTGTCGTCTCTCTCTCTATGTGTCTCGTCTCTGTGTGTTTGTCATCTCTGTGCGTGTGTCGTCTCTATGTGTAAGTCCTCACTTTGAGTTTGTCGTCTGTGTGTGTGTGTGTGTGTCGTCTCTCTGTGTGTGTTGTTTGTCGTCTCTGTGTGGGTGTTGTCTCTCTCTCTCTGTGTGTGTGTGTGTGTGTTGTCTCTATGCCTGTCTCGTTTCTATGTGTGTTTCGTATCGGTGTGTGTGTGTGTGTCTCGTCTCTCTGGGTGTGTGGGGGTTTGTGTGTGTTGTCTCTGTGTGTGTGTGTATTTTCCTATGAATGCGAGAAAAGGATGTTGATATAGAATTTAATAACTCTTATACTTAGATTTTGTGAAATTGCTGTATTGTCTGTCTAGGAAGCGACTTCAATCGATAATGAATGTTAATAGAGAGTTTCTTCAATTTTTTTTTTCATAATTTCCTATAATAAAATTTCTGTATTGTGTATCCAGGAGATGAATTCAAGAAAGAGTTTGTTACTTACTTACTTACTTACCTACTTCCTACTTACTTGCAATTTTTTTCATAATGACATATCCAACAACGGATGTTGATAAAGAATTTATTTATTCTGATACCTAGATTTTGTCAATGTTACCCCATGTGTCTGACAATAGATGTATGCAAATTCCTTTTCTCACTTCTCCGATGTTTTTAATAAACATTCTAAACTTTTGATATGCTAGCTTACTCTAAAAATAATGAAACATATAATAATGTAATGCATAATATTTTTAATGAAATAATGCTATGTAGAATATTAATACAAAATTTTATTATGAAACATAGTCATACACACGTTCACTCTTAAACATCCAGAAACGATGGTCCCATGATATAGAATAGTTTTTTACCATGTCTTATGCATTTATCACGATCAGGTATGTCCTTAGGTATCCAGTGCGCGAAGAACCTGACCTCGTCTTCAGGACGGTGATAAACCCCTTCAAATTTAGGATACTTAAATTCTTCTAGATTGAAAAGTGAAATCCTAGGGTCACACTTTTGAATTAAAATTTTATCTGTAGGTACATTACCCTTTACATAGAGTGCTTCAACCCCGAAAAAGCTGCAAATTTCACTGACTTCCTCCTGGACATTTCTCAGCTCCTGACCACTATTATTAAGTGGTGTGCAATCACTCTATCGTAGAATCCCAGTCTGTTTATACGATGTAATGTAGTACTCCACAAGCTTTTATCATACTCAAACATGTTCTAGCTCACTATCCAATGATAACATTCAATTTCTTCGAGTTCCATTGACAATAACAAAAATACACATTCAAATATAACACCACAAGATGATTTTTTAATGAACACATAACAATGTAATATTTTTAATGAAATAATGCTATGTAGAATATTAATACAAAAATATATTATGATACATTATTAATATCATTGATTAACTTTGGACATTTTGAATCTGTAAAGAATTTATTCATTCTTATACCTAGATTTTGTCAATGTTACCCCATGTGTCTGACAATAGATGTATGCAAATTCCTTTTCTCACATCTCCGATGTTTTAATAGACATTCTAAACTTTTGATATGCTAGCTTACTCTAAAAATAATGAACACATAACAATGTAATGCATATATATTTTAAATGAAATAATGCTATGTAGAATATAATACAAGATTATATTATGACACATAGTCATACAAACGTTCACTCTTAAACATCCAGAAACGATAGTCCCATGATATAGAATAGTTTTTACCATGTCTTATGCATTTATCACGATCAGGTATGTCCTTAGGTATCGAGTGCGCGAAGAACCTGACCTCGTCTTCAGGATGGTGATAAACCCCTTCAAATTTAGGACACTTAAATTCTTCTAGATTGAAAAGTGGAATCCTAGGGTCACACTTTTGAATTAAAACTTTATCTGTAGGTACATTACCCTTTACATAGAGTGCTTCAACCCCGAAAAAGCTGCAAATTTCACTGACTTCCTCCTGGACATTTCTCAGTTCCTGACCACTATTATTAAGTTGTGTAATCACTCTATCGTAGAATCCCAGTCTGTTTATACGATGTAATGTAGTACTCCACAAGCTTTTATCATACTCAAACATGTTATAGTTCACTATCCAATGATAACAGTCAATTTCTTCGAGTTCCATTGACAATAATAAAAATGCAAATTCAAATATAACACCACAAGATGATTTTTTCAAACCGATAAATTCTGTGTCATACAGTCCTATCATCTTGGAAGCTATTAATGTAGTTGTTAAGAAGAGAAATACATCATCAAACTTTTATACCTTCGCTCAAGGTTGAATGGAGCTATGGCTAGTGGGGGTGACTCCTAAAACCATCTGAATTCATTGTGGGGAGGAGTCATAAAACCCTTAGAATTCATTGTGGGGAGGAGTCATAGAACTCTCGGTAACTATTGCATGCAAATGAAGTCGAGAAATTTTAATTTTTTTTTATAATTTCTGTATTGTGTATCCAAGAGGTGAATTCAAGAAATATATTTTGTCATTTTAAGATACGTACAAAAAAAAAGATAAAAAAAATAAAGTTGAATAATTTCAAAGTTAAAAAAAAATAGTTTGTTTTATGAAAAATAAAATATTGAATTAGAACCATCAATCCTCATCATCTTTATGAGTATCCAAAACTGGACTTAAGTTTCACATTTGAACTAGAGAATTGTATTTTCCATAATTTTCTTACAGGAAACTAGAGTTTACGGTCAAAAACCCTTATTAGCTCAGATTTTACGGAAATAGTTTTATTTTTCGATCCAAAAATAGACCTAAGTTTCACATTTGAACCAGAGAATTGTATTTTCCATAATTTTCTTACAAAAAACTAGAGTTTACGATCAAAAACCCTTAATAGCTCAGATTTTACGGAAATAGTGTGTCTGACAATAGATGTAAGCAAATTCCTTTTCTTACATATCCGATGTTTTAATAGACATTCTAAACGCATGATATGATAGCTTACTCTAAAAAAATAATGAACACATAACAATGTAATATTTTTAATGAAATAATGCTATGTAGAATATTAATACAAAAAATATATTATGATACATTATTAATATCATTGATTAACTTTGGACATTTTGAATCTGTTCCATAAAATAGTTCACCATGTTCTCTCTTGATATTGTAGTTATTGTCTTCTCTTAGTTCGTAATCAGTAGAATAATCATTATTCCATTTTGAATCATACACAATTTTTACTGGTGTCTCATGAACAGGCTCAATATGCTTTTCGTCTTTGTATTATTTTGATTCATTGACTGTTTGATCAATGCCAGTAACGTTTGCTAGTGCTTTTTTTTTCATCGTTTCATCTTTATATTCCGTAGTGATATTTTGACAATGCCATTTTTATTTTTCTGGCAATTTCACTGTCTATTAACACATTATTTTTACAGAGGTAACAGTTTCGGCACGTAAACAAGATATGGTTTATGATATTAGTAGCAGAGTAGGCCTTTCTTTTATTAGCCTTCCGCTGAATGCTAATACCCGAAAGCTGATGATTGGATGTATCCGTAGGTAATGTGTTACCTGCAGCAGTAGCAAGGAGTTGTCCACTATCATCAACAATTATTTTTATGTTAGCATTCTCTTTGAGTGCAATCATCTCTGGGGATCTCAATCTCGCATAACCACCATCATAAGAGTTGAATTTTTCGGTATTCCAAAGAAATTCAATTCCTTACTGTCATGACAATGCACGCATACATTTCCAATAGTGCTACCACTTGTACTTGTTTCATAGTTTAAATACTTCTCCTTGTCGGCATTCAATGCTACAATAACCTTGTTATGTGAACACACTCTATTAAAATGTTCCATCTTCACTGTTTTTTTTTAAGATATGACTGATGTGTTTATGGTTCCAGTGCGTAAAAAATACTGATTTAATACATGCAATAGACTAGGTAGTCTTGATAACCGGTCATAGAATACCAGTGAGAAAGCCACATCGTGTCTCTGACCAATCCTAGAGCACAATTGTTAGAATCGTAAGCATATTTTGACATTTTAAGCTACGTACAAAAAGAAAAAAAATAAATAAATAAAGTTGAAAAATTTCGAAGTTTTAAAAAAATAGTTTGTTTTTATGAAAAAAATATTGAATTATTAGTTCAGATTTTACGGATATAGTTTTATTTTTTTAATTCAAAAATAGACTTAAGTTTCACACCTGAAACAGAGGATTTTATTTTCCATAATTTTCTTACAAAAAACTAGAGTCAAAACCCTTATTAGGGATTTTCGGAAAATTTTTCCCTTACTTAGTTTTCACATTTCAGAATTGATTTTTTACGGTCAAAAACCCTTATTAGCTCAGATTTTTAGTTTATTTTTTTCGATCCAAAAATGACTTAAGTTTCACATTTGACCAGAGAATTGTATTTTCCATAATTTTCTTACAAAAAACTAGAGTTTATGGTCAAAAACCCTTATTAGCTCAGATTTTACAGAAACAGTTTATTTTTTCGATCCAAAAATGGACTTAAGTTTCACATTTGAACCAGAGAATTGTATTTTCCATAATTTTCTTACGAAAAAAAAAAAACTATAGTTTACGGTCAAAAACCCTAATTAGCTCAGATTTTACGGAAGAATAGTTTTTATTTTTCGATCCATAAATGGGCTTAAGTTTCACATTTGAACCAGAGAATTGTATTTTCCATAATTTTCTTACAAAAAACTAGAGTTTACGATCAAAAACCCTTATTAACTCAGATTTTACAGAAATCGTTTTATTTTTCGATCCAAAAAAGGACTTAAGTTTCACATTTGAACCAGAGAGTTGTATTTTCCATAATTTTCTTACAAAAAACTAGAGTTTACGGTCAAAAACCCTTATTAGCTCAGATTTTACAGAAACAGTTTATTTTTTCGATCCAAAAATGGACTTAAGTTTCACATTTGAACCAGAGAATTGTATTTTCCATAATTTTCTTACAAAAAACTATAGTTTACCGTCAAAAACCCTAATTACCTCAGATTTTACGGAAATAGTTTTATTTTTCGATCCATAAATGGGCTTAAGTTTCACATTTGAACCAGAGAATTGTATTTTCCATAATTTTCTTACAAAAACTAGAGTTTACGGTCAAAAACCCTTATTAGCTCAGATTTTATGGAAATAGTTTTATTTTTCGATCCATTAATGGACTTAAGTTTCACATTTGAACCAGAGAATTGTATTTTCTATAATTTCCTTACAAAAAACTAGAGTTTACGGTCAAAAACCCTTATTAGCTCAGATTTTACGGAAATAGTTTTATTTTTCGATCCAGAAATGGATTTAAGTTTCACATTTGAACCAGAGAATTGTATTTTCCATAATTTTCTTACAAAAAACTAGAGTTTAAGGTCAAAAACCCTTATTAACTCAGATTTTACAGAAATAGTTTATTTTTCGATCCAAAAATGGACTTAAGTTTCACATTTGAAAGCTACGATCGTAATGAATGATACTTGTTATCAGAAAAAATGTCAATTGCCAAAAAAAAAAAAAAAAAAAATAAAAAAAAAATGGGGGGAGGGGGCCAAAAAGTTGGAGGGGAGGGGGCATCCTTCGAGTTTGGGGATAGGGGACCTTTGGGGGGTTGATATTTCTGCTGGTTAGGGTTATTGGTGCTTATGATCCTTGATGGTTCGTACTCACATACAGATTACTACTTGATTTGCAAGGATTTCTAAGTTTTGTTCTGAATTTCATTATTAAAATTATTTTCTTGCCATCTACATCTCTCTTAGTATCAATTTTTTAGTATACTATAACGTTGGACCCTATTTTAAACTGACAACACTGTTCAAACACAACTGGTGTATTATACAGAACACATCGGAGAGGTAAAGCTAGGTCAACTCACAATGTCTATTCTATCATCATTAACCCATTTTCATAGATTGATGTTGTCCCAAATTTATAACAAATTGCCTGAGTTAACAACTCCGAGGGGTTACCTTAACTGATAATCAGTTTAACCCCTTTTTATTTTTCTTTCTTTTTTTTCACCTTCATACAGTCCAATTCGCAAATCCCTTACCCCTTTTTTGCAAATGTCAATCAAACAATAACAAACTACTCTCGAGTTACACTCCAATCCGCAAATCCCTTACCCCTTTTTGTAAATGTCAATCAAATAATTCTGATTGCAACATCCAATTTTATAATAACAAAACTACTCTCGAGTTAAGGCAATCTTCCATTGGCTCCTAAAAAATGTCTACGTCAAACGGTACAATCTTGTGGAATTCTTATCAATAACAAAAACCGTGCCAACTTTTAAAATGCACATGTCTAAGTATAGTGTCAAAGGCGTGGGTTTTCCATGTATTTTTTTCATGTATCGTTCATATTGTATACACTTTTGACCATATTCTTGTAGGCGCGAATGTAGGGTTGAATGTACGGTTAGAATGTATAGTTGAATGTATAGTTAGAATCTTATACAAGCTTACTACTGCTGTGTAAGGCGGAGTGGGGAAGAAAAAGACAAGGTTATAAGTGCATTTATCTTAAACAATAAGTCCTTAAGCATCACGGGGACTACCATCTGAGTCCACCCTCCCCCCTTCATACCCTCCTAATTTTAGTGAAAACATATTTTAACAATGTATAATTATGTGCTTGCATTCTTCACATGGTCTTCTTGTAATTAATTTTGCAGTTTAATTAAAAAGAAGCTATTTAATATGGAAAATTACTTGTCGACTAAAAATAATAAAATTGGGATATTTTTGTTGGCTGTGTAAGGCAGAGTGGGAAGCGAAAGTCTACGTTATAAGTGTTTTGCCCTTAAATAATTAAGTCTTTAAGAATCACGGCTACTGCACAGGCAGTACTGTTGAGAAGGACAAAAATTAATAAAAATAACAAATATTTTATATTTTACATTTAATTTTATTGTTGATAAATAATATGAGATAGAATACAATTAAACACAAAATGACAAACAATTTGAAAGCATATACTCTTTAATCATGGGATCCGCGTTCCCTTATTTCCAAAGGGCTGGAAAACCGGAATAACGAAAATATATTTTTTATTAATAAAAGCACTCCGTATTTTGCCGGCAGTTACACTTTAAGTAAGCGTGTTTTTGAAAATTACAAATTTTTAGCAGGCGCTATAGGAAAACTTAAATTTCTATCACCAAAGAATCCTCCCATTAACAAAAAAAATTCTTTTCTCTTCAGTAGGACTTCGAAACGCCCCAAAGGGAATCTGATTTCCTCTTTGTCTTTCCATCGAAGATTTGATTTCCATCTTTACGTACCGGGAGTAAAACACGACGTATTTGAAAATCCAAAATAAAGTTCCTTTCTAGATAATTCCCTAGCTACAATCTAGTCCAAAAAATGAAAAGTCCTTCAGCAAAAAGATAAATTGCATTTTTTCACTCAGACCACGGCGCTAGTCAATTTATTTTCAACTGATATTGTAGCAAACCAATAATGCATAAAATTTCCAAGGAAGTTTCTGTGAGCAACTCCTAATCATCTGAAAAGTCTTTAAGACTTATTGGACGAGATCGCGTCCTCACGTAAGGCTTGTCCCTAGGGCGCAGGACAAAGAACTGCGTTTGGGAGTGGGGTAAATGTGTTTTTTTTTAATTCCATCTTTATCCAGCTCTGAAACGATTTTACAAAGAGGAAAAAACGAAATTATTTGGTCACCGTTATTGTCATAGAAGTGACCCGTTTTCTGTACAACTAAGTACTTCAATAAATCTATTGTACTGATATGTGTATATTTTTGTTTTGTTTCAAAACTGCTAAAATGTCCGATAGTGGGGTAATTAGTTCGCAGGTCTCAAGGTAAAGCTTCACGGATGTTGATCTATCACCAGATACTCAAGAAAGGGGAGTATTATAATTTGTATTTTATTCATTTTCCTCTCATTATTGACTTTTTACCCACAATCTCCAGAAAGGTCTTAGGAGAAATTTCTATCACCACAGTAGCGAATCCTCCCATTACCAAAAAAAAAAAATTTTACATATGCTACAGAGCTCGAGATCTCCAAAAAACAAGGGGAGACAATCCCTCAACTAACTTAAAATTGAGGTAAAACTTAAAACTATTTCAAAGATCCCAGCCGTATCATTTTTCTGCTTCTGCAATACCTCGAGAAAATGATTTACTATTCATTTTTTGCAAGTTTGTTATATTCCATATTAGCGTTTTCATAGAAATTTCTAGTTTCTGTAGGTATGCCAGATGTCTTAAAATATAAATTTCCCGGATACACTCCCCACAAACAATTTATTTTTCAACTTGTATTGCATACCAATAATATCAAACAGTTCCTGGTATCGAACTGTAAGTACGGAGCAACCCGGCTCAATAGTACCGAAACTCTAAGAACGGAGTTTTGACATCAATAGATATATCAAAACAATTGGATTTTTATTCTGATTTTAAACATATAGGTTTTATTAAGTTTAGTTATACCCATCAAAGGTTACGAGCCTGAGAAAATTTGCCTGATTTTCAAAAAAGGGGAAAGACCCTCTAAAATTAATAGAATCTTAATGGAAATCACGCCATCAGATTCACTGTATCATAGAACCCTATTGTAGAGTTTTCAAACTCCTATCTGCTAAAATGTGGAATTTTGTACTTTTTGTCAGAAGAAAGACCACGGATGTTGAAAGCTACACTCGGGTATATACGCGAGAGGTGGGGGAGGATAAATTTTTTTTTTTATTTATTTACTTTTTTATTTACCGACCTATGCAGAATCAATGAAAGCTCTTTAGCTAGTTGGCAGATTCAAAGACTTGCGAAAGGATCTTTCAAAACCAAAACCGAATTTCCAAAAAACAAAAACAAAACTAAAAACTCAAAAACAAATTTTTATAATTAGAGCTTTCCGAATGGGCTGGGGGGGGGTCATGTTACCTCCAAAATAGTTATCGGAAAGGGCTCCTTTCGAATTAAAAGTTTCTAGTTCTCTTTCAACTAATGCCAAAATTTTTAGCAATCTCAGAATTCTTATCGAGCGAATTTGGGAAAAAATTCTGCGTTGGAGGGGGCCTAGTTGCCCTCCAATTTTTTTGGTCACTTAAAAGGAGCACTAGAACTTTTAATTTCCGTTAAAGTGAGTCCTTTCCCGAGTACTATAGACCCACTGGGTCGATACGACCACCCCTGAAAAAAAAAAAAAAAAAAAAAAAAAAAAAAAAAAAAAAAAAAAAAAAAAAAAAAAAAAAAAAAAAAAAAAAAACAGCTTCCATTCGCTATATCATAACATATACAATCTCTACTAAATCGTTTTGGCGGATAGTTAGAGAATTGCAACTTAGACGCAGCAGAAGGATTTGTTTCTTTTACATTTCTAACCGAGATTTTGAATTAATTTTGACTGAAAGATTTTTGTTAGAAAGATTTGACATTTCTAACACAGATTCTTCCATCTTTAATGTATGCACATACTCATTAAGATGCTTAGTTACTCGAAAAATTAAAAAAAGACTGTAAAATGTGAAAAGTCACGATACCAGTACTGACTTTGATACCCTTACTGGAAAAAAATTTATCCTCCCCCACCTCTCGCGTATATACCCGAGTGTAGCCTCAAAAGATCAAAACTTGCTTTTCTGCAATTTTCATAATAATTACAAATAGAAAACTATCGCTTGACAAAATTTTGCCGAAGCATAAACATTTCTAGTAAAATTACCCAATACTAACACCCTGGCACCCACAATTAATTCACAACTTCAATCACCTCATATTTAGATTTCACTTTCTGGCCCATAGCATGAACTTGTAATGGAATCTCTATTTAGGCAGAAGGGGAACAGAAACTTATTGCAAATGGTTACTGAGAGTTTTTCACAAGTTAGGCATATTGACATGATTTGAGAAAACTATTGAATTAGCTGAAAGGACTAGCCTGGAGTTTGCTGAATTATTTGATCAAGGCTGCAAATTGGCATAGTCTGATCGAAATTAGATGCCAAGTTACGACGGTCTTTAGAAGCCAACTTGGATTTTAGTCAAACAAAATTTGATCACATAATTAATTACATTAAGGCCAAGGGAACAGACGAATTCAAAATACAATGCATGTTAAAGGGAGGTAGTTTAACATTAACATATATTATATGATAATATATTATATTATATAACACTAACATATATTATATGAAATATATTCCAGTTGCGGTAACTGCATATTTTTTTCAGAAACTGAAGAAAAATAAAGAACAAAGTCTACTGGAGGTCGAAAACACTTTCATTGCAGCTTTTTGCAAGGCCGTACCCAGAGGGGGGTGGCGGTTAGGGGGGTTTGTCTCCCCCCTGAAATGTTTATTTGACTCGTAAAAACCTAACAAAAATGGATATAAACAAATTTTGTATGTTTTTTTTTAGTTTTTTTTTTTTTGTTTTAACCCCCCCCCCCCCCCAAAAAAAAAAAAATCTTTGAGTAAAACCCCCTCCGAAAAAAAAACTCCTGGGTACGGCCTTGGCTATTTGATACTCTTTCCCAGCTTTTTTGCAAGAAAGACAGGGTAAAATGTCGCTCATCATTGCTATTATGCAATAAAATATAAGAAAATACGCTAAAACGCGTGAAATATAAGTTTACCTATGACTTAAAAATGCTCTTTATGTCTCATACGAACATCACCTGCATTTTTCTCACCTAATCCCCTTGAAATAAATTAAAAATTTATCACCTTTTCAAGAAATTCAGCAAGCTGACCAACAGCATACACAAAGGTTTCAAACTATAAAAGATGTAACTTTTATACAAGTATTTTTAAAGGTTTTGCAGACATTTTTGAGCATTTTATCAAGGTTTCTAGAAGATGTTTCTTATTCCTATAGCCCATTTTATTGGTGTTTTTTAAAGGTCACTTTTGGTTCTCGAATAGCCTTTAGTGATGTAAAACTCTTTCTATAAAGAGTCCAGGTTTGGGAGTATGTCCCCTAAATGGTGAAGCTTACAAATAAAGTATTATCCGTAATTACATATACAATTTAGTAACTATTTTGTCATTTGCAAACTATATATTATTTGCAACATGCTGTTGTACACGTCCAAATTTTTATCATTTGTCCCAACTCCCTCCTCCTGAGAAAAGAAAGTTTATAAGAATTAAAGTTGTTTAAGTAATTACGTATACAATGTAACTGTCATTTGCAAATTTATTACAACACGTAATTTCTACACCAAATTTTTATCATTTGGCCCTCCTCCCTCCTCCTGAGAAAAGAAAGTTTCCATAAGAAGCTTAAAGTTGTTTAAGTAATTACGTATACAATTTAGTAACTATAGTTTGTCATTTGCAAACTGTATATTATTTGCAACATGCTGTAATTTCTACACGTCCAAATTTTTATCATTTGGCCCTCCTCCCTCCTCCTGAGAAAAGAAAGTTTCCATAAGAAGCTTAAAGTTGTTATTTACATTTTTCTACAAAATCATGAAAACGGTAGAATAGCCTTTTTGCTTTAGACAGAAAACCTGATCCAGGACAGAAACTTTAAGAATCTTGAGAACCAAAATATACACTGGAACAAACCACCATGCTTAATCATTTTTTATTTTCTACATCAGATGATTCATGTGCTGAGTGCTTCAGGCATTTACTATGAAGTTCAGTTTGTGGTTTCACTTAGGCGCTATTTACTTATATAAACCACATCCTATCATTTGAGATTTTCAATATTGCTGTTGCTGGGTATGTTGAGTATTGGTCAGCTCAGCACTAGTCGAATCGTTAGTAATACACAGCATAAAAAAATGTTAATGGGAACAATATTTAAAATGTGTTGCATCAATTATGGGCAAAAGTTTAGATAGTCATTAACAACTAGGAAATAAAGGCAAAGATAAACCTATATCGAGAATTTTAATTCATTTAAATTTAGACTAAAAAGTGGAAGTCAGAATAGGCTCTTAGAATCCTGCCGGTGATGCAGTAATTCAAAGGCTAAAATAAACTTGTTCCCCGAAGTGTATAAATGGTAAGGCATAATAGGGCAAGTCTTTTATTCTTGCTAGAAGATAGTTGTCATCAAATCTAATAGTACCCGTCAAATTTTTTAATAGGGGAAAAATTAAAGCAAATTTTCCCAAGTCGAAGAAAATATTTTGTTGCCAATTCTCAGAAGCCTAACTGAAAAATCAAGCAAGTGAATTTGCAATGAAATTATGATTCCAATCCAAACGTCCCCCCCAGGTTATTTATGGTTGTGGCTTGATGATCAACCCAAAAATGGCTAACACCTGAAGTGAGTGCTGATATTTTCTTACCTCTACCACTTCTCCCAATGAATCTAAGGTCACTAAATTTTGCCACTTGATTTTTCATCACAGCCGTATAATTTCTCAACTCCCCACAATAGTTGTCATCATTTCCTGCTCTTACACATACTATGGTGCCATCTTCTACGTCCCCTAAGGCCACCACTCTAAATGCAATTGGAAGGGACTTATTTGAGCGCCAATGGTTTGGCAGAGAGGTACATAGGATAGAAGGGCTACCGGTTTGAACAAGTTCTCCTGTGTGATCTGGCATGTAATCATAGTGGTTTGGTGGCAGACGATCTTGCACCATCATGGTGTCCATCATTAACAGTTAACAAGATCTGAAATTAAAGTGGTGTAGACAATAGTTTAAGCTTGTAAAAAGTGAAACTGCAACAGGAGCAGATCTATAACAAAATCTTGGGGGGGGGGGCAATGTGACGAGGGCGCCAATAATTGACCAAATTGACAAATTTGTATTTTAAAAAAGTGAAAAACAAAAAAAAAAAAATAAAGAATGATGGTGCCGAAAAAATTTTGAGAGGAAGGGTCCCCCTGGCCCTCCTGGATCCACCAGTAAACTGCAATATGCTTCAATTATTAGAACTGACGTTGTATGTGATTCATTTGAAAAATGCGTCAAAACACAAAATGGTATTTGGAATTATTGCTATTGCAGCATAATTTAAAGGTTATTGTCTTATATTGGTCTTATAGCGTGAACTTCATCTAAAAATCTACAATAAATGACTCTTAGTAGCTATGGTCAGCTATACAGCTTAGCTATCACAATTCTGCCACCAATCGTCTCATCGCATTTTCGCTAGATTCTTTGGGAGGATTCAATTTTGTATATTTTTTTTAAATCACACAATCAAGTTTATCTCTTTAGTTCTTCCTTCTGACAAACAAAAATTATTTCCAACTGTTATAAAAAGATAGGGGAAAATTCAGCGACAAGCACAAAAAAAACGTCCAGTCTTATTAAACATGACGTTAGATGGCAAAAAGAACCGATGTCTCACAATGTGTTAGTTATAAAATAAGTGATTGCACCGTGTTTCAAAGTGGTAAAATATGCATAACCTAAGAATGGCTTTGCGATGGGGATGGGGCTTTTGGCTGCTCCCTTCAAAGCTTAAAGATATTGAAACTGTCTTATTATGTTTTTCTTATTATTTGCCATATGACCTTTGCTATGTGAGTACCAAAGTTTCTACTGATAATACTGATACTAGGTTACTCCATCTATTCCTTCCCCATCTAATTCTATTTAATACTTCTATGTCTATATCTATCTTTACCACCATCCAAGAACTAGCCTTCAGTCTCCGAAGATTGTTCCCAAAACAGATTTGGTTGCCAAGTTTTCTTCTTCTTGTTTTTAATCGACCGACTATGAAGTAATTTCTCGACAGGGCCATTTCTAGGGTTGGAGGCGCTCATTGCAAAATTGACCTCACCCCTCTCAGAAATTTATGTCAGGTAGTAAATGACTATCGCAAATCGTGGCCAAATTGCCGTCGAGTGACAGCACATGGAGCAAATTGCTCCAATTGTACCCTTTGAACGGCCCTGAGACTTGGTCACTCTTGATTCTTCGTTTTCACATCTTAATATATCAGAGCCGTGGGTTTGCGCAACAACCGACATTTTTGGGCTCTGTGACAGACTTCGCTGATTTTATTACAAGTTCACGCAACGCAGCAGTTCAGCAGCTGCGTTTAGATATTCGAACTGAATTGCTCTAAAGTTCATCCATTTGAAAATTCAACAAGTTAAGCATAAACTGGCGGACAGAGATTTTTCCTAGAAAAGATGACCGTTAATCTTCACCATTCTAATTTCTTTAAAAATTCAAAAGAGCAATTCCGTTTTCTTCTTTATCCAATTTTTTGGTTTTTGCCGTTTGTGTTTAAATACACAAACGGACATACACATGATTGTATGTCGTTCTATATACAATCATAGGCTTTGGTGCAATCATTTTGCGCAAGCCATTTTGCATCAGAATAACAAGGCAGAGAGTAGGATAATAAACATTTTCCTGAACTTCAAAAATCAATGAAATGGTTTTTTCAGATCAGTTTTTGGTTGCAAATCAATATCAAGCAAATTGAAATGCAAAGCGGAAAACTGGCGTGTCATTAGTTGCGTATTGAAACTCTGTCACCAACTATGTTTCTTATTTTTTGGAATTAAAGTAAAATATTTGGTACATAGATTCTTGGCATAGATAAAAATTTTCACTTGACTACCATATAGGATGGTAATAGGTCAAAATATTAAAAAAAAAGTTTAAAATCTATTTGTACTAAACAGAATGAAATCGTCAGATTTGTTTTGAGTTAAGTTTCTTTGTAAATTACACCAACTCCTTACAGCCGAATAAGTTTTAAGTTACCAATATACGTCCTTTTGATAAGGGGTTTCAGATGGCAGAGATTGACGCGGGAAATATTCACTTTAATAGCATAAGAGATATTAATCGAAAGTAGATTGCTCAAAATAAAAATAGATCGAATTTTTTTTTTACTAAACAAGATGAAATCATCATATTTGTTTTTCGTATAATTTTCGGTTTCCTATGGAACACAATCTTTATACAGCCAAGGAAGTTTAAGCACCAAACATTCGTCATTTTTCTATTGAATTTTAGTCAGCAAACATTCGTCATTTTGCTAATGAAGTGGAAGGGATTGAAATAAATTAGTGAACACCTCACTGTAAACTTACAAATTAAAGGATTTACAGCATGGATTAATTGCTTGAATTTTCCATAGGGAAAGGTGATTGTCGTTGTTGTCTAAAATGGGCGACTGTAATTCTACTATACTCAGGGGTGGATCTGCAGCAAAAACGGGGGACGGGCAAATTGACAAGGGCACCAATAATGGACCAAATTGACAAATAAATAAAAAAAAAAGAATGAAAAAGCAAACAAACAAGGAATGAGTGCCAGAAAAATGTCAGGGGGGGGGGTGTCCCTCCGGTTCCCTGAATCCACCACTGACTAAAATAGGTTTTGGACCACGGTGATTCCAATGGTGCAGCTTTCGTTTCGATCTGATACTATTTTTGGGGACTTCCAGGCTATTTTCACAGTTCCAATATATTTATCCGGAATAGACTTTCAAACAGTTCATGGTAAAGAACTGTAAGTAAGGAGCGACCCGGCTCAATGGTAACCGAAACTCTAAAAAACGGAATTTTGATACCAAGAGATACATCAAAAGAATTCGGATTTTAATGCTGATTTCAAATATATAAGTTTCATCAAGTTTAGTTATACCTATCAAAAGTTACGCGCCTGAGAAAATTTGGCTGATTTTAGAAAAAAAGGGGAAAAGACCCACTAAAAGTTATAGAACCTTAATGAAAATCACAGCATCATATTCAGCATGTAAGAGAACCCTACTGTAGAGGTTTCAAGCACCTATCTACAAAAATGTGTAATTTTGCATTTTTTGCCAGAAGAAAGATCATGGATGCGTGTTTATTTGTTTTTTTTTCTTCTTTTTTTTCCCAGGGGTGATCGCATCAACCCAGTGGTCCTAGAATATCGTGGGAGGCCTCATTGGAACGGAAATTAAAAATTCTAGTGCCCTTTTTAAGGGACCGAAAAAATAGAGGGCAACTAGGCCCCCTCCCGCGCTCATTTTTTCCCAAAGTCACCCGATCAAAATTTTGAGATAGCCATTTTGTTCAGCTTGGTCGAAAATAAATAGATAGATAGATAGATCGTGTATTATGATAACTATGTTTTTAAGGATGACTTAATCCCCCGAAGTCCCTGGGGGGAGGGCTGAAAGTTATGAACTTTACCCAATGTTAACATATAGTATTTGTTATTAGGAAGTATACAGACGTTTTCAGGAGGGGATTTTTTCAGGTAGGGGGTGGGTCGGGGGTTATATGGGTGGTTTTTCAATGAAGGAAGTTTTCATGGGGGAAGGGACATTGCTATGAAGGGGGCGCCGGATTTCCCATCATTATTAAAGAAAAAGATCAGAAATTAAATAAAAAAAAAAAAGTTTTTCGACTAAAAGTAAGGAGCAACATCAAAACTTAAAACGAATAGAAAATATTACATGCATGATTGGGTTCACCCCCTAGTCAATACATCGCTCTTTAAGCCAAAGATTTTTTTTAGTACTTTCATAAGAGCTATTTATTCTAATTAACGTCCTTTGTGATTAAGGGGTCATTTTTAAAAAATTGGAACAAAATTCGAACTTTAGCTTAAAGAGCAAGGTATTGACTAGGGGGTGAACCCCCTAATATACGTATTAAAAATCTATGAATATAGAAGTTCGTTACGTAAATTAATTCGTAAGTTACGTATATTTATTAATAATAAAAAACGTTTGTAAATAAAATTAAACAAGTTTCGAGAAAGCCATTTAACCAAATAAAAGTAAAATTAATATACAAACTTTGTTTTAATTATTCATGTACGGTGAGCCAAAATCAAAACCTGCATTAATTCAAAAACGTTCAAAAATTAAATAAAAAAAACAAGTTTTTTTTAACTGAAAGTAAGGAACGACGTTAAAACTTAAAACGAACAGAAATTATTCCGTATATGAAAGGGGCTGTCCCCTGCTCAACGCCTCGCTCTTTACACTAAAGTTTGACTTTCTCACAACTCTTTTTTTTTAAACAGCCAAAAAAAACTTTAGCGTAAAGAGCGAGGCGTTGAGCAGGGGACAGCCCCTTTCATGTACGGAATAATTTCTGTTCGTTTTAAGTTTTAACGTCGTTCCTTACTTTCAGTTAAAAAACTTGTTTTTTTTTTATTTAATTACTATTAAGGTCTGCCGAAACAACAGTTCGGCCTACGATTCCTGAATCAGTTTCAAATGGTGATTCTTCCTTACTTCATAGGTGTTTTTAAATTTTCGGTTATTGTGGGCTAGATTTTAGTTATGGTATAGACAGGATAAAAAAAGCCATTGAAGTACGCGAGTAGGTAAAGTGTCACCAGGCATCTAACAGCCAATGGTGTAGTCTATTATAAAATGATTTTCAGGTCTTACTAAATTTTGATCTTCGTTAGGGGCCCAGTTGGATAGATTGGCAACCCGAAGGTATCCAGAGCCGTTCCTTCGGATGGTGGTGCCTGGCAAAAAACTAATTACAGCACCTTCCTCTTGACTCAAATATAGGCAAAAAAAAAAAAAAAAAAAACAAATCAAAGCGAAATTTTGATCAAAGTGAGTAACTTCCAGCCACGACACCAGGGGCAGTTGCCCCAAATACCTCCCTCTCTTTGAACGGCTCTGAAGGTATCTAAAGCTGAATAGCAGCTTGTTAATCGTGATACCTTAGGAAAACAATAAGAATAAAACAATAAAATAAGAACACAAAATAGATGGTATGACTGTATATCTTAGCACATAAAAGTTTTTAGATTGTTGCTAATTTCGGGACCCAAAGGGACCTATCCAAATACGTTCCTCTAAATGAATATTACTCAAGGGTAGATAGCTTCACAATATCCCATGAAAATGTGTAAAATACCGAAATCATATTTTTTTGAATTTTCAAAAGCTTTTTTTTCAATGCGTCAAATATTTTTTTGTTATTATTTAAAAATAAAAATTGCCTCAGCCTCCTTGAAACAAAAAAAAAAACCTGCTTACCTGCGTGCTTTCAACGAAGCTGAATTCACTTTAAATTGCTCATTAGATTCAGTTCCCTTAATATTAATTTTCTGTCTTATACACAGAATATCAATATAGATTTTCAGATTCATTGTTAATTTTTAGAATTTCAGCTAACCGTTAATAGGAAAGACTTAAATAAATACAAGGATAAAATTCTAAAGTTCTTACTTTTAATATGGCAGTAGTGTGTTTTGGAGGGGCCCAAAACGCGAAAACTTATAATATATATATAAGAAATTATACGGAAAATCTTAAGATATTAGGACATACGGGCCCAAATACATACGTGCCCGTAGTTTTCAATTTTTTTTTTTTTTTTTTTTTTTTTTTTTTTTTTTTTTTTTTTTTTTTTTTTTTTTTTTTTTTAGATAGATAGATTTATTCTTCATACATCAGTAAAGTAATTGCATAACAATCTAAAAATCCCCACAAAGGCTCCATGGCCTGTAGGAGGGGGATTATGAAAAGATCAAATAAACATTTAAACATTTAAACGCTTAAGATTTAAACAATATAGACATAACATTAATATTTAAACATATAAACATAAGCATTTGAACTTTTAACATGTGAAGCATTTGCTTCATAAAACGAAAAAAAAAAGAAAAAAAAAAAAAAAAAAAACAGGAGAGTTCACTAAATAAGCTTTATCAAACTACTGGCAGCAAGCAAAAGTAAAGAAAATTAATCACATGGAATCAATATTTTTTTACTAGTCTTTTGAAGGTGCCAAACAAGTGGCATTCTCGAGCGAATCGGGAAGGGTGTTCCATGTCAAATGACACGCAACAAAAGGATTAAAATCGGATCTTATTGTTGGTGTATGGGGAATTTGGATATCTAGAGAACTATAGAGTTGATAATTTGACCGATCAGATACAAAAGAAGACGTAAACCTAACGGACCTAGGAATATCACCATGGAGCTTAAGAAAAGCGAAAGACGCACAGGAAAGAATATAAAGTTTTTTAATATCAAGTACGGTTTAGTTGCCGAAGTTGCCGAACGATTTACATCCCGGATAAGATTTATAGCTTTATCATAAGCATTCGAAAGCGGTTTGAGAAAAGAAGGGAAAGTAGACATCCATATGACTGAACAATAGGAAACATAAGAATGAATTAAGCTATGAAATAGGATTCTTAGAATTGGTCCCGGAAAGATATGTTTTAGTTTTCTTAGAATACCGAGGTTTCTGCATACCTTCATTTTAATCAAATCAATATGGTGTTTGAAAGATAAATTTTCATCTAGGAGGATACCTAGGAAACGGACATGGCCATCCTTTGGTCTACTAATAAAGCCTTTGGATATATGAATTTCAGATAATTGAGGGCAAGCCTGGGATATACGAGAAAAAACTAAAAAACTAGTTTTAGAAACATTTACGGCAAGAGAGTTAGCATCAAACCAAATTGAAACTCTCTCAAAGAGGTCCACTAACTTTGTACAAACCTCATCCTCTGTTCTCCCAGAAGTAATAAGGATGGTATCATCGGCGAAAGTAACAAGAGAGACCGAGGTATGCAAACATTAATTATGGGTAAGGGAGACACAGACAACAAAGAAATTGGCCGATAGTTGGCTGGATCATTTCGTGACCCCCCCCCCCCCTTATATAATATGATGACTCGAGCACGCTTGAGACTACTCGGGAAAATACCAAGCTGAAAGGAGAGGTTAATAAGTTTTGTTAAGGGATAAATAATGGAAGGAAGTATGAACTTAATTACTTTAGTAGGAATATTATCAGGGCCAGACGACGAACAATTTTTCAATCCCATAACATTTTTAGCAATTTTCTTTCTCCGTCGCTGGTTCCAAAAACATTGACTTCATACAAGGGGCCCAAGATAAGACCTGAAGTTGGATCCTGAAGGAGAAGAACCAATAGCCGAAGCGGTCCTTTTACCAATATTCGCAAAATATGAAGTAAATGCATCTTGAACATTCAGTTCACCTTCGATGATTTTGCCACCGAGATCCAAAAAAGAAGGGGCTGATGGAGACTGAAAAGAGGGCCTAAGCACAGAATTTATAACCTGCCAAGTTTTTCGTATATCTTTACCACAATCCGAAAAACAATTAAAATAATACTGGGACTTGGCCTTTCGACACACAGAATTATAAATATTCCTATAAATTTTAAATCGCTGAAAGCAAATAGCTTTCATTGAAGGGCTAGCAGACTTAAAGGCCCACCAGAGATTATTTTTTCTCCTACAACTCCTAAGGAGACCAGGGGTCATCCAAGGATTTAGAGGAAAACTATTCGTAGACTTACGATTAGAAGGTGAAACAGAACAAATATCAAGAACAGCATCTTTAATAGACTCATAAAAAGTATCAAATAAATTACAAAAATCAGAATCACTCTCAAAACCACCCCAAGAAATTTCTGCCAATCTTGACCTAAGAAGCATCAATTCCACTTCACCAAACCTAAAAGGCCTCTTACCAGACTCACAAGTCCTCTCAATAGTCAGTTTATCAAAACAGTATCTAGAGTAAACAGGGAAGTGATCGGAAATGTCTAAACAAAATTTTGAGATAGCCATTTTGTTTAGCGTAGTTTAGAGGTCTGGATATTATTTCTTTGAGGATGACAACCCTACCCCCATAACCCTCAGCGCAAGGGTCGTAAGCTATGCCCCAAGGGCATATAAGGTTTTTATGGAAAGGTTGGTCGCATAAACTCTGGAGGGGGCTCATTGGTATGGAAATAAGATGTTCTAGTGCCGTTTTTAAGTCAAAGTGATCGGGGGCAGCCCCCTCACACATCGTATTTTTAACAAATGCATCCGACAGAAATTTTGTGATAGCCATTTGTTCGAAAATAGTCCATAATAACAAGGTCTTTGGGGTTGACAGAATTCCCCAGAGTCTGGAGGTAAGGGTTGTAGGTTATGCCTCAGGGGCATATTAGGTTTTTATGGAAGGGGTGGTCGTGTGAACTTTAGAAGAGGCACATTTGATTGGAAATGTATAGTTCTAGTTCCCTTTTAAGAGTCAAACATATGGAGAGATACTAGCTACCCCCCCTGTCTGACATCCTCTTTCCCGAAACGCATTCAATTGAAACTGTTAGATAGCCATTTTGTTACCAATAGTCCAAAAATTGTATAACAATGTCTTTGGGATGGACACAATCCCCGGGGCCCAAGGGCAAGGCCTGTAAGTTATGCCCTGGGGCATATAAGGTTCTTATGGAACGGATGGTCGTATAAACTTTGGATCGGCTGAAGCTCATTTGATTGGAAGTCCGGAAGTTTTAGTGCCCATTTAAGAGTCGAAAGTGAATGGAGGGCAAACAGCCTCCCCCAAGCCTATCATTCCCCAAGACACATCCGATCGAAATTTTAAGAGGGCTATTTTGTTCAGCATTTTTGAAAGGCCCAGTAATTATGTCTTTAGGGATGTCAACCTCCCCACAGTCGTCAAGACAAGGGACTGTAAGTTAGGGAATTCGTACATTGTTTGCACATAATAAACGTTATTGAGAAAGCAATGCATATTTGAACTTTATTACTTTCCAAGAAGACGAAGGGCATTCAGGGGAGCCTTTCAGAGAATATTGAGGGGAGTGTTGAACTAAATAAAAATACTTTATGTGTACACGAATTGCCAAAAGGGTGTAACACAGGAATAACTGAGTATATTAAGTTGAAAAATTCAGGAAAGTATAAGGGAGATGATGAAAAAGCAATATTTGCACGCGAACAATACTACTACAACTACCACCACTACTACTACCCCACTACTCCATTACAGTATTGAGGGGAATCTTGAACTAAACCAAAAGACGCTACGTGCATGCACATTGTCAAAATAGCGTAACTCAAGAATTGATTAGGGTATTAAGTTGGAACATTCAGAGAATACTTAAAGGGGAAGACCTTCTCATCAAAAGGCAATATGTGCACCCTACTGCTAATAACTACTGTCACTGCTACATTGCTACTAATACTACTACTACTACTAACTCTATTACTACTTCTATTACAACTACTTGTTGGGCTAAGAGCATTGAGATCAAAATTTCAATAAGTATATGAACATACAGACTGTCAAAAGGACATATCAGCAATGTCATAGCGACGGCTAATTGTATTAAGTTGAAACTTCTAGAACTTGACGAGAGGGATGTTCTACTGACCAAAAGGCAATATGTTTGCATGCACTCTGGTAGTCCAGCAGACCCCCCCCCCTCCCCCCTCATTGGCCGAAATATCAAATTTGATAACATCTAAGGTCCCTAGTGCTTTGGCTATTTTGGAGGAAATTGTTAAAGGGGTAGTAGAAGAGCTGAAGCAAGACACTACCGCTAAGATAAACGAAGTCAGGGAACGTGTTACCAATCTTGAGAAAAATGTGGCCGAAAAATTGTACCATTTCAGATGTTGAAGAGCATGTTGAAGCTGCAATGCGGGAGGAAAATAAATTGAAACAAGCTATTAGTTCTCACCTTGAAGACGAAGTCCAAAGACTGTTCAGACAAGAGAAAGATAGAAAGGGGAGAAAACTTAATGTTGTTGCATACGGTATACCCCAGCAGCCAGGAGTACCAAATGACAAGACATTCATCGAAAGACACCTTGCAGATCTGTACGGCATTACGGGTGCAAACATAAGCAACGTTAGACGCTTAGTAGTGCAACTGCTGCCATTTGATAGACCTGAAACCAGCCGACAAGAACCAACCCATAGCCAACCCCATTCTCTTCTCTGTCCCAAACCTAAACGTAAAGAGGTGTATTCTGCAAAAATCCTATGAGCTACGTCAGAAAATTCAGTTCAGAGCAGATGCATCCCGGGAAGATCAGGAGAAAAGAAAAGCCTTATCTGCTGAGCTTAAACGCTGAACAGAACTAGGAGAGGCGAACCTGGCTATCCACCATGGAAAAATGTTCCAAAAAACTTGATTCGTCCGTTTCGGAGCTACCCCCCCACCATCCCATGGACTGTTAGATACCCCAGATACCAGCCCTTTAAATAGTGTAAATAATGATCTAGAAGTGTTCATGTCACCAATTACTGCTCATGAACTCACAAACTCATCATCCTACAGTCCCTTACAAATGAAAGTTTCGATGCAGCTGATGATGGTAGATCTTCAAGCATTTCTCTATCCATTGTAGACAAGTCCGTCCTCAACCTGAATCACTGCAATAAGGAAGTACTCAACCAAAGAAAGCAGCAAGTAAATCAAGATTTATCCGCTCTTATAGCAAGCGTTGACCAACTACCAAACAAAATTGATGAGCTGAAATCTTTGATATATGCAAATGATTATGATGTAATACTTCTTACTGAGGTGTGTCCCAAGAATTCAAAAAACCAGCTTCTAGATTCACATATCAGTTCGCAAGGCTACCACACAGCATCCAACTTGTCATCCAATTATTGCCGCCGGGGAACACTGGTACTGGTCAAAACCTCTTACACCTTCACCCCAATTAGCTACTCAACTGGATGCCCCTATGCTGAAACCATTTTCTTCCATATTCCAGTTACTGAGAATAAAAGCTCCTCCTGTCAGAATTGGCTGTGGATACAGAAGTCCATCTACGTCTTCACCAGAGGAAACAGACAGGAAACTAGCAGACCTCATCCGCAAGATTACAGAAACCCACCATGGGGACCTACTAATTGCAGGTGACTTCAAACTGCCTAATACAACCTGGAAAGACTTGTTTCCCTACGTCTCTTCTGGTCTTACGAGCCCAATCATTGACATTATTAATGATGTTTCTTCTCCACCAATCGGGAAGAGTGACCATGTTGCCATACATATCAGAACAACTTTCCTCAGAACAAAAAAATCATTACATCAAGAAGACCTTCATTAGTTATGAGAAGATTCGAATGGATCTTGGCAGCGTCACACGGGATGACGTCTTATCTGGCTCTCTAGAACACCAATGGCAGCACTTCAAAGAATTAATAATAAATAAAGCAAATCAGTACATTTCAGGTAAACTTATCCCAAAACCATAAACACTCCCAGTGATGACAAAAGAGATTAAGAGGGAAATAAACCGCAAAAGCAGATATTGGAAGAAATATAAACAGAAGCAATCACCTGATTACAGAAAAAGTATTGCAATAGCCGGAACAAAGTTAAAAACTTGACGCAGGCCTTGCATATGAATTTTGAATCTAAACTTGCTGATGAAGCCAAGACTAAACCAAAAAAAGTATTGGCAGTACGTCTCTAGCCAAGACCACAATATACGATGTATCAAAAATCTGATAACCAAGCACGATGGAGAAGTTACAGAGACTAATAAACTTGCTAATTTACTGCACCAGCAATTTTTGTCAGTTTTCACCGCTGAGCCTGATGGCCATTTACCTTCCCCACCAAACTATAATACAAAAGCCCCAATGGAGAGTATCATGGTATCATCTACAGAGGTCCTTAAACATTTAAAAAAGTTGAATCCTAAGAAGTCACCAGGACCTGAAAATATACATCCCAGGCTACTAAAAGAAATTGCAGAATTGATAGCAGATCCCCTAACAAGAATCTGCCAGACATCACTTACTACTAGAGAGCTCCCAGCAGACTGGAAATAAGCCAACATAACTGCGGTATTCAAAAAAAGTGACCGCACAAACCTGAGAATCATTGAACTATCTGCCTAACCTCAGTTGTGGTTAAGATGCTTGAAGGCATAGTTAATGATTCACTGCTCGAACATTTAACCATAAACAAGATCTTGTCACCCATGCAGCATGGATTCCAGTCAGGAAAATCAATCGAAACAAACTTGTTGGCATCATATGAAATAATTACAAAACCGATTGACCAAGGACATCTAGGTGACCTACTGCTGCTATACTTTGCTAAGGCCTTTGACAAACTGCCCCAAAGTCGACAGCTCTCAAAATTGTCTACTGCCGGTATCAACTCATCCTTGATAGCCTGGCTGAGGAATTTCCTCACTAACTGCAAGCAGAAAAACACGTCTATTCGAGACAGGTGGCCAGCCAATCTACTCTGATGAGTCCATGGTAATGAGTGGGGTACCGCAGGGAACTGTATTAGGCCCAACCCTTTCCTGATGTATATCAACGATATTTCCAATCATGTCGATAGCGATATGCATTTGTTTCCTGAGGATATCAAACTTTTGGCATTGCTAACTCACATAAAATCCAACTCGATCTAGACAGGCTACAGAATTTGATTCAAGACTGGCTTCTCCAATTCAATACAAGCAAATGCTGTATTTTGCACCTTGGGCCTAATAACACAATGGCTACCTATCCAACTTTTAATCTAATCACTAATATAAGAGACTATCTAGTGAAAAAAGAAGAAGAATGGGACCTTGGTGTGATCATTGATGAGGGGTTGAGGTTCCACTGCCACGTCCAGCATGTTGTCTCACGAGCAAACTCCATCCTTGGCCTATTAAAAGGGACCATCAGTTGCCGAGGCAACAATATTCATATAAATTTTAAAGGCTCTTGTTAGACCCCATCTTGATTTTGGCATGTGCCTGGCTGGTCCGTCTTACCGGCAAGATATTAGGCTCATCGAAAGTGTTCAGAGGCGAGAAACAAAGTGCGTTAAAAGCCTAAAGTCGGTTTCATATGAGGAACGTCTCAAGCAGCTCAAGCTACCTACCCTTGTCTACAGACGCATACGTAGTGATATGATACTGACTTATAAACTCCAAACGGAAAACTCCACCATCTTGAAGGGCAACCAAAGCACCAGCCATCATCTAACAAGAGGACATTCAAAGAAGCTATCAAAATTAAGCTCCAGATCAAGAATCCGTCAAAAATATTTTTCAAGAAGAGTAATTAACCAGTGGAAGGAATTGAAAGACTCTACTGTCAGCGCTCTTTCCTTCCATTCTTTCGAACATTAACTTGACAAGGAGTGGGAGAAGAAGTAGTGGAGGTTCGACTGGGAGTCATCGACTCAAGAGAACTAGAGATTTTGAGGGGGGGGGGGAGGTGAACTGATTCCCAGCACGCCGTCTGTATGCAGGTTGTCCAAAGGGTAAAACTGCAATATCTAAGGAACAGTTTGGTGTCTGAAGTTGAAACTAACAGGGCTTGTTGTGAGGGATGTTGAACTAACCATAAGAAAATATTTGCATACTAATGGTACTGGTTCTACTCATACTTCTATTACTGTTACTATTATTACTACTTCTATTTCTGCTACTGTCAATAAAGATTAGGCTACTACAATTAATTCTACAGCTACTGCTACTAACACTGCTATTAAACCTAGGGATATTAAGGTAAAAAATTTGGGATGTATAGAAACAGTATGGAAATGATTCAAAATACAATAGTTCAAGTTCAAGTTCAATATGGGTTTTAATTCAAAAAAAAATATATATAAAAATACACTTAACTTAGTTCCTTGTGCATTGATGCACGTTTGGGCCCGTAATAATTTCACACTCTAAATACAGCGTGGCCTCCTGTCCTCTTCAATTTCCACCCCGAACCGCCATCAAATAACAATAATTTAACACAACTTCTCCTCCGCTCACACCCCTTGAAGTATCAAACTAAAATATGATAATTAATAATAATATCGAAAAATTTTAAAACATAATAATAATAAAATAAATCTAGTAAAAAAAATTTAATCTTTTAGATATTTTTTCACATTCTTTTTAAAGGAGCCGAGAGACCTATATGACCTCAGCTCTTGCGGAAGTGCATTCCACTCTCTAGCACACGCAATTCTAGGAGAAAATTCCGACCTAGCTGTCGGTGTCGGGGGTATGTAAATGTATGATGAAGATCGTGTATTTAAACTATGGATTTGTGATGCTAGTGTGAATAAGCCTCTAAATGGTGATGGGAGTGTTCCTGAAAAATATTTAAAACAAAAAACGGTGCAAGATAGTCTGTAAAGTGATGCCATTGATAGTCTGTTCGGTGCTGGGCCTAAAATTTGAAGTGCTTTATTGTGAACTGAGTTTAGTCTCTGTAAATGTGTCTTGAAATTAGATTGCCAAACCGTAGAACAATATTGAATGTGAGGCTTGATAACTGCATTGTAAATCAGGATCAGTATTTTTTTAGGGAAATGGTGACTGAGTTTTCTCAAGATTCCAAGGTTCCTTGAAAGCTTCGTCTCGACACTTGCTATGTGGTGTCTGAACGAGAGGTTTTCGTCGATTAAAACCCCTAGGTAACGAACGTGTCCTTTTTCTGGTCTCTTGATAAGTCCACGAGAGGTTTCAATACCAATCACATCAGGAGCCAGCGAATCTATACGTGAAAAAAATAAAACACTCGATTTGTCAATGTTGATGACTAGACGATTTGCGTCCATCCAGAGGTACGTTTCTTCAAGAATGTCTTGTAGCTTCGTTTTGAGAGACTTGATGTTCCATTCTGAGCTTGCCATAAGTGAATCATCCGCAAATGCCGTTAGTTCGTCCTCGGCTTCTACTATAGAACCCGGCGTCGTTTGTGGGTGACATAGTTTGCAGCAATAAGGGCTACGACTTGCAGGAGTCAGTACTTGCTGAAGATCATTTACGTGAACAAGAAACAATACCGGTCCCAATTTAGAGCCCTGTGGCACCCCGCAATTAACTACGACATCATTTGTATGGTCATTTCCTGTGTAAATTCGACGATTTTCCAGGTAAGACTTAAACCAATCTAGGACTTGGCCACGAACTCCAATATGATCCAGCTTTCCTAGTAATATTTCGTGGTGCATGCTATCAAACGCTTTCTTAATATCTAGAAGCACTGCTGCAGGTAAAGCACCCGAATCTAGGATTCTGTTTACGAATAAAACTTAGTGAAGTAAGGGCGTCTTCGGTTGAATGGCCAGCCCTAAAACCCGAATTGGCGGCTGTTAAAAAAAGCCTTTGGCATCTAAATATTGGTAAAGCTGGTTTTTTCATTGGCGTTTCAAAGACTTTCGAGAAACTGATAAGATTGAGATTGGTCTATAATTTCTGTGTCTGTATGACTTCCACCTTTGTGAAGAGGTATTATCTTTGCCTTTTTTTAACATTTCAGGAAAAACCCCCTTATCTAATGAAAGATTTACAAGGTAAGTTAGCGGCTCAGCAATGGTCTTCACTACTGCTTTCAGTGCCTTTGTGTGGACCAGGTCGAAACCTGAAGCAGAAGAGCCCTTCAAATTTTTTACGAGTAATTCGAGCTCACCTGGTGTTACAGGACTCACTGCCATTGATTTCATACACTTTTGGCCAAGGTATTCTTTGTATGACTTAGATGGTATCCCGACGGAATTTGCTGTGGTATCGCCAATATTTGCGAAAAATGTACTCAGCGATGCGGCAACCTGTGTAGGTTCTGTAATTTCTTCATCATTCATGACCAATTTCGCTGGTAATGTGGAAGACTTAGTGGTTGGCCGTAGAACCGAGTTGATAATTGCCAAACTTTTCGACCATCCTTCCCGCTTTCCGTCAGCTTTTGCTGCAGGTAGCCACGCTTTGCTCTTCGTAACACAGTCCGAAGGACTTTCCTGTATTGCTCATACTCCTCTAGCCGCGCTAAGCTCGGAAAGCGTCTATACTCTCCCCAAAGGTGGTTTTTCTTATTCACACAGGCCAGAAGACCATCCGTCATCCAGGGGCTAATTGGCTGGTCTTTTTTTTCGTTTATTAGTTCTCGGGTTTCTCACGCAACATCTACTGTATACATCCATGAACGTCGAGTGAAATGACCCAAATGCTTCGTTTACATCTTGAATCTCCATTACGTTATCCCAGTTTAATTGCTCTAGTTCCTGTTTTAAATTCTTCAAGTTTTCCTCTGTTAAACATATAATTGGTAACATAGGGTTGATTTGGGACCTTATCTTAGCTGGTTCTGAAAGGCCGAGTGTTGCATGAATGGGGAAGTGGTCTGATGTGTCGCTGACGAGGACTGCCACTGACTCTGGGAGCAAGGAGCTGAATATGTTGTCGATAAGTGAATGTGTACTCTCTGTAACCCGTGTCGGAATCGTAACAGCAGGATATAGGCCTGAACCTGCCATATTATTTAGCAAATCTGCTGCTTCGGCCGTTAGCGGAATACTGAGGTTAATGTTAAAATCTCCCATGAGAATAAGCTCATTTTTTTTACACTGCGCTAGCTCCAGAACTTGAGCCATATGTTCCATAAACTGAGACGTTGACCCTGACGGAGAACGATAAATTTCACCCACAATAAATTTTTTATTTGGGGACAGCCATACTTCTAAGAACAACGACTCGAAAATTCCTTCAGTATTTCGTGTAAGGTCTTGCCTAATTTGAACAGTGTGTGTGTCGCGGATATAAATTGCTATACCACCCCTTTTCATCTGTTTTCTGTGGAGAAAATGGCTAGTGTAACCTGGAATATCCAAAAGGCTTTCGGTTTGTTGTGTAATAAATGTTTCACATAGACCTATACAATCTGGTCTAAGCTCCCGACATGTCGACTCTAGATCAGAAAATGAGGAATACAGTCCTTGGCAATTCAAATGAAATACCGAAAGTTGAGAATCGGAAGACCTCCCAGTAATTAAATTAGAAATTACATATTTACTTTTAGGAAAATTACTTTTAGGAAAATTACTTTTAGGAAAATATGCTACGCAGGTTGTCAAGCGGATGCATCAGAAATGCTTCAGGAACGGTTGATGGCATGTATTAAGCTGAAACTTTCAGCGTGTGTTGAAGGGGATGTTAAAGAAACCAAAGGTGCTATGCACACACTGCTACTACTGCTGCTACAACTATTGCAGCTTTGCAAGCTAAAGGTATTAAGGTGAAGTTATTAAGGAATATTTAGGCGGATGTTAAACTAAATAAAAAAAAAACTATGAGCAGGTGGACTTTCAAAAAGGTGAAAAAAGCAATATCTGAAGAACAACATATATTATTAAGTTAGACCTTTAAAGGTAAGTTGTAGAGATTTTGAACTAGCCAGAAGATACTATAGCCTATGTATACTTTTAATACTACCACTACAGTTACTGTAGCTATTGAGGCTAAGGGTATTAAGGTGAAACTTTTAGGGAATGTTTAGGAGTTTCAATTAAACGAAAATAGTGTATACATGTAGGTTTTCAAAAGGGCATATAAGCAATATCATAGGCAGCACCACTCTAAAATAGCTAGAAATATGAAAGAAAATTACAAAGGAGCTAATTTGATTCAAAATTAAAGTTTTGGTGCCCTTTTACAGAGTAAAAAAGAGATTGGAAGGCAAGCAGCCCTTCTCTCGAGTCTATTCATTCTCCAAACGCATCCAGTCAAACTTTTAAGACAGCTATTTTGTTCAGCATAGTAGAACGGTTCAGCAGCTATGTCAGTAGGGATATTGGGCATATCAACCTCCCACAGTTATGCAACTGGCCCATAATGCTTTGAAACTAAATTTTGCTTTAAACAAAATCAAAAGGCATTGTGGTTATGGTTGCCAATAAGACACCTCAGCAATACATCGAGAACGACTGGGGTTAACAAGTTAAAACTTTGGGGCTACTACTGTTACTACTTCTACTCTTACTATTTAAATAAATAAATAAAATGAGTGCAAGTGTATCCAGGTTGTTTAAAAGCATAGACAGAATCTTTTTGGAACGGTATTAAGTTTCCTTTTTCAGCTCAATTTCAGGAGGTATAAAATTAATATTTTTTTTTATAATAGACTTTATAGACTTTATAATAGATAATAAACTTATAATAGAATTATGATAAGAATTTTTTGGGAATGATATTAAGTATTATTTCTCAGGTAAACTTGAGGAGATATAAACTTGAATTAAACAATACTATTTTCAGGCAAATTGATGGATACGGGATCAAAATTGCAGGCAGACTAGTCCAAGATCTCGACTTTGCAGACGATGTTGGATTGATGGAGAAAGACAAAAGCAAACTTCAGGACTTTTTATGCAAGTTAGCCGAAAGAGCGGAGCAGTTTGGGTTACATATCAACGCCCCCAAAACCAAAGCGATGTCAACCACTAACTCACCGATGAATATCCAGCTAGGGACTGAAAGCATAGAGCAAGTCACTGACTTCCGATATCTTGGCAGCACCGTCTCGTCTAGTGGCGACTCCGAAAAAGAACTGCAAACACGAATAGTCCTGGCAAGCTCGGCATTTCAACGACTTCGACCAGTCTGGAGATCAGCGAAGTACTCACTTCAGCTAAAACTTCGCCTTTTCAGAAGCAACGTCCTTTCGATCTTGACATACGCGATGGAATGTTTAAAACTCACAGCTGAGCAGGAAAAAACGACTCACTGCATATGAAAACAACTGTCTTCGACGTATCCTAAACATTAACTGGAAGGATAGGATAACAAACATGGAAATTCGCCACTACACAAACCAGCCTGATGTCGCTGATGTAGTCAGGCAACGAAGATGGCGCTATCTTGGCCATGTTATCTGTATGCCAAGATCGAGACTACCGAATATGATCCTCTAGTGGCAACCAGACGGCACGCGTCGGCGAGGAAGGCCCAAAAACACGCTTCACAGGACATATGAGCGGGACAGGAGAGCCCTTCACGCATCCTTAATCCCAGAGTGGGAGGACATTTACGCCGCAGCTCATTTGCGGGATGATTGGAGGCTGTTAACGGACGCCCTGTGTGCCTCTGGAGGTACAGGAGGAACTAAGGTCTAAGGTAAGGTTGTGTCAGGATTAAAAATTGTTGAAAAAGTTTCTCCAACATACAAATAGGAACCCAAACTATGAATTCCTACAGAAAAAAACTAAAAATATATAAAATATTTTTTTTTTCCACGAAAAAGACTATGTCAATAAAAAACGAACAGAAATTAATTTATAAAGGTTTTTCAACAAAACAATTTTTTCAAAGAAACGTAAAGAGCTCCAATGAGCCAAAAATGAGCGGAAATAAGGTCAAATAATCTTCCAAGCGTTAAACTACCACAAATAACTATAAATAAATAAATGAAACTCAAAACGAACAGAAATTACAATAAATAGCCGAGTTAAAACTCAAAACGAGCAAAACTTAACACAAGTAGGGCTAATACCCCCCCATGCCTTCTCAAGACCAAAGCTTAATTTGCGTTTTACTGAAAAAAACAAAACAAAAAAACAAATGAACGTGGATTGTCAGTTTAATTGAACTATACTGATATTTCTTCTTTAAAGTTTTGATTTTTTTTAACTTATGAAAGTAAAAAGAGTGGAAACATTTAAAACGCTTTTTTTCATTAAAGCGCAAGAATGTTGAATAATAATGTTGAAAAATATGGGGAGTAAAATCCGTCGTTTGCATGATGCGGTTGGAGGTTCCCAATTCCGTTTGCATGAGTCTTTCTTGCAAGGATCTGTAAGTGTGTCCTGCGGTGGCACAGTGGGTTTGATCTCAGATTGGTATTACGGGACCCAGAGTTTAAACTCAGCTGTAGGAACTTTTTGGGCCATTTTAGAATTTTGGGCCATGCCCCACCTAGGAATTTCTGAAATCCTAACGCCCCCTCGTGATATTTAGATTTTGTTAATCAAATTTTTACGTGTATTCACCCGAAGGAAACTTAAAAAGCCATTAACTTGGAATTTTTTTTTCAGGTATATTTTATACCAATTCAAAATATTGCGTGATTACAATATCTTTTATACAATGTATAAGGTAATTGCAATACTATCATGTATCTATTTTTTTTCTTTAAATGCGTTTGAGTGTCTTCATTCACATGAAAAATGTTTTTTTTCAAATTAAGGCCCTCAGCCGAAGGGTGTACGTCCTGCGCATGACCGATCAAAATATTGCCATGTCCTATGACAAATTTTAGATGAATGTTCCAGACGGATCGGTGATGTTATTATTTTTCTTTCTTACCCTTTTTTTTAGAATACACTTATCAAATGTCCTGAAATCGCTTGATTACTTTGACGCCGGAATTCCAAAATTCAAACCTTTTTCATGCCTGGAAATTTTGAAGGATTTTCAAGCACTTGGAAATTCAAGATTAGCCCCAGTATTCTAATAGAATAATTCTTCGAAAAGTGGTGAAATTGTCGCTAGATAAGTACCTTGAATAGGTTGACGCAAACACTTTTGGAGCTAATATAGACTGAAATCCTGGGGGGAAACGGTGTCGAAATTCACCGAGCTATATATAATTACATTCTCTTTTGAAACACTCACGCTTTCCACACTAAAGCAAAAGTTTAAGCGGAAAATAAGAAATATTTATTGTCTTTAGATCAAATTCAGTTTTTAGAATGACAGCCTATATACAATTATAGCACTTATAGCATCAATGAAATTGACCATAAACATCTCAAATTTTGTAGAGACTCAATAGGTTAACTTTTTCTTTTTATATTTTACATTTTTCTTCGTATTTGCGATGGCTGGTAGCAACAAATGAAGATAAAGAAAACAAAAATGACGCATTTGATACAAGTGATTATTGAAAGTTTCCTTAGCAGATGACCATATTTTCTCTTTTTTTGAAAACTACGCTAATCAAGCTTAAAACTGTTAATTGGGAATGGTTCAAAATGATGGTATACTTAAAGTCGTATATTATAAGGAGGCTACCCAACTCTTGATTTTTTTTTGTAAATAAAAAAGTCTAAATCCTTCGTAAAAATGATATGATGCAATCGCTCCATTAGATATAGTGTATAAGAAAAAAAAAACAACGGAAATTAAAGCAAAAATAATATTTTTTAATACTTCAAGCGCGTTTTCGACCGTAGTTATAATTTTCCATGATCCATGATCGGTTTATACCCACTATAGCTTTCAAGGTTGCAGCAGTAGCTGAAACCTAGTAAAGGACGAACCACGGCCAATTGTAACCAAAAATTAAAAAATGCGTTTAAAAAAACTGACAAGCGAGAAAAATTGTTACTTCTAGTTGATTCCGGAGTGTTAACCATTATCTAAATTAGTCTTAATAGTATTAAAAAAAAAAAAAGTTTTTTCAACTGAAAGTAAAGAGCATCATTAAAACTTAAAAGGAACAGAAAATATTACGTATCTTTACGCTAAAGTTTGATTTTTTGTTCCAGTTATTTAAGAATGACTCTTGAATCACAAAGGTCATTTAATTAGAACAATAAGTTCTTTTAAGTGTTCTTAGAGAAACTTTTGCGCAAAGAGCTAGGTATTGAGGAGGGGCGGTCCCCCTCATATACGCAATAATTTCTGTTCGTTTTAAGTTTTAATGCTGCTCCTTACTTTCAGTTGAAAAAATAAAAGTTCAAATAGGGATAAAATCCTTTTAATAGACAGTGATGATGATAAAAGTGATAGAAATTCACAAAAATACCAGATATTTCGGTCACATATGCAGTGACCGTCATCAGTAGTAAAACTACTGATGATCACTGCATATGTGACCGAAATATCTGGTATTTTTGTGAGTTACTATCACTGTTATCATGATTACTGTCTATTAAAAGGATTTTATCCCTATTTGAACTTTTATTTATTGTCATGGAAAGGCAGTGTGGTCTCCGAAATTATCTACAGTTGAAAAAACTTTTTTTTAATTAATTTTTGATCGTTTTCTAAATGACAGTGGGAAATCCGGCTCCCCATCCATGGAAAATTCCCTTCCCCCACGAAAAATTTCTCCATGGAAAGATCTTCCTGTGTAACCCCCCTTCCACCAGCAAAATTCTCCCTGAAAAACGTTTGTATACTTCTGAATAACCAATACTATATGTAAACAATGTGCAAAGTTCATAGCTTGTAGCCCTTTCCCCGGGGACTTTGGGGCGTCATGTCATGCACGTCATGTCAAAGACATACTTACAATTCGTTACCACGAAGTGTTCGATTACACCTCAAATACTTACTGTATTGCTTTTTGTTAGTAGTACTATGTTACTTTTTTTTTAGATTCAGGACTGGGAGCCAGGAATAAGTTCAGTTTTTATATTAAAGTTACCATAGGCGCGATATCGTGTCATTTTTGTACCTATGAAGAATATATAGCTTTTATTACAGCAAATCTGACCCGAATCATATTTCAAGAACAAGTAACATTTGACCATACATGCGATATACTATACCAGATGATGGACTGTAGGAGACACAGAAAAATCTTGCGCCTCTTTTCTGACAACACGAGTCGGTGCAACGATTTTTTTTTCAAAATGTTTAACTTAAGGTTCTCTTATTCCTGTCTACATGTAACTTATAAGCCGATCGAAAAGTACCTATATGTGGTTTTTTCCAAATCTACGTTCGGAAAAGTTTCTTGACCCTTATTTGATCCCCATTTGGCCAAACATATCTTCCACATTAGATTCTCCTTGGCTCCAGGACTTGCGGCTCTAATCCTCAAACTTATCAGGAACAACAAGTTTTTCGGCCCACTGTCAAAATGTGTGGTCCTCTCCATTAGGCAACAATCCTTGAAAGCTTCAAGGCAATCGCAGAAAAAATTTTTGGCTCTTTTTTGGGATCCTACTTTCGGAATGGGAACCGTATCCCCAAACTAAAATGTGTACACCTGATCCATGGGCTTCCTGTTCTTCCACGCCCTCTAGCAACCTCATCCCTACAAGGAAAATGTGCGATCGTCAAAGCCCACAGAACGACCCTTAGAAGTTTCGAGCCAATTGGATACCTAAGATCAAATACGCCCCCTCACCTCCCCCCCCCTTTCTCCCAAATTCGGGGGACGAAATTTGCTTTCCTGTATTTTTTCTGTCCCTCTAGTTTTTGTAAACCATCTTTTTTCTGGGGGGGGGGATTTCCGAGAAAATTCCTGTTTTATTGAAAAAGAAGGACATGAATGCCCCTCATATTAGAAAAATCTTTCGACCCCCCTCCCTCAATCTTTGTGAATTGACACCACTGAGTGATATCTCACATATTTAACAAACTTAAAGCGCTAGTACAAAGAAACTCAAAACAGAAAACATAAACACTCTTTGTCCCTCTGGTTAGGAATCTTTCCAAATCCGTTAAGATTTAAAAAAAGTCTAATTGATAGGACTCAGCTAACAACATCTCCTAGTAGGGGGCATTTCCATCCCTCACTTTGAGAAGCATCGCCGACATTTTGATATTGTATCCTGCCGAGTCGACTGTTGACAGATTATCAAAAGGGACCTTCAGGGGGAATAGTCGAGAGGTTTGCTTCTGCAATTTTTCCAATAATCGAATCCGGAACAAAATACAGTTGATTATCATTTGAAGAAGGGTCATACAATTGGAAATCAGAGCGCTGTAAATGGGAGTTTTTGATGCATTTGGTTCCCCGCAAAGGGTGCTTTGAATACAAAATAGTTTTTTTCTATATAAGTAGGCTACCCCTAGGCTTTGTGGAATGGATCAATATACTTAATCTCTAAGAAATTCTTTTCACGAGGCTACTTGTGTTAGGCGCATTTTAACCATTTTTCACGTTATAAAAGAAAAAAAAAAACAGCTTAAAAGAATAGAACTATTTTCAATGACGGCAAAAGTTGTATATTGATAGCTTGGCTGTCTACAACAATAGGCATTAAGTTCATAACCCCGTTATAGGAAAGTAGCAACTAAAATATTAAAGGCAATAATTGCTTATTTCTTAATCAGATTGAAAAAACACATAATGAGGTAGACTGTTTACCAATATGCAATTATTATCGTTTTTCCTAGAATATTTATCCTCAGAAACAAGATATCTAGCCAAACCAGTGCTAGAAAATTGAAATATGTATTTTAACTTTAACCTGTTGATGTCTAACAGGGTAGTTATCATAGGCAGCGCAATCGCGCTGCCTAAGTATAGATCGATGTTGGCACAATGTATTTTATTTTTTATTTTTTTTGCCATACCAGGGCACTTCGTATCGAAGGAGTTGTCATAGAAACTTTGAAAAGGACTCATTCGATTGGAAATTGGAATGGCTAGTGCCCTTTTTAATAGTCGAAAGTGATTGGAGGGCAACTAATAGCCCTTCCACGCCCACCATTTCCCCAAACGCATCCAGTCAAAACTTTGAGATAGCCATTTTGTTCAACGCAGTTGAAAGGTCCGGAAATTATATCTTTGAGCTGGACAATCCCCCCACAGTCTTCAGGGCAAGGGCTGTAAGTTTTGCCCTGGGGGCATTTAAGGTTTTTATAGAAAGTATTGTCGTAAAAACTTGAAAAAGGGCTTAATCAATTGGAAATTCAAAGGGCTAGTTTCTCACGCCCACTATTCCCCCAAACGCATGCAATCAAATGAAATATTCATTTTGTTCAACGTAGGTGACAGTTTTGGAAATTAGATCTATATCTTTGAGGATGACACTCCCCCTACAACCCTCAGGACAATGGTTGTAAGTTATGCCCTGGGGGCATATAAGTTTTTTTTATAGAAAGCGTTGTCGTAAAAACTTCAAAAAGGATTCACTCGATTGGAAATTGAAAGGGCTAGTGCCCTTTTTAATAGTTGAAAGTAATTGGAAGGCGACTAACCTCCCTCTTAGGCCCACCATTTCCCCAAACAAATGCAATCAAAATTTTGAGATATCTATTTTGTTCAACGTAGTTAAAAGTTCTGGAAATTAGGTCTTTGAGGATGATAACCCCCTCAGAATCCTCAGGGCAAGGGTTGTAAGTTATGCTCTGGGGGCATATAAGGTTTTTATAGAAAGTGTTGTCGTAGAAACTTTCTAAAGCCGGAATATAATTAGTACTTTATTTAAAAATTTTTTTTTAAATGTTTTCACTTTTATAACCTTAAGAAATCAAAAATTAATTAAGATTTCAAGGAATAAATATCAGCACATGTATAGAAAATGCATCTAATAGAAATTTTGAGATAGCCATTCTATTTGAAATAGTCTAAATATAGACTATATAGCCTGGCTTTATAGCCTGGCTTTTGGGGTTGAAACAATAGCCTGGCTATATAGCCTGGCTTTTGGGGTTGAAACAAACCCCAGAGATTATGGGCAAGGATTGCAAGTTATGCCCAGGGGGGTATTTAAGGTTTTTATGGAAGTGATGGTTGTTTAAGTTTAGAAGAGGCTCAGTCTTTCTCCCTGAAAAAGACTATGTCAATATAAAACGAACAGAAAACTAATTAAAAAACTTTTTCCACAAAATAAATTTTTCAAAAAAAGTAAAGAACTCCATTAAACCAAAAATAAACAAAAATAGAATCAAATTATGTACCAAGCATACAATATCAGTATCAATAAATAAATGAAACCCAAAACAAACAGAAATTAAAATAAGTCAAACTCAAAACGAGCAGAAATTAATATAAGTAGGGTTCTAAACCCCATGCTTTCTAAAAGACAGAATATAATTTGTACTTTACTAAAAAAAAATTCAAATGAATTTACTGAAAAAAATATGCATTGTCAGTTTAATGTATATATGCTGATATTTATTCCTGAAAACCTTAGTAATTTTTTTTATTTCTTAAGGTTATAAAAGTGAAAATATTAAAACAAAATTGAGTAAAGTACAAATTATATTCTGGCTTTTAGAAAGCATAGGGTATAGAACCCTACTCATATTAATTTCTGCTCGTTTTGAGTTTGACTTATTTTAATTTCTGTTTGTTTTGGGTTTCATTTTCTTATTGATACTGATTTGTGGTAGTTGTATGCTTGGTAAATAATTTGATTCTATTTTTGTTCATTTTTGGTTTAATGGAATTCTTTACTTTAAAAAAAACTTATTTTGTTGAAAAAGTTATTTTAATTAATAAAAAAAAATCGGCTGAACTTCGGTAAATGTCAGCAGGTACATAACGATGCCTGAAAATATTCTAGTTATAAACAAAAACTTCGCTTCTTTCATTTTATAGATAATAGAAATTGAATCTATTTTATTGATGATATTTTTTGAAAATATTTGTTTTCTTTTTATTTGTTTTATCTTGTATTTCGCTGATGACGGCTGTTGCATATACGGCCAAAATATCCGCTTAGATTGTATTTGCTATGTTATTAGCTTTTTTCACAAATTTGCTCGTTATCTTCTCTTGTTTTGTATTATTATGTTGTTGTTGTTGTGTTTGTTGCTAGAAAATTTTCGAGTTTTGTGAAAATGAAAAAAAAAAATTTAAACTAAAAACTCCTTTATGGTATATTGGTATATCGACACAAGAACTTAGCAATGGGGTAGAAAAAATTAAGGACATCTTCACTCTACGTACATTTCTTCTTTTTGGGGTATAGCTTAGGAGTTTGCTGTTGTTAGATGTTAAAGTTCCTACCTCTGAGTGGGCTAAAGACGTTACTTCCAATGAATTCATGGAACTATTATAATTGAACAAACGGTTTTAGGCATATTAACGAATAAAAGGAAATAAGGTTATTGAAACTTTTAAAGAAACTAGTTCAGAAAACTTCCAATAAGAATTTTTTGCAAAGAAAAGTAAAGAGTCATATTAAAACCAAAGGGAAGCAGCAATAAAGTATGTAGTAACTTAACCTCGGTACTAACAGAAATTATTATTACTGAATGAATGAAACCAAAAACAAACATAAATTAAAATGAACAATCAAGCCAAACTTAAAATGAACAGAAATTACCACCAGAAGCAACAGGAGTAGGCTATTGCTTCCTAAACTCTCTAAAAGCCATAGCGTCATTTGGGCTTTATTGAAAACGAATTTGTATTTCAAGCAGTTTGACTTTTATGTGTCATAGGACCTTCAGAACAACCCAGCCCAAAAAACAGTATCGCAGGGCTAATCAAGACTTATAAATAAGAGGGGTGTTACCTCTATCACTCTAAACCCGCTATATGACTTGGGTGTCATTTGCATTTTATTTAAGCAATATGTATTTTGAATAGCATGGTTTCTATTTGTCAAAACAGGGACAGAAAAAAAAAATCATCCCAGTAATTTAGATTACTGGAAAGAACCTATTCAAAGTATATGAATTATTTAAAATATAATAATATTAATTTCTGTAAGTCTCAGCAATTTTTTTATTTTTCAATGTTATAATTATAAGCGAGAAAATATTTTAAACATATTTTGTTTTCAATAAATCACAAATGAAGCTGTAGCCTTTAAGTTTCGGGGGTGGTTGCTCTACTCCTGTTTGTGGTAATTTCTCTTCTATTTTCATTTTAATTACGTTCCGTTTTGGCTTTATTTATTAATTGATAGTAATTTGTGTTTATTTTAGCTTTGAGTTATTACATGACTTTGTTTCTGCTTGTCATGGTTTTTATTATGGCTCTTTACATTTCTTTGAAAAAACTTCTTTTTTGGAAAGCTTTTTAAATCAGTTTTTATTCGATTTTATTTTTGATTATCTTAGGAATGTTGGTAATTTTCTCCGTTTTTTTCGCTTACTAATTAAAATGTTGGGTTGTAAATTAAATGTTCGATAAAATTTGAATATTCAGTCAAAATTTTTAATCAATAGTATTCTTTGTTAAATAAATAAAATGTTAAGCTCATACATTTAAAAGTTCCCTTTTGTTATCTTAAGAAATGAGAAAAAATTAGGACGCAACAAATCAATACAACCAGATTTGTTTCCTTAATTTTTCGTCTTATCTGAAGTTCCCTTGGTTCTGAAATTTTATTTGAGGCGTGTACATGGCCAGCTATTTTAAAGCAGATAGGCGTAAAACAAAGCACATTTTTCTCCAAAAATTTATCCTTCTTGTTAATACAACCTTGGTCCAGTCTGCTTACCTTAGAAGTTCCCGACGATCGGAGAAAAACATGGAATTTACACACATTTTTTTTTATGTAATTTTGCACACACACCCCAAGCCAAAATTCGAGGTACATCTGACCTCCCAACACCCCGGGAAAAATTTCAATAGGATCCTTCAATCCGTCCCTGAGGTAATGCCGATATTCTATTTTGATAGCCAAGGAAAATATGGTTACCTCCGGTCTACATCACTACTTCACCGAAGATATATAATAGTCCAAGAGGAGCACATAGCGTTAAAGCTTTAAACAGGGAGACTAGATATTCAGAAGCTTTTTCTCTTTTTCCCCACCAAATTCAAGGTTTTACCCCACTCCAAATACTCCCTGAAAGTTCCAACTTTACCTCCAAAGCCAGTCCCACAATACTGTAGATACGCTGTTTTGAAAATTTGGTCACACAGCATGTTTTACTTTATCTCGTTAATTAAATCTGAACAGAATATACAAGTCCCGTAGAGGCTTGAATTGCAAAAACGTTTAGGTGGGTCGGAGACATGGCCATATCTAGAATTTTGTTCAGGGAAGGGGGTTGTTTGGAGGTGGGGGACAAAAAAAAATAAAAAAACGTGTCAAAAAATTATTTTAATGCATTTTTGTTACTCCTTTACGAGTCAAATGCAAATTTCAGGGGACGGGGTTCAAACCGGGTGCCACCCTCCCTGGCTACAGTCTTTATCGAAAAAAAAAAATCCTTTTTTGACTACCCTCCCCCCGTGATCCCTCCCCCCAAATCAAAATTTGCCTCCCCTAACACTCACGGAAAGTTTCAACTTGAGATCCCAAGCTGTTCCAGCGATACTGCAGATACCCTATTTTGATATTCTCGTAGCATATAGGGATTTATTTACTTCGCTGCTTAGACGTAAATAAATTTTAATTTCCTTAGTACTTCTCCAAACTTCATCCAGTACAATATTTGAAGTCCCCTTATTCCCTCCTCTTACTGGAAATCTCAACTGCATCCCCTGTGACACTCTTGAGGTATTGCAGATTTACTATTTTGGTAGCCTGGCTACGCATAGTGACTTTAAATTTACCTCTTTCCCCTCCCAAAATTAAAATTTAAGGTCCACCTGGCCCCTCAACACCTCCTGAAAGTTTCAGAGCTATCTTCAAAACCTTGTTTAAGATTTGCGGATACCCTGTTTTGTTAGCCCAGGGGATACTAGCGTCTTTCGATTTACATCGCAACTTAACTGTGAATGGATATTCTAGTCCCACAAGGCCCTTAAAGTGAAAACTTTAAGGCACATGTGAGACAAAATGTGTCTAACCCTTTTATGGTTCCTCTTCCGAGTGAAAATTAGAGTTTCATATGAACCCCCCCCCCCCAAAAAAAAAAAAAAACAAATCCCTGAAAGTTTCAAATTTATCTCCCAAGCCGCTCCCAGGAAATTGGAGATACACTGTTTTGATCAACAGGCAGCATATAGTTTTTTTTTCATTTACCTCGTTTCTTAACCCTGAATAGATATCAAGGGCCATAACAGCTTATAGCGCAAAAATGTTTAGCTTGACTGGAGTTAATTCATATTTAGCCCCTCCTCCCACGCAAAATTTGAAGTCCCCTAGCCCCTTGCTGTTGCTACGCTACCTGAAAGTTTCAACCCTTTCTCCTAAGCTTTTCACAGGATATTGCAGACAAGGTATTTTGATAACCTGGATCCACAGAGGGTTTTTGATTTAGCTCTCAAAGAAACTTGCTTGTAATTTAGAAAACTATTTTCCAAAATCGCTATCTCAAAATTTCGATTGGATGTCTCGGTGGGCTACGGAGGGATGTGTAGCAAAAAGGGCGAGGGAGGAGGGTTGTTTGCCCTCCAATCACTTTTGATTTTTGAAAAATTCTAGGACGTCCATTTTCCAGGCGGACGAGTCCCCTCAAATTATTTCTACAACCATACCTTCCCTACCAAATTGTCAGAAAAAAAATAACACATTAAAGGCATGTGACTCTAATTAGGCAAATTTGAGGCAGCGCTTTAATTAGGCAAATCAGAGGCAGAATTTAATTAGGCAGTGATAGAGTGCTGCCTCTGATTGATTTTTAAGAGAAGAGCTTTGATTGTAGATTCTTTTCATATTCGTTTTCCATCATATTTAAATAATAAAACAAGATGGGTGGATTTATGGTACCCTTCTTCAACCTCTGTTGATGAACATATCAATACATTAAAGAATATTTCAAACCTATTTGCTCAATCCGTCGTTACGCCAATGTGCTCAGGTCGTATGTCGTGGTGTCCAAAACTGAGGTGACATATCTGACATATAATGATTTTATAAGGAGCGAAAATTAAGTTTTGAAGTTGTTCACAGGAATTTTTATCACACAGCTTCCTTCTTATTGCGGGATTATTTTTAATGTAAAATAAAACTTCACTCAATGCTTACTTGCAAAGAAGTGGGAGAGGGAGGGAAAGGGAATTTCATCCGAGCATTATTTTTTCCAACGACCCCCATTCCCTTTATAAATTTTAAAACTTTGACCTGCGATTGCATCTTTGGAAATTTTTGTATAGCCCCTTTTAGTATCCTGTAAAGAATATCATGTCAGGTGGTCTTTGAGCTACTGCAGGGTTCCCGGCTGTGGACGCACGCACCCATAGATGATGTAAGAAAGGATGATGATGAAGCAAGAAAAAGGAAAAAGATGTAAAAATGATTTCGATATTGCTAATTTTTTGCATATATACCTTATAGCTCCCAAGCTGTATATCCACAACAATAACGGCCTATAATGGTTGGAATAGTACCTCCCAATCTTTGCCGGTCCTTCCTGTCGTTTGTGAATAAGATACACCCCAAGTACTTCACCCAGAGACGAAGGCCTACGAAGGGACTATTTGGAGCACAAAAAACTAATTTTTGGTATTGACCTCTCTTTTGATCTTGGGTACAATGATGTTTTTGTAGGTCTAATTAATAAGCCTTAATCTGGACAATCCGTGATTTTTTTAAAGTTTACTTTTAGTTATAATTGCTTTCTTTTAGGATTTTATTGAGTTTACATACATATGTCTCTGATACTGTTTCAAAAGGTTAATGGCACAATTCAAATTTGGCCAGAATTTAAATAAAATAACCAAAAAAGTTACCATCTAGATTTTGCGTGCAGCATAATTACTTGAAACAAAAATTCAGAACAATTCAGTCGACGCAATTTGCTAACCAAGTCCCGACACAAACCCACCATTTGTTCAGCAAAAAGGCCATCATCGTGACAAAAGAAGTGAGCGACAATCGACTACTCGAATTCAAAAACACTTGGGTAATTATAGGTCATCGTATTTACCGATGAAGATTTTCAGGGGCAAAAACACGAAATCCACTCATTTGTGGTACTTGGTTTGAATGGCGTCGATTCGTCCAATGTCGTGTATTTCTTGCAATTTTCTAACATGTTTCCAGACATCTGGCGCTGCAAAATCTACTTTAAATAATAGAAAAACAGGACTTCGACATTAAAAACTGTTTGCATTATAATATGAGCATATTTTTTGGATTGAAGAATAACTTCAAGATGAAGTCAGCTTAGCAACCAATTCTTTTCACTTCCCTTCTTTTTCTAAAGTAAGATTTACTTGGTTTTTTCTTCATTTGATATTCTTCTTTGAGTTCATATAATTCTTGGGCTTCTTCCATTCTTGAAAATAATTAATTGGCATTATTTTAGTTCTGTTACATTTTACCCGTTTTATTTGTTTCTTTATAGCCTCTTTTTTCACTGTAAATTTTTTGTTATTCACATTCTATTTTGTTCTCCCATTTGGAGTTCTAAAAAATGAAAATGCCTTACACCTCGTTATGAAAAGATTACGGAAACATATACCCCTTAAATTTTAGGGGGAGGGGAGAATCTTCGAATTTTATTGGGAGAATTAGGGCTTGAAAATCCATTTACCCCAAAAAGGGTAAAAACCCCATCTCTTTTGTATGTTCATAGTGTCTCAGTAGGAGTGAGAGTTGGCAAATGCCCGTTCTACCCTCCTTCGTAGGAACCCATGCCAAGAAGCCCTCTGAGTACCACTAAAGATTATTCCCCTGATCTTATTTACTTGTATTTTTAAATCCCACTCCCCACCACCTGGTGCACAGCTGAGATCATGACTTGTTCTGTCACACATGTCACAATACCACCCTGTGTGACCCGTGCCGCCTGGTTGGTCGATTTCTGAAAGTGAGTAACGTTTTGACAAAAGCCTTACTGGAAAACTGAACTGTTTCATTAGATTGCTTCGTACTACTTACAACCGAACAGTGTTACGCCAAAGTATTCAACCTAACAAAACGTTTAATTGTAATTAAATAAGAACAAAAGAGAGTTTATTTTTCAAATGAAAAGAGCTGGGGTACCAACATGAGTAGTGACTACATTACTACTGACCTGTCAAACAGTCCATGGTAATGAATTATAGGGAAAGAACGATCCTCTTCAATAATCAGCTAAAATCTAAAACAGGAAGTTTGAAAACAGAATATCAAACAGTTCGTGGTAACGAACTGTAAGTAAGGAGCGACCCGGCTCAATGGTAACCGAAACTATAAAAAACGGAATTTGATACCAATAGATACATCAAAAGAATCACATTTTAATGATGATTTCAAATATATAAGTTTCATCAAGTTGAGTCTTACCCACCAAAAGTTACGCGCCTGAGAAAATTTGGCTGATTTTAGAAAAAAGGGGGAAAGACCCCTTAAAAGTTATAGAACCTTAATGAAAATTATACCATCATATTCAGCATATAAGGGAACTCTACAGTAGAGGTTTCAAGCACCTATCTACAAAAATGTGGAATTTTGCATTTTTTGCCAGAAGAAAGATCACGGATGTGTATTTATTTTTTTTTTTCCCAGGGGTGATCGTATCGACCCAGTGGTCCGAGAATATCGTGGGAGGGCTCATTGGAAAGGAAATGAAAAGTTCTAGTGGCCTTTTTAAGTGACCAAAAAATGGAGGGCAAGTAGGCCCCCTTCCACGCTCATTTTTTCCCCAAAGTCACCCGATCAAAATTTTGAGATAGCCATTTTGTTTGGCATGGTCGAAAATATGACAACTATGTCTATTAGGATGACTTACTTCCCCAAAGTCCCCGAGGGGAGGGCTGAAAATTATGAACTTAACCCAATATTAACATATAGTATTGGTTACTGGGAAGTATACAGACGTTTTCAGGGGGGGATTTTTTCTAGTAGGTGGGGGGGGGGGGGGGGTCGGGGGTTATATGGCAGGATCTTTCCATGAAGGAAGTTTTCATGGGGGAAGGGACATTGCTATGAAGGGGGCACCGGATTTCCATCATTATTAAAGAAAAAGATCAGAAATTAAATATAAAAAAACAAGTTTTTCAACTGAAAGTAAGGAGCAACATCAAAACTTAAAACGAACAGAAAATATTACGTATATGATTGGGTTCACCCCCTAGTCAATACTTCGCTCTTTAAGCCAAAGATTTTTTAGTACTTTCATAAGAGCTATTTATTCTAATTAACGGCCTTTGTGATTAAGGGGTAATCTTTAAAGAATTGGGACAAAATTCGAACTTTAGCTTAAAGAGCAAGGTATTGACTAGGGGCGAATCCCCTAATATACGTGTTAAAAATCTATGAACATAGAAGTTCGTTACGTAAGTTACGTAGTTATTTATTACTAATAAAAACGTTGGTAAATAAAATTAAACAAGTTCGAGAAAGCCATTTAACCAAATAAAAGTAAAATTAATATGCAAATTTTGTTTTAATTATTCATGTACGGTGAGCCAAAATCAAAACCTGCATTAATTCAAAAACGTTCAAAAATTAAATAAAAAAAAACAAGTTTTTTTAACTGAAAGTAAGAAACGACGTTAAAACTGAAAGCGAACAGAAATTATTCCGTATATGAAAGGGGCTGTCCCCTCCTCAACGCCTCGCTCTTTACGCTAAAGTTTGACTTTCTCACTACTCCATTTTTTTAAAAAACAAAAAAACTTTAGCGTAAAGAGCGAGGCGTTGAGGAAGGGACAGCCCCTTTCATATACGGAATAATTTCTGTTCGTTTTCAGTTTTTACGTCGTTCCTTACTTTCAGTTAAAAAACTTTTATGCTTTACTTTTTATGCTGATTCCAAGTATATGTGATTCATTATGTCGAAAGCTAGGTATCAAAAGTCATTAGCATAAGAACAAACACAGCTTTAGAAAAATATAAAAGACTTCCCCAAGGACGGATTTGGTCTTGATAAAAACACAACACTAAGTTTAGCGCATATTGCAACCAGACAACTAAGGTTTTGTTAAAAAAGCATTTGTTTGAAAAGGATATATAATTTGTATCATGGATATATGTTTAATCTGTTTCTTCTTTGCTTTATTAATTTTTTTTTTCATGAGGGATCGTACGTAATCAAGGATTTTCGGAAATTAGAAAAGGTCACATTCGAACATAATTTTTTGGCTCTAGTGCAGCACTTAAGTTACAAAAGAGATTGCTACGGCACCATGCCGTAAAGGAGAGATGCTGCCGCAAGGTGGCAAATTTTGTCCCGGATTATACAAGCGGTTTATATAAAGTAAACGGTTTCTTAAATAGATATCATTTTAAATTTTACTTCTGAGTGGGTGTATACTATTGCTCAGTTACACTTCAACTTTTAAGAGGAGAGGACTGTTTGTGGGAGGCAGAGGGCTTATGGTGAAATTGTGTGCAGGGTCAACGTTTTTCGTATTTTTGTGGGAGGTACGACAGAATTTTCAGATTACTACATTATCAAACCAATTGGATTTTATGTTGATTTCAACTACGTTTGGCTCATTAAGTTTAAAATTATATATCTAAAATGATTCTGATAAATGGATTTGCATAAGTTTAGAAAATGGGAGAAAAACACCACCTAAAAGGTGGTGAAATCTTATTTAAAATTATCCAATCAAATGTAACATATCTGAGAGTTTTAGAGCATAGGCTTCAAGACTTATTTGCAGAAACATGAAACATATATGCAGAAATTAGTTTTTTTTTTCAAGAAGGATTGTCACAGTCACTTTTTTTTGTTCTTTGCACCAGGGTTATCATAATGAACCAGTAGCGCCAAAATATCTATCGGAAGCTGAGTCGAAAAGAAATTGATTTTTTTGCAACAAAAAAGATCGCGCCACAGTAAAGTACTAATTTCTGTCCTCTTTTGCCGCGAAATGGCAATTTTATCATAGGACCAAAACATTGCCGAACGAAACTCTAAGATTGATAACTATTATAAACCATAATTTAAATGTTATACTAACTTTGTTCGTCTTAAAAACTTGTATTTTTAGGCTATAAGGTTTAATAGAAATTGGAACAAAAGTTAGATTAAGATTTAAAAAAAAAATAAAATAAACAGTGACATTAAAACTTAATCAGACTCGAATTATCCGACACTCGAAGGGGATAATACTCCTCCATAACACTTGCTCTTTATGCTAAAATTGGGCTTTTGTTTTATATCAATTCTTCAAGAATATATGCTTTAACGCGAGAGCAAACGTGATTAGAGGTTTAACAATTTTAACACAATGCTTTGAGAGTGATAGGTCTCATAATTGTATTTGACTTAGAAAAAAAAATAAAATAAATTATCATTCAAATGTTTTGGTAGACAGTGCAAAGAAAAGCTTTACAGGAGCCAACTTCCTATATTTATATTGTAGTCTGAAATGTAGAATGAGAGGCTGAGAGGGGTGGTAGCTCCCTCATATCAATAATTTTTTTTCGTTAAAAATTTAAATTAATCTTTAATTTCATTATAAATAGTTGTGCTTTTTATTTAATTTGTTTCAAGGATCCTGACCTACAACTGATTAAGAAAGTGACAAAACATATATTTTCATATGAAAGTAAAGAACGAGGTTAAAAATTAAAGCAAACATAAGAAATCAAAACAAGAGGGGTGCAGCTGCTTTCCTCAGCCCCCCTCTCTTTAGACCCAAGTTTAATCACCGCGCTAATGTAACAACTAAATTTTTAACGTTCACATTTATAGCGCACACGACAACTTGAAACAAACCATGCTGCTCGTTAAAACATACTTGTATAATATATATTTATTCGCTGTTTTTGTAGGTCTGAAATTATAATTTTATTTTAGACGAAAGGCTAATGATCCTGTAATTAAAAAATGGGAATAAGCAGCCGGCCATGTTTATTGCATTTCATTAAGCTTTCAGAATAGCGGAAAAAGTGAGGAGTTGTGGGGCTAGTAGCCCTTCTAATACTGTGTGAAATCACTTGTATTGTATATTTGAATTTCCGTCTATTTTGAATCTGTTTGCAGTAAGTAAATTATAGATTATACCATTTTCTATTTGGGTCGGAACGCATCACAACGAGGAAGTCTTTAACCTGGAAACTACAAGGCTTCAAAAAGACTTTTGATGCCACAAACCAAAGGGCTATCTTATAATTTTTTAGCTTGTGACATTTCATTCAAATTTTGACTAAAACCGTCACTCTGAGGCCCACAATGACATAAAAAACGATTTTATTAAGGTTGATCTTTTTTTGCTACTTGAAAAGGTCACTAGAATTGAAAACATTACTTGAACAAGCATTTTCTTTATTTTCGATAACCTATGAATCGATAAAGATAGACCTTGAAAAAATTGAGCCACTTTAACGTAGTTATTTATTGTGACGCAACGCAATGTAACAGCATCTTTAATAATTACCCCAAAAATTAGGCGTTAAGTCTGTGATGTGGATGAAATTCAATTCAAACAAGTAATAAATATAACATGTTTGTCCCGTGGCGGATCAGTGGGTTTTATCTCAGTTTGGTAATACAGGACCCAAAGTTCGAACCCAGTAGCAACACACCGCAGGACTGGCGCAAGGACCTTAATAGTCAAGAAGTGTCGTTAATCCGATTTTTTTTATTATTGTGTTCATGATGTTTAACTATAAACAAGACAAACTCTTTAACGTATTTCTTCTTAAGCAATTTGTCTTAGCAGGTTGATAATTCTATTATTATTTATGCTTTATATAATCTCAATACTATATAACACGAATGTTCAATTTCAACTTGCAACTTTTACTTCAATAAAATTTTAATATAATTAATTCCTAAGTGACACTATTGATTATATTGTATAGTATTTATTAAAAACAAAATTAAACAGTTTTTCCGCTTAAGAATTTTCTGCTCCTAATCCTGGTTTTAAGTCTGGCTTTAGTTTTTCTGAGTTCTACAAATAAAGGCAAATATCACGAGTCAGTTTCTATGAAACAGTTTTTTTTTTCGAAAATATGTTGCATAAACTGCGAAGCAGTAATTTTTGTTCGTTTTAAGTTTCAACTTAGCTCTATACTTTCATCAGAAAAAAACTTTGTTTTTTAAAATTATATTTTGTCTGTCATTTAGTTTTGTGAATTTAAATGTGAGAGACTCACATTTTGGCTGCCTATTCACTATATCCAAACTACAAAAAAACGATTTAAACTTTCAAACACAGTTCACATCATAGGCTACAACAGGTAAACAAAAGGCAAAGGATGCGGCACTACACCCTTAAGGTCCGAACCAGTGGGGCTGATCTCCGTCTCAAGGCCCTTCAGCCAGAAAGTCCAATGGTGGATGGGGCCAGCCATCCTGTGCTATTACACACCCTTTGTAAGGTTCGCTACAGCAGGCACACCCTACAACAGGCTGGCTTAGGGTCCCAGAGGTGTTTTTTTGCTTTGATTTATTGAGTTGATATCGTGTTTTATGTTTGACGGGTTTCAGGCTTAAGTCGAAGTTCTCAAGATTTAATTTTCTAGTTTAATTTTCCAATTTTCTAATCAAAATTCAATTTTCTAATATTGTTCTGTGAAATCCATACAATATCAGAAAATTTATACAAAGATCTTAGAAAACTGAAGGTCATCAAAAACCATGGAGATCATCATGGTACCCTTTTTATGTTTCCCCGCCTTTCATCTCAAGAAAGGGTGCAAAAATGCCATATAGTAATTTACAATGACGTTATCAAGAGGAATCTACAAAAAGTCCGTTGGAACAATCAAAAACTTTAAATTGACCCATTAAACATACCTCTATGACGTTGCAGCAGCGTTAGTTTTGTTAGACAGCAGACGATTTATGAAACATATTAAGGGGACTGGGAGGAGAGTATACAAGAAGAAAAGCGCGGGGGGGGGGGGTTAAACTCAATTACATGGTTTTCGGACATGGAAATCATGACTGTACCGTTTTCATTCTTGCAGGCCTTTCCATTCCTGAAATGGCTCGACAAGTGTACGTTTTGGGTGTCTACGACACTTTGTGATTGCGTTATCAAGTCGAACTGCTAAAAAGTGAGTAAATGTAAAAGTTAGCTGTCAAATGAGCTCTTAAAAAGATCTTCGTGGTGTTTTAGTGCCTGCTATTGGCGAAGAAAAAAAAGAAGATGAGAAGTAAAGGGACAAATCAGTGCTTCCCATGCAAAAAGTGACTTTCCTTGTTGTTTAAGGTGGGGAGGGGGCTTACTAGACTGCAGCTATCGCTGCAATCATGGTGCAATATAAGGAATAAATGTATGTTTAGCATTAGCCAAAGTTCATTCTATTTAAATAGGAAACAAGACATACAGGGAAATTGTGGATTCTTGTCCAAAGGGGGATTGAAAAGTAAACAGAGAATTGTTTAGAGTGTTTAAGTGCGTTTACTCACGAGCAGGCTTAGCTTTCCATCTGATATTCTCGACTAGAGGATATCTGCCAGATTAATATCCGTGAGAAGAAAGGAATAGGGTAGAGACTTTCAACTGGCCACTCTTTTAAGTCGTCTTTGCTTACCATTGGGTATTCGCTACTGTCACTTTTTTACCGTTAAGACAAGACTTGCCATGTATAACACTATTTAATGTCAGTTTAGTTGGATCGCATGACAAAGTGCACACAATTCAGCGTTGAAAAAAATTTAGATATCTGCTTACAAAAAAAAGTCTTAGAATACTTTATTTGGTCTTACCATTGCATTTTCATAAAGATATTCCTTCAAAGTAAGAATTAGTGCCAATAACTGTAGGAAGAATATTTCGAGTATCAAATACCAGCTCGATTTTTTAAAATATTATTTTGGAACTCGAACATCTGTTTTACAAGTTTAGACTACATGCTAACTAAGCAGAGTTTCTAAGTACAAACACTTTAAAATCATGGCTATTTTTTCACCGAAAAATTGCTACATTAAAGTTATAGAAAACAATAAAATCTTCTTTTGAATCATAACCAAATCAGCCTCCCAATGGCTGAATTATCACGCCAATTAGCAATAAAAAGTTTAATAATTCCAGTAAAAGCTGAGAACAATAAAACAAACGAAGTGAGCCTGGTCCATTGTTGCTACGAAAGATTATCATATTTGCAAAACACTTCAGCAACTGCCGAAATATTTTGATCAATGAAGAAATTAGGACAGTTTGTCAATATATCATAAATTATTCTGCTTCATCCGTGTTGGACCATCAGTACCTTTGAATTTCAAAAAATTTGATTTGCTCCACTTCAATGCTGAGCTCTTCACTTATTTTGTTTCTACCAAGCTATCCCAAGATTAGGGTAATGAATAGCAAAACGTAGGAGATATATGGAAAATATACAAAATCAAAGGAATAACTGAATTGAAATTTTCTTAATTGAAAATTTAGCTTGGTATTTATAGAGTTTTATTTTATTTATAAATGAAAAGACAGTAGGGTCTACGAAGTTATTTACGAAACTTTAGAAAAGTTGTAAGAGTCTGTATATTTGGAAGACACGGGTATAAAGGCCCTAAGCTACCGACGCGCCTGGTGTTATTACATGATGTTTCTTGACATTAATCCCTTTAGTTAACAAGCTTATGACTCACCTTTCGTCACTTCCAAAATATTGAGAATACCGATTAGATTGCTTCTGAGCCAGGATTTTTCATGATTGAAAAACTGGCCATAAGGATCCTCAGATTATCGTATTTTAAGAAATCAAGACATTGTCATTGTTTAAACATTCATGTTCAAATAAAAAATGACGATTTCCCAAAACATCCTCTGGTTAATAAAAAAAACAGTTAAAATAGGTCTGCCTTTAAGATATATCTAATACTTTCATGTTGCTGCGACGGACTCGGTAACGAATGTTTTGCCTGGTTTAGCCCGTTTTGTAAATCGAAAACTTATCCTTAAATCTATTAGATCCTTTTCAGAACCTTTTCACCTTTTTCCAAACATCAAGTTATAGATACAAATCACGCTGTTGGGGAAGTAAAATTTTAATCAAGTATGATAAATTCAGCTTAAATGACGACTGCGCACAAAGTCCGAGAATCACAGCATTCAAAATTTTGCCGCTAATTTTTAGATCTAATTCTTCGTTGCAGCAAAATTATTAAACTAAATTCATTGAAAATCTAGAATGCCAAGACAGAAAAACAACCAAAAACATACGATCAGAAATAAGTTAAAACGCAATTTAGCCGTATTTATACAGTTCACACAAAACGGTCGGAAGAAAATTCGAAGCAATTAACCTGCTTTATGCGGTGCTTAAGTAATATGTATTTGCAACTTTTATAGAAATTTCACCCATTTCATTTTTGAAACAAACTGCTCATGAAGCTGCTGAAAACTGCTCATGACTCATGAAACAGTTCCGGTAAATATTTACCAAATCATATTACTGACTTACGAATAAAGTGAATGTACCACTCGATGCCTTTTTTATGCTATTTCCAAATATAATACTCGTTTTTATCGGAAATGAATTTTACCCCAACCCCTATATACCAATTCAGGGTATATATTTGCACATTAGGGGGATGGGGGTAAAGTTTAAACTTACCTCCCATTTACATCAGAATTAAAATTTACCCCCCCCCCCTTATGTGCAAATATATACCCTGAATTGGTATATATAGGGATGGGGTTACAATTCATTTTCGAAAAAAAATTAGTATTATATTTGGAAAGAGCATAAAAGAAGGCATCGAGTAGTACGTTCACTTTATTCGTAAGTCAATAATATGATTGGGTAAATATTTACCACAGTTATTTTCATTCCAAGGCCATCTTTATGACTCTATGGGCCGTAAGGAAGACTATGTTCTAGGTTTAAAGATTATGGCTTAATAACACCTATGTAGTACAACTCCTGATAATTTTGCAGAATAGCGACACTCAAGACGGAGACATACTGTCAAACAGTTCGTTGTAACGAACTGTAAGTAAGGAGCGACCCTGCTCAATGGTAACCGAAACTCTAGAAAACGGGATTTTGATATCAATAGGTACATAAAAAGAATCAGATTTTAATGCTGATTTCAAATATATAAGTTTCATCAAGTTTTGTTTTAACCATCGAAAGTTACGCGCCTGAGACAATTTGCCTGATTTTTGAAAAAAGGAGGAAGACCCCCGACAAGCTATAGAACCTTAATGAAAATCACACTATCAGATTCAGCGTATCAGAGAACCCTACTGTAGAGGTTTCAAGCTCCTACCTACGAAAATGTGGAATTTTGCATTTTTTGCTAGAAGAAAGATCACGGATGCGTGTTTATTTGTTTTTTGTTTTTTTTCCCCAGGGGTGATCGTATCGACCCAGTGGCCCTAGAACATCGTTGGAGGGCTCATTGGAACTCAAATTAAAAGTTCTAGTGCCTTTTTTAAGTGACCAAAAAAAAATGGAGGGCAACTAGGCCCCCTCCCACGCTAACTTTTTTCCCAAAGTCACCCGATCAAAATTTTGAGATAGCCATTTTGTTCAGCGTGGTTGAAAATATGATAACTATATCTTTTAGGATGACTTAATCCCCCAAAGTCCCCGGGGGAAGGGCTGAAAGTTATGAACTGTACCCAATGTTAACATATAGTATTGGTTATTGGGAAGTATACAGACGTTTTCAGGGGGGATTTTTTCTGGTAGTGGGGGAGGGGGGTGGGTCGTAGGCTATGTGGGAGGATCTTTCCATGAAGGAAGTTTTCATGAGGAAAGGGACATTGCTATAAAGGGGCGCCGGATTTCCCAGCATTATTTAAAAAAGATCAGAAGTTAAATAAAAAGAAAAACAAGTTTTTCACTGAAACTAAGGAGCAACATCAAAACTTAAAACGAACAGAAAATATTACGTATATGTTTGGGTTCACCTGCTAGTCAATACCTCGCTCTTTAAGCCAAAGATTTTTTAGTACTTTCATAAGAGCTATTTATTCTAATTAACGACCTTTGTGATTAAGCGGTCATTTTTAAAGAATTGGAACAAAATTCGTACTTTAAAGAGCAAGGTATTGACTAGGGGGCGAACCCCCTAATAGACGTATTAAAAATATATGAATATAGAAGTTCGTTACGTATGTTAATTCGTAAGTTACGTATATTTATTACTAATAAAAACATTCATGAATAAAATTAAACAACTTTCGAGAAAGCCATTTAACCAAATAAAAGTAAAATTAATATGAAAATTTTGTTGTAATTATTCATATACGGTGAGCCAAAATCAAAACCTGCATTAATTCAAAAACGTTCAAAAATTAAATAAAAAAAAACAAGTTTTTTTTTACTGAAAGTAAGGAACGACGTTTACACTTAAAACGAGCAGAAATTATTCCGTATATGAAGGGGCTGTCCCCTCCTCAGCACTTCGCTCTTTACGGTAAAGTTTGACTTTCTCATAACTCTATTTTTTTAAACAATAAAAATTTAGCGTAAAGAGCGAGGTGTTGAGGAGGGGACAGCCCCTTTCATATACGGAATAATTTCTGTTCGGTTTAAGTTTAAACGTCGTTCCTTACTTTCAGTTAAAAAAAACGTTTTTTTTATTTAATTATACCACTGCACTTTTAGGATGTTCCATATTCTGCATTGCTAAGTTATAAATTGTTACACTAGATTATAAATTTAATAGACTGAAAGTGATGGAACGGGTGAACCTTTATTCTTTGGAGATGTTTTTCAGTTTAATGAAGGGGTTTAACCCCGATTCAGACAATCCATTGAAACTGACAGAATGAAAAGATTCCAAGCCCACTCATCTGTTTCAAATGTTGAAGCAACTCCTTCAAAACAAAATAATTTTAATTTTTTAAGAATGTAAAAAAATATTCTCAAACCTTGTAAAAGCGCCTCTGATGTGGTTATAATCTTTAAAAAGTCACAAGCACTAATCAAGAGATCCCCGTGTAATCACTGTCAGAAAATCCACATGTACAATTAACCAGCTCTTTGCTAAGCTTTTCGGTTTCTGAAAGCCGCGATTCCAGGCCAAGAAGGATTCCATGAACACGTCCTCAGTACAGGCTGTATTGTGGCCACAGACAAGCCAGGGAGGCTGGACCAACGTTTCCCATTGGCTCTCTATCCACCCTTTAACATTGCGCTCCAGTAAGCAAATGCTGGAAAGGAAGCGCTATCAAAAATTCATATTGCATTTCTGAAAACCTGTGATATCGGAATCCGCTTGATTCGGTCAGTGGCGTGAAGCTGAGAAAATTAAAATGTGTTCCCTACTGATATTAAAAAGAGTCTCTCGCTTTTGGGATTTTGATTTATCGGTGGCTTTATTAACGTTGTGAACTGAACCAACAAATGGTGCCAGGGATTTTTCCTTTTAAATTGGAAAACAGAACAAGGCCTTTGTGTCACCTTTATTGCTTTTTTCTCTTGATGAGATGAAATATAATGAACTTCTTTAAAGCTAATATAGATGCCTCTTACTCACTGTTAGACATTCCGCCAAAAAAAAGAATACTACGCCTTAAGAACAATTAATAAGAAGTGAACAGGTTTACGTAACTGGATTAAACATTTTCTGAATGAACAACCAAAAACTATAATAAAATTGTTTTACATAAGTACAATCAGAATGTTTTCTGCACGAACCGAACAAGATCTGACCTAATAATGTGCTTAATTTTTTTTCTTCTTTGCAGAGGACAGACCTTTCAATTTAAATTTTATCAGGGTTTTCTTAACCAATTTTTTGGGATGAATTGAAAATATGGTGCTTTATTGCTAATGGTTTTACACACAAAAAAATTCAGATGCTTTTGGTTTTTCAATACTGACTTAGTTTAAAAAAAAAATTAAGTCATATATTGGAGTAAAAAAACAAAACAAAAAACAATTAGACAGAAAAAAAAAAGTAGAAAAAACAAACCAAGGGAACTTATAATGACAAAAAAATCTGATTCTTTTTTAATTCATAATAAAAAATAAGCTTCGAAACACAATATGACCCTGTTGGATCTTCTAAGTATGGAATTCCAATAAATCCAAATATGGAATTTATCCTTTTTTTGGTGTTCACTAACGAAACTTCAGTTCCCTCATTGGCATTATTCGCCACTCCACCCCAGTAATTAGTGCAATCTCCAATACTCTAAGGGGATGGTACGGGCCCCAAAACCATCCCCTAGAGTCCCCCCTGTGCAATTTATCCTAACTTGCGCTGTGATTGCAAAAATATATGCAGTTGGGATTTTTTTTTCATTTTCAAAGTGCCGACGCCATTGCATATAGCTGAAACTTATACTTCAAAAGTGTTTTTCACTGTATAATCGTGAACTCACTTTTGATTTAAGTATGACCGTAATCATGGTTATATCCAGGGGGGTTGCCGAGATTGAACCCCTTCTCTCCAAAATTTTTGTCTGGTTCGTAAAAACGTAACAAAATGCATATAAACAAATATTGATTCGTTTTTTAAAGCTTCCATTTGATGTAAATCTAAAGTTGCTGAAGTTTCCAAAAATATCTGATTTGCTTACGTTGTAATTACGAACCAACTGCATTGGCTTTGTTTTGGTTTATTGTTTTTAGCCGGATACTTATCATGTTTCTCTATTTTAATTGGTGCAGTTGCTGACGACCAGTATATCACTCACTAGTTGAGTGCACGGACTTGATAAAAACGCAAGAAATTGGCAAACTGCATTGAAAAATAAATATGAGAGGGAAGTCATGAAAATTTCAAGGTTTCGGGGGAGGGCAAGATCCCGAAGCTCTCCAACCTATATGCATGGCTCTTCGAGGGTGTTTATTTTGGAAGTTAAATTTTGTCATCTAGTTATAAATTCAATTTAAAATGTATCATCTCGATATTAGCTAAAAAACTTTTTGTTTGACAAGCTTTTTGTTTTCTTGGATAAGCTTTTTATTTTGTTTTATAAGCAAAACTGTTTGATAGGCTGTCCTGTACAATATTTGCTTTAATGTTGACCTGACTGGCGGCTGAGCACCAAGATAATGACAGTTGAAGATCATCGAGTGTAAATGAGTTGAGAATTTTGAGCTACACTCTAATCCAACTTTGCTGATGACATTAAAAATACTAAAAATTGGCAGCACTAAGGTTGACCATGGTTAGCTACACAGGCTTTGGTGACCTTACCAGTAGAGCTTGAATGTGGTTAAGGCCACAAGCTGTAATAGGTCTAAACCCTTTCAGGCCTATGTCCGTAATAGGTTAATGATGTTTGGCTATTCCTTATCTGAGGAAGCTAGGATGCTCTGGAGAGTTATAGTCTTTGGTCGGTGTTAACCACCTTTATAGCCAATAATCACCATGATCGGCGGCTTACCAAAAGAAGGAAGCATGAAACCTTACTAAAAATAAAAGGAATTTTATATCCAACTTTTTTTTTTATTCATGACACCGGATTTCCTTCGTTGGTAACAGTCATGATTCCCAACGTGGAGCACAGGCCCTGCCGATGGGGTATTGCAATATTTTGGTGGGTCATGGGCAGGACGTACACCCTTCCTCTGACTATACATTAGAGCCTCAATTTAAAAAAAAAATACGTTTTTTATGCGAATGACGTCACATTCAAATACATTTAAAGAGGAAAAATGATACATGATAGTACTGCAACAATGTTTATACATTGTATAAAAGGTGTTGCCTTCACACAATATTTTTCATAAGTATAAAATATACCTACAGGACGACACAAAAAAGATACCAGGTTAATGGCCTTTTAAGCTTCCTTCAGGCGAATACACGTAAAATTTTGAACAGCAAAATTGAAATATCACTAGGGATGCATTAGGATTTTAGAAATACCTAGGTGGGGTATGGCCCAAAATCGATTGGGAACCACTGGGCTAGAGTTACCACTCTTCTGAAGATAACATCTTAATAAAATAAAAGTTTTAAGATTAGATTCCTTATTTTATGCTGTCTCAAAATTACATGGGTGCTTTTCTGGCAATCCAAACCCTCTCTCCCTCCCCTGATGGTTCCAGATATAGTCCTAGGTATATATATATATATATATATATATATATATATATATATATATATATATATATATATATATATATATATATATATATATATATATATATATATATAAATAAAAAGACCACTTAAACAATGCAATTTTTAAGTAAGATCAGATAAGATTTATTCTTCATTAGGTTTATTCTCCATTATTATCTACTTTTTATAGTTACTTCAAATAGTATTTTGATAAACATTGACAACAATCCCAGACGAAAGGCGAAACTAGATCTGCAGTCGAGAGACTGCAGAAAAGCCGTTTCAAACAGTTCGTGGTAACAAACTTTAAAAAAGGAGCGATCCGGCTCAATAGTAACCGAAACTCTCAAAGACGGAATTTTGATACCATAGATACATGAAAAGAATCGGATTTTTATGCTGATTTCAAATAAATAAATTGATTGGGAACACAAAACAATTTTGACTCTATATTTAATCATTCGTACTGAACTAGGCCTTGCAAAAATAAATAAGAAGTCCACCCACCCAGTGCTCGCACGAAGACAACCAATTTTGACATCACCCTTCTTCATAAGAAAATCTCTTTTCATCAACAACATCAAGAACCAACGCTGACTTCTTAAAAATATATTAACCAGGCTCAACTCCATTAATTATCCTTTTTAACACTACTGTTTTTAAATGTTTTACTTTCAATTTTCCTTCTCCAACAAAAATAAATATATTAAACGGAATGGGCGGAGATAACAGAAAATAAATAATCCAAAAAACGCATACTGATTATTAACTTCTAACACATTTTAAAGGCTTTAATTTTTTTCTTTACTTAGTCATAACCATGTATTCGGTATTGGAAAGATTACCTATTTTGACATTTTGTCTGAAAACGTTCTGCGTTGCACTGTTAAGTCGCCTATTTTATTTTGCCTCCCTTCGGCTACCGAACATTTACTTTAAAATATTTCCTCTCTAACGTTCATTGATATTGATAATTAGCTGAGTCAAACAGATTAAAAGGAAATCCTATGTGAATTTTTAAGCATATTGGGAACCAAAATTAAATACAATATTACCCATCAACTTTAACTTTCAAGCTGATATAGTTATACACTATTCTCAATGCCATGCACTTGCGCAAGGAGGGTCTCTGAGTTCACCATCCCTAACTCACAGCTTTTTATGTTTTCCTGGTTTCTTTTTTTTTTCATGCAATTCACAATTTTTGTTCAATTTTGGTCCCGCCTCCGATAATCACCTACCCCCCGTCCCTAAAAAACATGCTTGCCCTGATGCATAGTTCAGGTACTTAACATTCAATTTGCTGCTTCTTTAAACATTTACTTTTGTTTTTCTATTAGCATCTCCTTTATTTTCTATGGAGAATTGTCGTTGGTTTTTAGGGGAATCTCAACTTCGAAAACTGGTCTATTGAAGTGTCCACTTGCCCTTTTTTCTGACATGTTCCGAACTCCATAAAGAGCAAATGGAACTTGAAGCTAGCACAACACAAGTAGCTTGCATTATGCAAGAAAAGGTTTTACTATGAATAATAAAAAGAGGACAAAATCGGAATAAAGACAGTGGACCAAACTTAGCTTGACATTGAGAGGATTTTCGTGAAAGTCCAGTCCGGTGTTTCTTAAGAATGTGAATACAAAGGGGTGTTAACAGATAGGAAAAAAAAAATGCAGGATTAAATAGAATCTCTAGGCCAGTTGGAAGTGTATTTATATCCTTACCTAAAACTTAAATTATCGAAAAATTTAAAATTATTAATGGGGATAAACGACGCTGGGAGTGCGTCTTCAGTAATTCTCCACATTAAGACAAATTGTTTATTTTGTTAGATCTATGTTTTATTCTTTTCAGAAAGTTTGCTGATAGATTTTGCTATATTTTACAAAGAAATTTATTATTTCTGAAGTCTACTCTATGTTTATAATACTGTTCTAAACTGTGATATTCTTCTTTTTATGTTTTTTTTTGTCTTATTTGGCACTCACTAAAAGTAATAATTTTCATGGCGTGACTGTGATTGTCAAGATACACCTGTTGCATATTTCCAGAATGGAGATTGATTTCCACCATGGTTGGGATTTGATGGTGTATATGCTTGTTGGTTACAAATCTGAGGTTAATAGTCCAATACAGAAGTCGAATTTCAAAACACGTTACGTTTATAATCCACAAATGGTGTTTGATATAACTACAGTTGACATTTAACTTAAGGTAGTCTAAGCTTTTTTGTTCCAAATCACAGGCTAATACTGTAAACAGAAGTCCAAAGTCTCAGTATACAAAATACAAATGCCACAGATGGATTTTAGTTTTACCAGAATAAATAGTTAAAGATCTATAAGCTTGCTGTCCTTTTGGCTAATATTGTGCAATATAAGTCCGAATCTAAACCCTTTAAGAAGCTAGAAATTTCACAAATGGCGCTAGATTTCCAGAAAAGTTGGCATTAGAGGATAGGTGACCTTTTTGACAACAGATCCAATGCTAATATTGCCACTTAGGGGCCTAAAGCCAAAACAGAGTCAATTCCTGTTCCACAAATCATGTTTCATTCTCACAAAAGTTTAAATCATCCTGACTGCTACTACCTGTGCCACTACCCATAGAAAGCTTAATTAAACCATCGATAGTCACAAACCATCCCTTCTAATTCGACGGCTCCTACTATGACTGTTCCGACCAGGACCCTGCCTACCAGGAGTGTTGTTACGCCGTTGGTGCAGTACATCCTCTCCTCTGAAGGAGGGGAGGATTGTTATTCTGATTTTAAATATATAAGGTTCATTAAAATTATTCCTACCCATCAAAAGTTACGAGCCTGAGAAAATTTGCCTTAATTTCTAAAGAGGGGAAAACACCCCTTAAAAGTCATAGAATCTTAATGAAAATCCCATCATCAGATTCAGCGCATCAGAAAACAAGCTCCTACATGCAAAAATGTGGAATTTTGTGTTTTTTGCCAGAAGAAAGATCACGGATAAGTGTTTATTTATTTAATTTTTATTTATCCTTTTTTTTTTCCAGGGCCGATCGTATCGACCTAGTGGTCCTAGAATGTCACGAGAGAGCTCATTCGAACAAGAATTGAAAGTTACAGTTCCCTTTTTAAGTGACCGAAAAAATTGGAGGGCAACTAGGCCCCCTCCCATGCTCATTTTTTCCCAGTCACCGGATCAAAATTTTGAGATAGTCATTTTGTTCAACATAGTCGAAAAATCTAATAACTAGAGGAATTAGTAATATAGAGGAATTTTTATAGAGGAATAAATTCCTCTAATAATATAGAGAAATTTTTCATAGGTGAAAAGAATTATTACGAATATGAAGGGGTCTGCCCCCTCGTCAATATCCCACTATTTGCGCTAAAGTTTTTGTAGTAATTTCAGAAGAGGTATTTATTCTAATTAAACGGCTTTTGTGATTCAGTGAACATTCTTAAAGAACTGGAACAAAATTCGAACTTTAGCGTAAAGAGCGAGGTACCGAGGGGGGAACTCCCTCTTTTTACGTATATGAGAGAGTTCGCTCCTCGTCAATACTTCGCTCTTTACGCTAAAGTTAGAATTTTGTTAAATAATGACCGATATAAACAATAATTTGTTTGTGTTATTTTTGGCCAATCTTAGCATTTGATATGATCTGGAGCAGCTTTATAACTATGATTTTTATGTGATTAAATAAAAAAAAAACAAGTTTTTTAAACTGAAAGTAAGGAGCGCAATAAAACTTAAAACGAACAGAAATTATTCCGTATATGAAAGGGGCTGTCCCCTCCTCAACGCCTCACTCTTTACGCTAAAGTTTGACTCTGCCTCACAACTTTATTTTTTAAAACAATAAAAAACTTTAGCGTAAAGAGCGAGGCGTTGAGGAGGGGACAGCCCCTTTCATATCCGGAATAATTTCTGTTCGTTTAAGTTTTTAATGTCGCTCCTTACTTTCAGTTTAAAAAAACTTGTTTTTTTTTATTTAATTTCTGATCGTTTTTTAGTTAATGCAGGGGATGTTTCCCCCCTCTTTAAAAAATCGAGTAAATTTTCTCAAGCTCGTAGCCTTTGATGAGTAATACTAAACTTAATAAAATTTATATATTTAGAATCAGTATTATAAACACCTTCTTTTGATACATTTATTGACATCAAAATTCCGTTTTTAAAAGTTTCGATTACTATTGAGCCGTATCGCTTGTTTTTTTTATTGTTTTTTTTTATTACGTATTGTTATTACGTATATGAGGGGGTTCTCCCCTTAGTCAATACCACGCTCTTTACGTTAAAAGTTAAAAAAAATTTTGATTCACAAACCCCTGAATCACAAAGGCCGTTTAATTAGAATAGATAGCTCTTTTGAAAGCACTAAAAAAAAACTGTAGCGTAAAGAGCGAGGTATTGACTTGGGGAGAACCCCCCCAAATACGTTATAATTTCTGTTCGTTTTAAGTTCTAATATTCCTTCTTACATTTCAGTTGAAAAAACTTGTTTTTTTTTATTTAATTTCTGATCGTTTTTAAATAATGCTTGGAAATCCGGCGCCCCCTTCATAGAAATGTCCCTTACCCCAAAGAAACATCGTCCACGGAAATATTCTCCAGATTAACCCCCTCGTCTAGCCCCCCCCTCCAGAAAAATCCTTCCTGAAAATGGTTGTATACTTCCCAATAACCAATAAATAATGCTGGCAAGTCCGGCGCCCCCTTCATGGCAATTTCCCTTCCCCCATGAAAACTTCCTTCATGAACAGATCCTCCAACAAAACCGCCGACCCACCCTTCCTCCCACTTACCAGAAAAAAAACCTCCTGAAACTTCTGCGATATTACTTCCCAATAACAAATACTATATGTTAACATTGGGTAAAGTTCATAACTTTTAGCCCTCCCTCTGGGAACTTCGGGAGATTAAGTCATCCTAAAAGACATATTTATCATATTTTTCGACCATGACTGAACAAAAATGCCTATCTCAAAATTTTGATCGGGTGACTTTGGGAAAAAAATAAGCGTGGGAGGGGCCTAGTTGCCCTCCATTTTTTTTTGGTCACTTAAAAAGGGCACTAGAACTTTTAATTTCCGTTCCAATGAGCCCTCCCCACGATATTCGTAGGACCACTGGGGTCGATACGATCACCCCTGGGGAAAAAAAAAACAAACAAACAAACAAACAAATAAACACGCATCCGTGATCTTTCTTCTGGCAAAAAATTTGTAAAATTCCACATTTTTGTAGATAGGAGCTTGAAAAACCTCTACAGTAGGGTTCTCTGATACGCTGGAATATGATGGTGTGATTTTCATTTAAGGTTCTATAACTTTTAGGGGGTCCTTTCCCCTTTTTTTGAAACATAAAAATCAGCCAAATTTTCTCAGGCGCGTAACTTTTGATGGGTAGCACTAAACTTGAGAAAAGTTATATATTTGAAAATCAGCATTGAAATCTGATTCTTTTGATATATCTATTGGTATCAAAAACCCGTTTTTCTAAGAGTTTCGGTTTTACCATTGAGCCGGGTCGCTCCAGTACTTACAGTTTTCGTTACCACGAACTGTTTTGATTATTAAATTAAAAAAAAACAAGTTTTTTTTTAAATGAAAGTTTTTATGATTTGTGGAAGTGCAAAATTAAAACTTAAAGCGAACTAGAAATTATCTCCGTATTTTAAAGCGATGGCGGTCCCCTCACTTGTAACTCATTTTTGGACCGAATAATGGAAGTGCTATGAAAAAGTGCTCTTGAGATAAAGGGGGGGGGACCAAAGCCCCTTTTTCATAGTTTTACGGGGAATAATTTTTCTGTTCGGTTTTTTAAAAAGTTTTTAAAGTCCAGGGTTCCTTACTCTCCCAGTTAAAAAACAAAAAACCTTTTTTTTTTTTATTTGTAAAAAACTTTGGGGGGCGGGTGGGGGGGGGGGGGCCCCCCCCCATCGGGGGGGGGGGGGTTTAAAAAAAAAAAAACGGGGTTTGCGAAAAAAGGGGGATTAAACTAATGGAAAGAGGTGAAAACAAAAACTAAAGGAAAAAAAAAAATCCTCATTAACAGGACAAAAACCCTTGCTGCCTTTCTTATTTTTAAAAAAGTTTTAGGTGAAATTCCCCATTATAAGTATGTTTTTTTTTTTGCCAAAATCTGGCATTTTTTCGCCACTGGCAGAAGTAGTGGGACCCAACCATTTAATTATTTTCGATGTGGATTTTGAAAAGATTGAGGAATGTCAAAAAAGGTTGAATGTTTTTTGATTGTGCGATTGGATTTGTTTCTGTTTGTTAACTATATAGGTTTCTGAAAAAAAAAAAACCAAAAAAAACACAAAGGTTGGTTTCCGTCCATCAAGATATTTGGGAAAAATTGTAACTTTTTTTTAAAAAAAAAATGGTGCGATTTTTTTTTTTTTCGGGGGGGGGGGGGGGTGGTTTACCACCCCCACCTAACTCTTAAATTCCGATCCACAAAAAACTCTTGTTTTTTGTAAAGGGGGGACCTAATGTTAAAACAAAAAAAAAAAAAAAAGATCGTGCCTCAGTATCCAAAAAAAAAACTCCAATTTTAAAAGGGGGCCCCCAAGCTTATTTATCGGCCTTTTCCACTAGTCCCCCGTTATTAATTCCGCCCATAATTTTTATAAGAAAAAAACAAAAAAAGGGCTTAACTGTTGTCAACTGCGGGTTGCTTCGTTGTTACAAAACGAGAAAAACCCTTAAATTTCGTTTTATTTTTTTTATCTTTAAAACATTAAAACCATTGTGGCGGCTAAAAAACAGGTCTTAAAAAAGGAGTGGGCAAAGGGGGTTTTAACGCAAAGACTTCTCCACCAAAAACTACATTTTTCAGCCCCCTCTTTTAAGTATCAATCGGGGGAAAAAAAAAGGGTCTTGCCCATTACATAAGGCGAGTTCACTTTGAAAAAACATAAAATCACCGTGGGTGGGGAATGTAAAAAAAATTGATGTTTTTCACGGGGGGTCTTTCTTTTTTTTTTTTTTATTTTTCGGGGGATTTGTTTCATACATGGTGGCAATATTAATCCGGGGGGTTTTTTGGGTAAAACGCTAACTTGTATCCTTTTCAAAAGGGGATTGGGGGACAACCAAATTTTTCTTCCACCCAAATTTTGTTTTTTAACGCAAGGATTTGGGTTAGGCGGGGTTTAAAAGGCCCTTATTTATATTGCCCAAATTTTCTAGGGGGGGATGGAATTAAAAAACAAAAAAAAAAAACAAAAAGTTTACAAAGGGGGGAACTTAGGGGGGGGGGTGGGGGTGGGAAACAATACGCCAAAGGGGGGGGGTTGCGGTAAATAGGGGACTGAAAAAAAAACCAAAAGCTTTTTAAAAAAAAAAATTTTCGGATTTTAAAAAAAATGTAAAACCCAAAAAAGGGGGGTGGGCTATTTAATTTTTACATAAAAAACGGAAAAAAACAAACAACCAAAAATTTTGTTTTTTTATACCTTGGGACCAAAAAAAAATTTCTAGTTACTGATATTTTCGAAAAAGGATTAAAAAAAAAACAGAAAAGAAGGAAATAAAAACAGGGGGGGCTGGGAAAACCCAATGTTTCCCAACTTAATATATGGGGGGGGGGCATTAAAAAAAAAAAGGATGTGTAAAAATTGTTAGGTTTATAAACACAATTTTTTGGGAGGGTTCTGGTAGTTTTCATTGATGCAACGAAATTTTAAAAAAAAATAACAAAAAGGATACGGGGGGGGGGGGGGGGGGGAAACCTGTGTGCTTGTCTTGTAAAATCCCCACAAAAATCTCGTTTTTCCCCACCTGTTAATAAGCACTAAAAAAAACAAAAAAAAAAAGTTTGTCAATAAAGTTGGGGAAAAAAAAAGAAAAAAAAACCGCTTATTTTTTTTTTTTTTTGGTTAGTTTGTTTTAAATTGTGAGGTGGAAAAGCGTTTTTTTCAAAAAAGTTAAAAGGGGGAGAATAAATAAGAAGGGGGTCTCTCAAAAAAAGTAAAGGGCTTTACCGGGAAAAGGGGAGGTACCAAAAAAAAAAGGGTAACAACATGGAAATTTGGGGTTGAGTCAAAAAAAAAAAACAAAAAAAAAATTTTTTAAAAAAAAAAAAGAAAACCGTATGGGACATTTGGATTAAAAATTTAAAAAAATAGCCCCTAACAAAATCCCAAAAACACAAAAAATTAGGTCAAAAAGGGTAAGATAACAAAGAAAACGAGACTATGCTTTTCCACCAAAAAATTTTTTTACGATGAAAAAAAAAAAATAAAACAAAAGTTTGGTCGATTCTGGGGGGTTTTTTTGATAAAAAAACTTAATTAAAAATTATTTTGCAACCCATAAGGATTAAAAAAAAAAAAAAAAATCGCCAAAAAAAAAACACAATAAATATTTAATAATTGATAAAAATTTATCTGGGGGGGAGGGGAAAAAAAGGTTGTTTGGTTTTGTGTGTATAAAAAAAAAAAAAAACTGTCGGGGTTTTTTTTAACGGGGGGAGAACAAAAAAAGGGGGGTGAAAAGTTTCTTGTCCAACCAAAAAATAATGGGTTTTACAACCCCAATTAGGGGGGAAAAAAAACAAAGTAAAAAAATGTTTCTTTTTTTAAAACGCCTTTGTTTAAGGGGGGGGGGGGGGAACATTTCGTTTAAATTACATTTTTCTTAGTTTTGTTATTTTGTGTTCAAAAAAAAAAAGTAGAGGGGGACATTTAAATTTTTTTGGAAAAAAGGGTTTGGCCGAAAAGGGAAAGGTGTAACGAAACCTTTGGGGTTTTTTTTTTTTTCCCTGAGGGGGTGTAATTTTTTATTCTAGGGCCAAAAGAATTATTTTCACGTTAAGGGGGGGGCCTTTAAGGTGTTAAAACCAAGAAAAACCTGGGGGCGTTTCTTCCACGCGGATTTGTTTTTTTTTTTATAGGGCGGCAAAACCGGAAAAAACCTTCCCATTTAAAGGGGGGGGAAAAAAAAAAAAAAACAAGGGGCCCCACACAGCTTTTCCCGATCAGAAATGACAAAAAACTTGGTTTTCAAATTCAAAAATCCGTAAAAAAACCCCCAAAGTGTATGGGGGGGGGGGGGGTGGGGGGGGGGGGGGGGCGGTGGGAACCGGTTTTACTTTCAAAAAAATTATTTCGTTTTTTGCTTGTATTAAGCTGGGCCCGAAAAAATTGAAAATAAAAAAAAGGGGGGGGAAAAACAAATTCTTTGTTCTTGGGCCTTTTTTTTAGTTATTTGGGGGGGGGGGGGGGGCAAAAAACATTTTTTTTGACTAAAAAAAAAACAAAATTCCCCCCCAAATAAAGAAATTTTAATTTTTTAGGCTCCCAAAAACCCCCCCCCCCAACTAAAAATATTCAGAAAAAAAAAAACAAAAAATTTTTTATTCTTTTGGGTTTCTTTTTCCCCCCCCCCCCAAAAATTAAAAGGGGGTAAAATTTTTTTCCTGTTGTCATCGGGTGTAGGGGGGGGAAAACCAGGCAAAAAAAATAGGGGTTTCGTGGGGGGGCGGGATAAAAAAAAAACCCCTAAATCCCAAAAAAAAAAAAAGTGGGGGGGTGGAGGGGGGGGACCCCCAGTTCCCCAAAAACAAATGGAAAATCAAAAATTTTTTTGAAGGCGAAATTATGGTTTTGGTGGGGAAAACACCAAAAAAAGCATTCTGAAAAAAGGTTGTTTTATTAAGTAACTAAAGGTTAATTAAAAATTTTCCCGGGGGAACAGGTTTTCCTTTTAGGAACAAGGGGTCGCTTCCTTTTTAAACAGGGGCTAATTTTGGGGGCCCCCCAAAATAGAAAATTAAAATTTTTCACTAAACAAAAAAAAAAAAAAAAAAAAAAAACTGCCGCCCCAAAGTAAAAAAAAACCCAAAAAAACCTCTTTTTTGGGGGCCTTTTTAAACGGGGAAAAATAAAGGAAAACAAGGGTAAAAAAAAATTTTTTTTTAATTATGTGGAGGAAAAACAAAAAGCGCTTGAAAAAAAAAACAGGGGGGGGTTGGTTGAGTCGGCTGTTTTTGGGGAATTTTCAAAAAAAAAAACATTGGAATTTTATTTTTTTTTTGTTTTCAATTTAAAAAAAAAAAAAAAAAACACTTTTTTTTTTTTTTTAAAAAAAAAAAAAATAGGGAGTTGTTTTTTTGAAAAAGTTTTAAATTGTTTAGGGCGGTAAAAGGGGGGGGAGGGGCGTTTGAAAAAAGGGGGCCCCCTTTCAATATACGGAAAAATTTTCTGTTTTTTTAAAAGAAGAACCTTTTAATTTAAAAACGGGTCCGTTTTCCCTTAAAACGGGGAAAAACGTTAAAAAAAAACAAAAAAAAAAAAAAAAAGGGTTTTTCGTGCGGTTTGTCTTTTGGGGGGGGACCCCGGGGAGGGAGGAAATTTAAATAAATTGGGTTTTGGGAAAAAAATTTTTTCCAAAAAACCAATTTTTTTCTTATTTTTTTTGAAAAAAAAACCGGAAAAAAAACAAAGGGGTTTTTTCTTTAAAAAAATTTTAAATTAAAAAAAAACCAGAAATTTTGCACTATTATTTTTTTTCTTTTGCGTGAAAGATGGCACCCAATTATTTCAAAAAAAAAAAAAAACTTAGGGGTTTAAATTTTTTATTTTACGGGGGAAAACCCATTTTTTCTTTCAATAAAAGGGGCAATTTCCCCAAAAAACGTAACTTTTTCTGGGCGAAAAGTGAAAATATTATAAAATTTAAATACTTTTACGTAAAAAAAATTTTTACCCGTTATGGCCCCAGGTTAAGGATTTTTTTAATTATTTTTTTTTACGGTTTTAAAATAGGGGGGTTTTCTTTGAAAACACCCAAAAACAAAATACTTTTAATCATTAAAGGGGGGGGGTTCTTTTTTTTTGGCATTTCCATATTTCTTTTGTTTAAGAATTTTCCAAAAAAAAAAAATGGGGGTGGAGGTTTGGAACGTTAAAGGTTAGGTTTCCCAATTATTTCCATAGTAAAAAAAAAAAAACTTTTTTTTCTTTCCCACACCCGGCCCACCCCACCAGGGGCGAGCGGTTTTTGGAGGGGGACTAGGGGGGGGTCATTTGGGAAAAAAACCCCAATTAAGAAAGAAAAAAAACTTTTTTCTTAAAAACGGTTTTTTTATTCCTTTTAAGATTTTAAACGGGATTTTGTGGACGTTCTCCTTTTTTTCTTCCCAGGGGGAAAAAAAAGGGCAAAATTTTTTTTAAAAAAAAAAAAAATTTTTGACCCCCCCCCCCCAAAAAAAATAGGCCTAAAAAAAAAAAAAATAAGGGGGGGGGGGGGGGAAAAAAACCCGGGGGGGGTCAGGGGTGGTGACACCAAAACCCCCCCCCACTAAAGAGCCAAAACTTGGTAAAAAAAAAATTTTTTAAGACAAAAAAACGGTTTTTCTAAAAAATTTGGGGGGGGGGAAAAAAAATTGTAAAATTCCTTTTTCATTATAAAAAACCCCACCCGGGGGAAACAGCCCCCCCCCAAATTCCATGAAAAAACATCCCCCCTGTTTTTTTCGGGGACTTTTTGTGGCCCATAAAAAAAAAAAAACGGGGTGAAAGAAAAACAAAAAAAAATAAAAAAAAACCCCCAATGGACTTTTATTTTAAATTTTTTTTTGTTGGGTAAAAAAAGTTTTTTTTCTTTTTTTTAAAAAAGGTTGGGTTTTTTTTGGTTTAGGGGGGGTGTATTTTCGGGGAATCTTAAAGTCCAAAGTGCCCCCCCCCCACAAAAATTTTTTTTTAAAACTTTAATTAGGGGTTTTCCTTTTTTTCCCCATGGGAAAAAAAAAGTTTGAACCAAAAAAAAATCGTTTGGGCGATCGCAAAAAACAAATCTTTTTTTTTGAATTTTTTGTTTTTGGTACCCCCCTTTCCAAAAAAAAAACAAAAAAAAAAAAAAAAAAAAAAAAAAGGGGGACTTCCCCACCCCCCCCCCCAGGGGGGGCCAAAAAAAAGGGAGGTAAGGGGGGGGACCTAGGGGGTTTGGGTTGAATTAAAAAAAATAAAATTTTTCTTGCACTTTAAGGAGGGGGGAGGATTTTCGGAATTTTCCATTGAAAGAGGCCCTTAACGGGGATTATTTTCTAGGGGGGGGGGACCCACTGGGGGGGGTCCGAGAAACAAAACCCCTTTTGTGCTTTTGGGTTTATAGGATTTCCCCTAAAAAAAAAAATAAATTTAAAAAATTTCGTTAAAGCCAAAAAAAAAAAAAACACAAAAAAAAAAAAAACCCCCAAAATTTAAAAAAAAAAACGGTTTCTGTTTTTGGGCACCCAGGGGGGTTTTTTTTCCCCCCATTAGTGCAAAAAAAAAAACAAAAAAGAAGAGGTTCCTAATCGATTTTTTGGGTTTTTTTAGGACTTTAGGTGCTTTTAATTCCGTATTTTTTAGGGACCTTTCAATTTTCCCCTTTGTCCCCCTGAAGGTCTATCAATTTTTGAACAGTTTTTTTTAAAAAAAAAACGAAACTGTTTTTTTAAAAAAAAAAAAAAACCCCAAAAAAAAAAAAAAAAAAAAAAAACAACAAAAAAGTTTTTAAAAATGGAGGGGATCGGGAGGGGGGGGGGGGGCCCAGTTAAAAAAAAAAAAAATCTTAAGGGGGGCCTTTTTGTTTGATTTGCCAGGGGGGGCAAGATTGTCCTTCCAAAAAAATTTTTTTTCTTAAAGGGGTTTTTAGATTTTTCTTTTTTTCCCCCCCCCCAAAATAAAAAGGGTCCCCCCCAAACCCCTTGGGGATTTAGTGTCCACGCCAAACCTTTAAAAAAAAGTTTACGCGCCTGGCGAAAAAATTTTTTTTTTTTTTTTTCCCCAAGGCTTTTTTTGGGAAAAACAAAAAAAAAAAAAAAAAAAAAAAAAGTGGGAACCCCCCTAGGAAAGTTGATGTAGTTCAAGGTTTTTTTTTTTTTGCCCCAAAACAAAAAAAACAAAAAAAAAAAAAAACCTTTGGTGGGGTGTTAAAAAAACATTTTGGGGGGGGCCCCCTGGGGGGAAAGGAAAAAAAATCCACAAAAAATGTAGAAAGTTTTCAAGCGTTTTTTTTAAAAAAAAAAAAAACTTGTTTTTTATAGAGGTTTTTTGTTTTTTTGTTAATTTGATTTGGTTTTTTTTTTTTTCCCCCTTTTTTTCGGGGGGTATTTTAAGATGGGGGCACTATCCCAAAAAAACATGGGGGGGGGGGGTGTGGGGGGGGGGGGGGTGGGAAAACCCCTTTGTTTTTATTTTTAAAATTTATCCCGGGGGGACAAAAAATACAGGGGGGGTATTGTCCCCAAGGGGGTAAAAAACGGGGAACTATCTTTTGGGTGGGGTCAAACTTAAAAGGGGGGGCGTGGGGGGGGTGGGGGGGGCCCTTTTTGTTGGGGTTGAAAAAAAAAAAAAAAATTGGGGGGGGGGGGCAAAAAAAAAAACGTAACCCCAAACCTTTTTTAGCCCCCCCACAAAAAGGGGGGGGGGGGGAACCCTTCATTTCAAAAAATTTTGAAGTTTTTAAAAATTTTTTGTTTTAAAAACCCAAATATAAAAAATTTTTACAGGTTAAAAAACAAAAAATTTTGGGGGGGCAAGGTGGGGTTTTTTTTTAGCTTCCCCAAGGGGGGGGGGGGGGGGGGGTGGTTTTTTATTGTCTTGGGGGGGGGCTTTAGGTTTTTTTTTGGGGGGGGGGGGTGGGGTGGGGGGGTGTTTTGTGGGGGTTTTTCTTTTTTTTCCCCGGGGGGGGGGGGGTTTTTTATTTTAAAAATGGGGGGGGAGGAATCCCTATGGTATTTGGTTGTATTTCCCCCCCAGTATTTTTTTTTTTGGGGGGGAACAAGGGGGGGGGGAAAAAAAAGGGGGGGATTTTTGGTTTTTCCCCCCCCCCCACATTGGTGGGGGGTAGGGGGGGGGGGGGGAAGGGGTGTTTTTTGCAAAAACAATTTTTTTTTTTGTTTTTTTGCTTTTTTATTTTTCGTTTTTGACGGACAAAAGGGGGGGGGGGGAAAGGGGGGGACCATTTTTGGGCCTATGAAGGGGGAACCAGAATTTCCCCAGGCATTCTTAAAAAAAAAAAAAAAGACCAGAAAAAAAAAAATTAAAAAAAACACAAAAAAAAAATAAAAGTTTTTTTTCCAAAAACTGGAAAAAAGTAAGGGAAAAGCAAAAAATCCACAACTTAAATAAAACGAATCAGGAAAAAAAAAAAAAAATATTTTAAAACGTATATGGAATTTTTGGGGTTCCAACCCTTCCTTGTCGATTTACCTATCGCTTTCTTTTAAAAAGCCAAAGATGGTTTTAGTACTTTTCATAAGAGGCTTGTTTATTTCTTAAAAATTAAACGGGGGCCTTTTGTGATTAAGGGTTTCATTTTTTTTAAAAAGAATGGAAACAAAAATTCGGAAAAAAATTTAAGATTTTTCAAAAAGAGGCAAAAGGTACTTGGGGGAAAAACCCAAGGGGGGGGCGGGGGAAAACTTCCCCCTAAATATTACGTATTAAAAAAAAAAAATATATGAAATATAAGAAAGATTTTCGGTTAACGTAAGGTTAATTCGTTAAGTTTTCACGTATATTTTTATTAACGCTTATAAAATTATAAAAAAAAAACGTTTCGTAAACCCAAATAAAAATTAAAAAAAACACAAGGTTTCGAGGAAAAGCCATTTAAAACCAAAAATAAAAGTTTAAAAAAAAATTATTTTATTGTGTTTTTAAATTTAAATTAATTTTTTTTTTCATAATAGGTCTCAAAGCCCACCATGGGATTAAGGGGAAGGGGGGGCATTCCTTATATTAATTGATTTTGGAAGAAAAGCTTTTTTGGCTTACAAAATCCATTTTATAAAATGTTTGAGTTTTTATTGTTTAGTAAAAATTTTTTCTTTAGTTAACTCCCCAAACAATTTGCGATGGTTTATATTCCTTAGATAGCATAAAAAAAAATACGCTCTTTTTTTTTTTTTTTTTTTCCACTACGTTAAACCCCTCAAAAACCCCTTTTCCTCCAAAACCATTCAAATTTTTCCACCATTTTTAAAATTCTTTTTCAATTTGGGGGAAGGTTATTTCGGCTCTCAAAAAAAAAAAAAAAAAAATTGTTCTTTTTTCCCTTGATGTGTTTAAAAATTATTCAAAATATTCCACAACTTGCGAAAAATTAAAACCCTTAAAAAACCTAAAACATGTGTGTGAAAAATCTTTACAAAAAAAAAACAAAGAGGGGGTGTTTTTTCGTTAAAACAAAATAAAAACATTTGCCGCGCGGGGGAAAGGAGGGATTGCAAGTTAAAATTAAAGGGCCTTGTTTTTTTTTAAGGGATTTTTCAATTTTTGGGGGATTAATGTAATTTCTAAAAGACAGGTTTGAGGAAAAAAAAGGGAAATTTGGAATTATTTAAGAGATATGTGTCTAAGGGGGGGGACATGGAAAAAAAAAAAAAATTATGTAAAAAAAAAATGGGGACCAGATTGGACAAAAAAGAGTTTTCCTCTTTGAGGTTGGTCATATTTTATCCTTTTTTTCTTTTTACCCCCTTTTCTTTTCGGATTTAAAGTTTCCCTTTTTATATTCCCCACCGGAAGCGGAATCGTTTGGAAAAAAAAACTATTTATTTGATTTTACAACCAAAAAGGGCTAGGAAAGAAAAAAAAAAAGTCTTTAGGAAGGTAGGTTGAGTTGGGGGGGTGGTGGGTGAAATGGGGGGGGAATGAAAAAAAAACTTGGTATTTATGCGTTTTAAAATTGGAATAGGGGGCAATTTTTTAACCTTTATTGGAATTCAAAAAATTTTTAGGTCTATAAAGCTTGTGTGTTAACAAATCTTTTTTTTAAAATCTTAATTTTTTAAAAGCTTTTATAGGGAACCGGAAAACAACAATTTTAAAAAAAATTTATTTTTTTTCTAAATTGTAAAAAATAGAAAAAAAAAAAAAACCAATTTGATTTTTTTTTCTAAATTCCTTAAGGGGGGCTACCAGGGGACTTTACTTTGTTTTTGCTTGTCCCAAAGGGATTTATTTTTTCAACTAGGCTTCTGGTGTTTAATTAAAAAAAAAAAAAAAAAACGTTTGGTGGGGATTTTTTTACAAGCTTAGGGTGATTAATTTTCTCGCCCAAAAAAAAATTTTTTTTTTACTTTTTTTGCTTTAACTGGGAAAAAAAAAGGGGGGGGAAAGGGGGGGCGTCTTGTTTAATAAAATGCCCCTTTCTAGACCAAAACATTTTTATGGGGGTTAAAGGGGGCGGCGGGGCGGGGGTTACTCAAATTTTTTCTTCTGTTTAAAAAAAGGGGGAATCATTATTCAAAAAAAACTAAATTTTTTTTTTTTTATGTTCTTTTTTAAAGGGGGAACAAAAAAATTATGGAAAGAAATTTGGCCACCCTCCATTTTCCCCCAAAAGGAGGAAAAGCAAAAAGGAGGGTTTTGAGGGGGCAGCCCATTTTGCGCAAGGGAAAAAGGGCCCCTCTATTTGCAAAAAAAAAACCTGGCAGAAGGGAAAAAAGAAAAAAAAGGAGAAGGGGACCAGAAAAAAAAACCGAAAAAAGAATGGGCGGCTAGTGTGCTACAAAAAAAATGGTGGAAAAAAAAAAAACCCCCCCGCCCGGCTGTTTAACAAAGGGGCAAAGGGTGGCCCATTCGCCACCGCCCCACCACCAATCTATTTTACAAGGAAAAAAAAACGGGACGTTTTTCCAACCCGGTCCCAAAAAATCCTTATTTCCCCCCCTCCATGCCTGTTTTACCAGGGGTCACCCATCTGCACTCCATGAGGGGGAAGGCGGAAAAAATTGGGGGGGGGGGGGGGGGGGGGGGGGGAAAAAAAAAAATTTTGGGGGGACTATCCCGCCCTACACGGCAAACCAAGGATTTTTGCTGCCCCCCTCGAAGCCGCAGGTTATTGCTTGCGGGGCCTTCTGGTGGGCCTAAAAAAGGGGCCCAAAAAAAAAAGTGCAAAAAAACCCTTTTTCAAGCCCCCGGGTTCTCTAAAGCTTACGGGGGGGGGAACCTTCGTTGGCAAAGCTTCCCAAAATGACGGCCTTCAAAAGGGACAAAAGGCCATAGGGGGGCCAACACCAATCGGGGGGGATCTCTCGTTTTTGGTTATATCTGGAAGGGCATCAGCTCCCCCGTTCCAAGTGTACAGTTTCGCACTCTCCTTCAAACTGGTTTGTTATATTCTGGAAAGCGGCTATCAAAGCCCTTTTCCCTCGTCCCTTCCCCGGGGTCAGGTGTAAGTTTGCACTCTACCTTCAAAACAAACTGTCTCCGTTTCAAGTTGCTGTTGCCTTCCCATGCAAAAGATAGAAAAAGGGGGGTTGGGGCCCCCCCCCTCCCAGGGGGGGGGGACAAGTTCACATTAAGGGGGGGGGGGGGGGGACCAAAAAAACCCAAATGGGGCTTCCCTATCATTTTGTAAAATTTCCAAGCCCCTCCAGCTTCCTGTTCAAAAAGGTGGTTTTGATCAATTTGAAGACCCGTTTGGGGGGGGAAGTAAAAAAAATTTTTATCAATCAAAAAAAAAAATAAGCTATTTTTTTTAAAAAGCTTGTTAGAGAAGCCTTTTTTTTTAATCCCTTTTTACTTTTTGTTCTTTTCACTTTTTTTTTTCTTAAAGTAATTTTTTTCCATTTTGGGGGAACCAGGTTTATAGGAAAAAATATCGAAAAAAAAACAAAAAAAAAAACAAAAACTGTTTTTTTTCAAAAAAAACCTAAATACAAAAAAAGGCTTATCGAAAAAAGGGACATTTTAAAAAAAAAATGTTAATTTTCGGCCTAAATTTTCATATTACATTTCCCCCCCCCCCCCCCCCACACCCCTTTGGTTTTTTAAAAAATTTTCCACTGCCTTCCCTTCCCTCAGGAGATAACCTAAAATAAATTAAATGTAAAATTTTTTGCTTTGTCAAAAAAGGGGGGAAAAAAAAAACCCCGCTCTTTTTTCTTAATTCCCTTTTTTCCCTAAATTTTTCGCCTTATTTTCTCCTTTGCCTACTTGCCAGGGACAAAAAAAAATCTTCGCTGTTTCTTCAAACCCTCATAATTAATTATTTTTTCGCTAATTTTTCTTAGTTTTATGTTTAGGAGAGCCTTTTAATCTTTCCCCATTTTAAAAAAAACTAATTAAATGCTATTTTTTTCCAACTAAGATATATTTTGATAGTTTTTCCCCGAGTTTTTTAAGGGGGGTGGGGAACTTTTAGAAAGTAAAGCCTCTTTTTTTTTTTAAACTTTTTTTTAGGGGGGGCCCATTTCATTTTTCATTTGTTTTCAAAAAACCACAGTTAAAAAAAGCGTGTTGTCAGAGGGATTATTTGAAAAAAGGAACAATTTTTTCCGCTATTTTTTTTCAAAAAAAAAAAACAAAACCTTGATTTTAAAAAAATATTTGGGGTTTGCCCCCCCCTTTTGGGGAATCAGGTTCAAAGTTGGGGCATTAACATTTCAGGCCAGCTGAATTTTTTCTTTTCTAGTGAAAAGACAAAAAAAAAAGGGCCCACACTATTTTTATTCAGGTTCATTTAATTTTTTTTTTCCATAGGTAAAAATAAGGCAAAAAACAAATCTTTGCATTATAAAAAAAAAACTGCTTTTATTTAAAAAAAAAAAACGAATGCTTAATCTTTTGCTTTTCTTACGGAAATTATATGAAAAAAAAAAAAAAAAAAACAAAACTTTTCTAATCTCAAAAGGAGGTTGTTATTATGGCCGGAAAGAGTTAGGGTGGGGCACTTTTTTACCAAAGAAAAGGGGACCCCAGGTTTTTTTCCAAACAAAAAAAGCAGAAAAAAGGGGGGGGAGTATTAAATATTGGACATTTTTTTTGAAGGGGCGTTGGAAAACCAAAAAATCAAAAAAAAGATTACTATGTTCAATCCCCTTTTTTGAATTTGTTAAAAAAAATATCTTATAATTAAAGTTGGAAAAACCTTTCAGGAATATATAATTAAGAGTTGGGGAAAACAAGTGGAATTAAAATTAAATGCTACTATGTGGGCCATACTTGCTTTACTAACTTTACTAAAAAGGCCGCGTTTTAAAAATTCATAATTTCCCCCAATTTTTTCAAAAAAAAAATAACGGTGATTTAGGGAACACTTTGGAAAAAATAAAAAAGCTATTTCTTTTTTAATAGGGTTGGTATTGGTAACCCATTTATTCCTGTTTTTCACCCGTTTCCTCATCAGGGTTATTCATGAAGAAAGAAGGGGACGCGACTATTGGGGGGAGCTCCTCCAAACAAATTACACCGGTGGAAATTGGTAATTCCACTTGGAAAAAAAAAATTCCAGGATAAATATTTGACGATTTTTTTTAACTGATTATTTTTAATGGTGATTAAAATAGCCGCCAGGTTTGAAGGCAGGGGGGGAACTTTACCTTGCTTAAGTACAAAAAACAAAACCTTCCCAAAGATTTTAGGATTGATTTTTTACCCCCGGGAAAAGAAATTTAAACAAGGGGCTTTTTTTTTTTTGGAACCCTTTCCCCCCTCCCCAGGGGATTACATTGAAAAACCACACTTCGAACTAAATGGAAGTGGCAATTCGGGGGGAAAACAAAAAAAAAAACTTTATTACTTCAAAAAAAACAATGTTTTTTTTTTTGAGGGGTGGTTGAATATTTAAATTATAACAAAGGGAGGGGGAGGGTGGGGGGAAACAAATTTAACTTCGTTATTAAAACATTTTTCCTGAAATTCCCAACTTGTCAAAATTTCAAATTTAAAAAAAAATTTACGGATTTGTTTTAAGGTAGTTTTTACACTGCCAAAAAAACTTTTGGGGGGGGAACCCTTTTAAAATTCAATTTATGGGGGGGGGGTAATTTTTTGGTAATTTTTTGGAACCCCTATTGAAAACAAAAAAATTTGTCCATGAATATGGTTTAGAATTAGAATTTTTTTCTTGCACCTGGCTAGAAAAAAAAAAACCCAGGGGATTTCCAAGTTGGTGGGGGGGTTTAAGGTGAATTTCAATTTAAGGGTTTTCCAAATTGTTTTAAAAGGTGTTTTTTTTATTTTAAAAAAACGAGCGTTAAAAAAAAGCGAGGGTTTAATCATTTTTCCATTAATGTTTTAAAACATTTACCAGATTTTTATTTGGGGGCCTAGTTGCTTTCTGCATTTAGAAAAAAAAAATTTTGAGGGTGTTTTTTTTTTATCTGGATTTGGAATTTAGGACCACAAATTAAATTAGGATTTCTCGAAAAAAAAAAATTATAAGCGGAAAAAAAAACGGGGAGGGAAAAAAGTTATGTCCAAGTGGTTTTTTTATTTATTAAAAAAAAAAATTTAAAAAGCAAATTTTACTATTTTGTAAAATTTAAAAAAAAAAAAAAAAGAAAATTTTTAATTCTTAAGAGGGGGGGAAAGGTGGGGCCCAAGGGGCAATAAGTTTTAAAAAAATTAAAAAATTCCAGATTTTAAAGAGGTTTTGCAAGAAGGGCAAAATTAAAAAAAAAACCGGGAAATCTGGGTTTTTTTTTTAAACCAGGGCCCAAAAAAAAAAAAAAAATGTTTCAGTTTTACGCTTTCCGGCCCATTCAGGGCTTTCGGAAAACCAACTAGCAAGATTGTTGTTACAAAAGGGAAAAAAAAAATTAAGGGAAAATTAATTTTTTGGGGGCTGTACATGGGGAAAGGGTGGGGGTTTCGAAATTTTTCCCATTGTAGATTTTTTTTCTTGTTTAGAGGGGAAAAAAAATACCCAGGTAACGCTAAGGTTTGCATTGGATAATTTTTGAAAAAAGGGGGCCCAAATTTTTTTGGCCCCATTTTTAAAAACATCGGCGTTACCCCGTTGGTTTCAAAAATATTAAACAACTGGGAAATTTTTGGAGGAATGGGGTTTTTCGTTCTAAAAAAGGAAAAAAGGGGGTTTGGGTGTTCCCAGGGCAGGGAAAAAAAAGCCGTCAAATTTGAATTGGTGGAAAAAAGTCCTGGTTTTGGTTGTTGTACCACAAACCCAACCTAGTGAAAAACCCCAATTCCAAAAAAAAACTGGCCAATTTCAAAAAACCCCAATAACACAGGACATCAGTAAGGTAAGTTCTGGGGAGGGAGGGTAAAAGCAAAATAAAATTGGGCACACGTTTCTTTTTTATTGTCCAAAAAAAATGTCTGGTTCTTGAAGCCTTGGGGGGACAGAATTTAAAGTTTAACAAAAATTCATAATTGGGTTTAAAAACTCCCATTTGTTAGACGGGCATGGCTTTAAACCAGGTCCAAGTGGGGAAAAAAGACAAAACGGGTTTTCAGGGGGATTAGGGGGCCTATTTTTTACGTTTTTAAAAAAAAAAAAAATTTTCAAAAAAAAAAAAATTTTTTTAACCCTCTTTTCCATCACTTGCAATTAAAAAAAATCTCTTTGGACGTTGAAAAGCGAAAGCTAGTGGAAAAAGGGTTGAAAATGACTTCGATCCCTCCGAATTCAAAAAACAAAAAAAAGAAAAAAACATTTCGGGTGAAGGTGCCATTTGCCCGGTCTTCTATGGCCCCACGCCAACAAAAGTAGGGGGGGGGGGACAGTTTCTAAAACCTTCTATTTTTTTTGCCAAGTTGTTCTTAAAAAAAATTAAAATTGGGAAAAAAAAAAAACGGGGTTTTGGATGAGGGCTGAGTGGCATTGTTTCAAAAGGCACTGACCAAATTAATTGGGCAACTGAAAAAAATGGACGCTTATTTTTTCGTTTTTGAGGAAATAACACCCATTTAAAAACCAAAGTGTTTATGTTTACAGGGGAAATTCGGTTCTCACGGAATAAAAAAAAAAATTTCAAAAAAAATTATTTGGCTTTGGGTTTTGTAAAGGGGGGAGTTTGAAAGAGGGGGGAATAAGGGGGAAAAAGGGGGGGGGGGGGGGGGACTAGGGGGGAAAAAGAGGGGGAAGGATAAGGGGGAAAGTAAGGGAGGGACCAAAACCCCCAAAAAAAAAAAACCCACCCTTGTGGCAGGAAAAAAAAAATAACACCAATTCAGGAAGGGGTAGTAAATTTTTAGGAGGGGGCAGGCAACCCATCCCCAAATGATTTGGCAAAATGTTGAAAAGTAAAAAGCCAAAAAACCAGGGTTTTTTTACATTTCCCCCAGTTTTTATTTCACCAACGGCAAAAAAATTAGTGATTTTAAAATTATTTTTACCGGCTTGGCAAATCGTAATCACAGTGGAGGGGGGAGGGTTTTAGTAGATTGGGTTTTCCATGGGTTTAAAGAATCATTTCCCACATAAAAAAAAAAAAACAATCATTTTCCCCCCCAAATCCAAGCATATTTTCAAAGCTAGTTGCTTCTCGAGTTGGAAAAAAAAAATAATGGGGGCAGGATTAGTTGGGAAATAAACGGGGGCATTTTTACGTGGCCCTGACAATATAATTTTCAGGTTTTTTAAGAATTCTTTTTTAAGGTTTTTTTTTTTCCCAAAGGGGCATTGAAAAGAGTCAAATTGAGTCAAGTGCCTGGAAAAAAAAAAAAAAAGGGGACAATTTTGATAAAGGTTTTTCCTTTTACTTAAACCCCAATGCCAACTTTTCAAGGGACCAGTGGAAAAATGTATTTGGGGGGGAAAACCTATTTGACCTGTAAAAAGGTGGTATATTGGGCCCATTACCAACTATTTTTAATGTTTCTGGCGGCTTCCGCCTTAAAGCCGAGGTTTGAAAACTTACCCTTCCCAATTGAAAGGCTTTTTTTTTCTTATAATTTCACTCACCAACAGTTGGGAATTGCAACCAGCCGGAGGGAAATATGAATTTTGCCAAAAGGGGAAAAAGGTGGGTGGGCTAAAGGGGTAATTGTAAAAAAAATGGGTTTGAAGATTATTAATAGGGGGGGGGGGGACTGTTTACTTGGGCAAAAAGTTTGGACGTTTAAAACTTCTTGGTTAGGAATTATTGTCTGTAAAAAAAAACCCCCCACTGATCAAAATCTAATAAGAAGTTTTTTTAAAAAAAAAAATTTAGTAGAGAGGGGAAAAAATTAGGGCTTGAATAAAAAAACCTGTGTGAGTGTTTTAGATTTTTCAAAAAACAAACTATTTGTTAGGGGAAAAAAGGTCCCAATGAGGGGGTGGGTATGGGTTTTTTCAAGGAAGATTTTCCCCGTTTGAAACAAAACAACAAAGGAATCAAAGCGGGGGGGCAAAGACACTGGTGTAAAAAGGGTCAAATGCAGTTTTACTTGGGGGGGAACATAAAAAACTTCGTTTGTATCCCTCGGGGCCAATGTCTTTTTCCCTTTACCATCTTTGGCCGTGGGTGGGAAAAAAAACTATAAAAATGGGATTTTAGGGGGGGGAAATCCTTGTTAAGTTTTTCCCCCCGTACATGTTAAAACACCGGCAAAGGGGGGGGGGGAAACAAAATGGGGGCCCACAAGGGAGGTCTTTGGAAAATTTTGAATTTTGGGGTTCACAAATTTCCATTGGTGGCTCATGTCTTCTCTTTCGATTCAGTCAAGGAGATTTTTGGTTTTTTTCCACGTAATCAAATCTACCAGTTGAAAACAAGGGGGGGGGGGGGGGGAACTCACTTGAGGTTCAAATTTTTTACAACGAAAATTCGTTTGGTTGGAGGGATTAAATGGGGGATTTTTGCCACTTGGAACCCCCTCCAAGCAGGAAACAAACTGATTTTGGCAAGATCTGGGGGCCCTAAAAAAGGAAGGAAATAATTCGTTGTTTTCATTTCATGTTGGCTTTTTTGCCAAACGGGATTGGTGGGAAAAAAAAAAACAATTGGGTTTCCAAAAGGGTTCACCAAAAAATACATTAGGGGTCCTTTGCAAATTCAATCAAAAAAAAAAAAAAAAACCCTTACTTAAAAAAAGGACGTTTTATCGGACCCAAACCCTTTTGTTGATTAAAAACCGCTTCTTTCTTTTGGGGCCCAAAAACGGTAAAAGGTTAGAGGAAAGGGAAAATGTGCCAAGATCATTTTCTAAAAATTATTCAAAGGCCCTTTTGGAAAAAAAAATGTGTGAAAAAAGCGTACGGAAAAACAGGGGTGAAACCCTCGTTGTGAACCGTCGTGGGTACTTAAAAAAACCTCAAGAAGTTGTTGGGCACACTAATTATTCTGCAGGCCCCAATTTTTTTTACATCGTTCACCGAAGCAATAGAAGGACAAGGCCATGGTTCTTCTTACCAACAGGGGAAAAAAAAGGGAGGGAAATTTGTTGGTTAAATGGGGAAAAAACAAAGGAAATAATTAGGCAGGAAGGGTTAAGTCCGTTACTGGAAAATTCCCCAAGAAGGCTCGTGTTGTCGGTTTTTTTTACCAATGTGTGCAAAGGTTTTTTTTTTTACAATGGCCCAAAGGGAGGGGGAGGTTTCAAAGGTTTTTACTATAGGGGATCTTACAAGGATTTCTCTGCCGTTTTTAAAAAAAAAAAGTAAAAAAAAACCGGGGAAAAAATTTTAATTTTTGGGGGGGTTGTTTGCTAAGGAAAAAATGGGGGAAAAACCAAAACATTTCAAGCTCGGGGGATGGGAAAAAAAACAAAAAAAAAAAAAACTTGGGTCCTCTACCCGACTTGGTGAAAAAAAAAACCGTCAGGGCCCCCAAACAAAACAACTTTAAAAAAAAACTCATGTTAAAAAAAGGGGGTGGGGGAACAAAAAAACCAAAAAAAAAAAAAAAAACACTTTCCAAAAAAAAAAACAACAAAAAAAAAAAAAAAAAAAAAAAAAAAACAAAAAAAAAAAAAAAAAAAAATTTTTTTTTAAACAACAAAAAATTGACTTCTGGAATTTTACCGTTAAAGGGGGGGACATGTTGCAAAAAAAAAAAAAAAATTTGCCCCCTACCAAACAAATTTGTATTAAAGGAAAACAAGTTTGGCACCTTTTTTTTTTGTTTTTTTTTTCCCTATTTTGGGGGGTCTTACGGGAAAGGGGGGGGGGGGGGGATAAAAAAAAAAAAACAAGTTGCTTTTTCATTTTTTTTTTTAAAAAAAAAAAAAGAAACAAAAAAATTTGTTTAAAATTTCCGGGAAGGAAAAAAAAGAGCGGGGGGGGGGAACAAAACAACAAAATATGGGGGACCTCAAAACAAGTATAAAAAAATGTGGAATTATAAAGTTGGGTTCAAGGGGGCCCCCCCCTTGGCAAAAAAAAAAAGTAAGTAAAAAAAAAAAATAATTTTTTTTGGGTTTTTTTAACAAAAAAAAAAACGGTTCTTACAAAATTGAAGAATTTTTTTTTTGTGAATGGTTGTTGTTTTTTTCTTTTTTTAACCCCCCCCCCCCCCACAACCCCCCCCCCCCCACCCCCCCACCCCCCCCACCTTTTCGATTTTTTTTTAAAAAAGGGTTGGGGGAAAAAAAAAAAAGGGTTTGAAATTTCTTAGGGGTAAAAATACTAATTTTGAAAAAAGAAAACAAACTTGGGTTTGGAAAAAAAAAAAAACTTAAAAACTTCACAAAAAAAATAAAAAAAATTTAAATGCTTCCCTAAAACCCCAAAATTTTAAATGGGATTGGGGGAAAAAAAAAAAAAAAAAAAACAAAAAAAACCACTAACAAAACACAAAAAAAATTTTTAAGCAGTTTTGGCGGAATATTTTCACAAAACCAATTTTTTTTCAAAAAAAAAAAAAAAAAAAAAAAATTAGGGAACAAACTAAAAAATCCCCGGGGCCCGCGCCCAAACCCAAAAAGGCCCTGGGGGTTTTGGGGGGGGGGGGGGGGGGGGGGGAAAAAAAAATTTTGGGGTTTTTTTGGGGGGGGGAAAAAAAACAAAAAAAAAGCCGGGCCTTCGGGGGCTGGGGGGGGGCCCGGGGGGCCCAGGGAAAAGGCGCGGCTATAAAACATTTAATTTAGTGTCCAAAAAGGCGTTTCCGTTAAAAAAAAAAAAAAAAAAAAAAAAAAACAAAACCTAAAAAAAAAATAACCCCCCCCGAAAAAAAAAACCAAAAAAACCCCCCCCCCTGTACAAATGAAGTTTGTTCAAAAAAAAACCCCCAAAAAAAAGTTTTTTTTTTTTTTTTACCCAGCGACAAATAAAGTATTGGTTGTAAAAAAACCTTCTTTATTTTTTTCAGTTTCGTGTTGGAAAAAAACAAAAAAAAAAGTTGTTTTTATGGCATAAAAAAAAAAAAACAAACCCAAAAAACAAAAAAAAAAAAAAAAAAACCCAGGGGGGCTAATTTTTTATTGGATATTTTGGGTGGTTTGTTCTTTGGTGACCCCCCCCCCAAAAGTTTATTTTTTAAAAAAACAAAAAATGTTTGGTTCCCTTGTTTGAAAAACGGGAAAAGGGTTATTTGGTCTTTTTTTGGTATTAAAAATGGGGGGGGACTTATGGTTTTTGGCCCCGTGAAAAAAAAAACGTAAAAAACCCCCCCCGGGGGGGTAAAATATCCCTCAATTGAAGAGAAAAACTTCGAAAAAACCAATAAAAAGGTTTTCTTCGGGAGTTTTTTTGTTGGTATTGTATTATAATTGGTTGTTTTCCATAGAACCACAAGGGAAAAAAAAAAAAAAAAAACAAAAAAAAACAACAAATTTTATTCCAAAGTTTTTTTTTTTAAACCGTAAAAAAAAAAAAAAATTTTTTTAGGGGTAAGGGGGGGGGGGGGGGGGGGGGGGGGGGTTTGGGGGGGGGGCGGGGGGGGCCTAATCGTTTTTTAAGGCATTAAAAAACATGTTCTAAAACATTATTTTTTTTTTTTTTTTTTTTTTTTTTTTTTTTAACAAATGTCGGGCTTAAACCACCCAAAATTTTATTTGTATAAATTACAAACAAATAAAATTACTACCCCCTTTTGTTGTTGTAACAAATTAGCCCCCCCAACAAGGTGGGGAATTAATAGCCCTTTTTTTTTGCCTCTGCTTTGCGCCCTAAATTGCGCTTTAAATTTACACCCCCCGGGGGGGGGGAAGGGCTTATTCACCAAAAGCGGGGGGTTATTATCAAACCCCCGCCACCCCCACCAAAGGCCCAAAAACAGGGGCATAATTGAGTTCCTCCATTTTTAAATTTGCCTCAAAAAGATTTTTTGTGGCGGTTATATTGGGCTTTTAAACCACTCTGGTTTGCCCCTGTTAAAAAAAAAAAAAAAAGGGGGGGCAAAAAAAAAAAAAAAAAAACGTGAAAAAAAAAACAAAAACAAAAATAACCTGGCCCCTTGTTAAATCCTTTGTTTTCCCAACTTGCTTAAACAAAAAAAAAAAAAAAAAAAAACAAAAAAAAAAAAAAAAAAAAAAAAGGTTTTTCTTTTTTTTTTTTTTTTTCCCCCCCGCTACATAAAAAAAAAAAAAAAAAAAAAAAAAAAAAAAAAAAAAAAAAAGGGACCTTACAACGTGTGTCTCCCCACCTTCCCCCCATGGGAAAATTCTATTTCCAAAAACCTCACTAAATTTTTTTAAAAAAAAAACGGGGTGTTTTGGCAAAACAACAAATTTTCCTTTCGGGGGGGAAAAAAAAACTCTTGCCAAAATTCCTGTCGCCGCAAAAAAAGGCCCAATTTGGTTCCCTGGGATTGGATTAGTTTGGGAAAGGAGGGGGGGACACGTTGATTTTTCCTGTTTCCCGTTTTCGGTATACCGGGATTCAAAATAAAAACAACATTTGGAAAAAAAAAATACAAAAAACAAAAAAACCCAAAAGGTTTTTTTTTGGGAAAGGGAGGTAAAATTCCATTGGGGTTTTTTTTAAATAATTTTAGTGGGTTACGCGAAATCAAGGGGGGACCTGTTATTAAGAAAAAAAAAAAATGTTTTTCGGGCCAGGGGCCCCTTCCAGAAAAAGTGCCTAAAAAAAAAAAAAAAAGGGGGGGGGGGGGGGGGACCCAATTAAAACAATTGTGTAACCCCCCAAAACATGGGAAAATTCAACGGGGGAAAAGGTGGAAAAAAAACTTTTCCCCTGGGGGGAAAAAAAAAAAAAAACTAAAAAAAGAAAAACCAAATAAAAGCAAACCCGGGGATAAAGGAAAACTGGGACAAAAAAAAAAAAAGGGGGGCAAAAAAAAACCCAAAAAAAAAAAAAAAAACGGGTTTTCTTTTGGTAAAAACCGAAATTATGTACTTCGTGGGGGGTGGGGGGGGGGAACCGGTCCTGGGACCCCTTTTTTAAACAATTATGGAAAAAAAAAAATTGGGGTTTCCTGTGTCAAGGAACTTTTAAATTAAAACACGAAAAAAAATTAAAATTGTTTCAGTTTAATTGTCTTAAGGGGCTGGGTCTCCCTTCCTCAATAACGCCTCGCTTTTTTACGTAAAAACAATTTTCTTTTTTTTTGGGACTTGCTCAACAAAAAAGGGGGGCCCCCCCCCGGGGCCAATTCCCCCCCCCAAGGGGTTGGGGGTAAAGAAAGGGGGGGGGGGGGGTTTAAGGGTGGTCCCTTGGGAACACCCCCCCCCCCCCCCCTTTTTTCCCCTTTTTTGGGCTGGGGCTGTTAAAAAAAAAAAAAAATGGTTAATTGGGGGGCCCCGTATAGAACCCCCCTTTTTTGGGGTTTTTATGGGTAAAAAAAAAAAAAAAAAAAAAAAAAAAAAAAAAAACAAAATTTAAAATAAAAAAAAAAAAAAAAAAAAACGTTATTCAATGACGCTGAGCAAAAAAAAAAAAAAAATCCACGCCAAAAAAAAAAAAAAAATAAAAAAACGAAATTAATAACAAAAAAAAAAAAAAAAAAAAAAAAAACCCAAGTTTTTTTGCTTTAGCTGGAGTTTTTTTTTTTTGTTTTTTTTTTTTTTTTTTTTTTTTTTAAAAAAAAAGGGTTTTTTTCATACAATTTATTCCGTATAATGGAAAAAAGGGGGTTTTTGTTTGACCCCCTCCTTTTCAACGCCCTCCCGAAAAAAAAAAAAAAAAAAAAAAAAAATTTTTACTTTTTTAAAAAAAAAAAAAAAAAAAAAATTTTTTTTTTTCGAAACACCTTTTTTTCCAACCCTTTTAGGTAAAACCCCCAAGAGGCGATGGAAAAAAAAAAAAAAAAAAAAAAAACACCTTTTCAAAAAACGGGAATTTAAATTTCTGTTGGGATTTAAAGTCACCCCCTGTTTTTGTTTTTGTTCGCTCCAATTTGAAAATTTCCAAGTTTAAAAAAAACCCAAAACCTTGGTCTGTAAAGGGAGGGGGGGGGGGGGGGGGGGGAACACCCCCAAGCTATTGTAAAACGGGGCGGGTCTTGTATAAAAAAAAAAAAAAAAACAACCCCAACGGGGTTTGTTCCCCCCAGGGGGGATGGGGTATTTAAAAAAAAAAAGGGGGGGCCCCCCCCAAGGTTTAGTCAAAAAAAAAAACCCCAAAAAAAAACAAAAAAAAAACGAAAAAAAACAAAAAAAAAAAAAAAATTAAAAACCCAAAAACAAAAAAAAAAAAAAAAAACGGTTAAGTAAAAAAAAAAAAAAAAAAAAAAACCAAAAAAAAAAAAAAAAAAAAATTTTTTTTTACCAATCCTTTTTTTTTTTTTTTTTTTAGGGATTAATCTAAAAAAAAAAAAAAACCCCCCCAAAACAAATGGGTCTAAAAAACTAAACAAGTTTAACCCCCGTGACCGGTATTTTTCTCAGTAAAAAAAAAAAAAAAAAAAAAAAAAAAAAAAGGAGGGTTCCAATTGCATAAGTTTTTGGGAACAGGTTTTTTTTTTAACAAAATTTACAATAGGTAAAAAAATATTCCTATTGAAAAATTTTGGACGAAACAACTGGAAAAATTTAACCCTAAAATGTTGTTTTTTTCAAAGTTTTTAGAGGGGGGGGTCTTTCTTTTGGCTTTTAGGGCCCCCCTGTTTTGAAAAACCCCAACAATTTCCCTGGTTACTTAAAAAAAAAAAAAAAAAAAAAAAAAAAAAACTATTTCCAAAATTTTTTTTCGTTTTTTTAGTTTCTTTTAAAATTTGTTACAAAAAATTTAAAAAAAAAAAAAAAAAAAAAACAAAAAAAACAAAAAAAAATGATTTTTTTTGGGGGGGGAACAAAAAAAAAACGGAAAAAAAAAATTTTTTTGGGTTGGGGGGAAAAATTAAAAAAAAACCTTTTTTGTTTGGTCCTTTCCAATTTTAAAGCTCCAAAAGGAATCTTTTGTGGGGAAAGCTTTTTTTTTTTTCTTTCGGGAAAAAAAAAAACAAAATAAAGGGGGGGGGCTCCTGGGCGGCCTTTTGGGAAACTCTAAAAAAAAAAAAACACAAAAAAAAAAAAAAAAAAAAACAAAAAAAAAAAAAAAAAAAGGAGTAAAAAAATTTTACTTCAAAAAAAAAAAAAAAAAACCCATTTGGCCCGGACTTTAAAAATTGTTAGGCAACCCCAATTCTCTGAAAGTTCTTACCCATTTTTTACCCCCAAAAACCTAAAAAAAAACCCCCTTCTTTTTTTTTTTTTTTAGTTTTTTTTTAAGGGGAGGGGGGGGGGGGGGGGGGGGGTGGTGGGGGGGGGGGTGGGGGGGGGGGGGGGGGGGGTGGGGTGGGGGGACCCAATTTCTTTTCCCACCAAAAAACCCCCCCTTCCCCAATTTTTCTTTTGGGGGGGTCAAGGGGGGGGAAAATTATTTTTAAAAAAAAAAACAAAAAAAAAAAATCCCTTTATGCCAAACCTCCGCCAAAATCAAAAAAAAACCTTCGGCTTAAAAAAACAAAAAAAAAAGGGGGGGGGGTTTAAAAGGGGGGGGGGGTTTTATCATAGGGGTTCAAAAAAATTTTCTTTCCAAAAAACTAATTTTTTTGGGAACCCACTAAAAAAAATTTGTTTTGTTGTTTTTCAAACCGAAGAGGGGGCTTTTTCCCCCCCCCCCCTAAAAAAATTCCAGGTGGGGGGGGGGGGGGGGGGGGGGGGGAACCCACAAGGTTACACACCCCCCCCCACAAAAAAACCGGGTTACAATTGGTTTTTTTTTTACTTTTCCAAAAGCCTTTTTCCCCCCCCTTAAAGGAAAAAAAAACTTGTCTTTCACCCTCCTTTAAAAAAAAGGTTTTTTTTTTTTTTTTTTTTTTAATTTTTTTGGGGGGCCCCCCTCGGCACTTTTTGGTTTTTTTGGAAAAACAAAAAAAAACTTTGTTTTAAAAAAAATCAAAAAGGGCCCCGGAATAAAAAAGGCAACAAATTTTAAAACGTTTTCTTTTATTAACAAGACATTGAAACTTTTTATTTCCCCACCCCCACAACAATTCACATCTTTTTTTTTTCCGGGGGAGGCACGAGACTTTCCCCAGCCAACCCCTTGTAATTTGTTCCCTGGAAAAATCCCCACCCAAAAAAAAATTGTAAAAAAAACAAAAAATTTCCCATTTTTTTATTTTGGGGGGCTTTTAGGGGGGGACCATCCCCTTGTCTTTTGTTTTAATTGTTTTTTCCCCCCCCCTTTTTTTGTTTTTTTTTTTTCCCCTGGGGAAAAACAAAAAAAAGTTTTTTTTTTATTTTTGTGAAGCAAGGTTGGTTTCATTCTTTTATAAAAAAAGGGGGGGAACGTAGTTTTTTTTTTTGGATTTGGGGGGCCAAAAATCAAAAAAAACTTTTGGAATGTTTTTTTTTTTTTTTTTTTTATTATTTAAGGGGGGTCCCCCCCCCCACTTTTTTTGTTGTTTTAAATTTTTAAGTTTTTAGGGGGGGGTTTTTAGGGGGATTTAGGGGAAAAAAAAAATTTTTAAGGTTTTTTGGGGGGGGGGGGGGGGGGGGGGTTAATTCCAATTTTTTTTTTTACCCCATTTTTTTTTTTTTTTTGTTTTTGTTTTTTGGATTGTTTCCAAAATTTTTTTTTTTCTTTTTTTTTTCAAATGCAAGGGAATTTTCGACTATTTTTGCCACCCCAGTTTTTCTTTTTTATTTGTTTTTTTGGGGGTCCAAAACCCGCCCCCCCCCCTTTGTGGGGGGGGGGGGTTCAAGTTTTGTTGGGGAAAAATTTTTTGTTTCGAAAACCACAATAACAAAAAAAAAATTTCATTTAAAAAAAACCAGGTGGGGGGGGGGGGGGGGGGGGGGGGGGGGGGGGGGGTGAAAACAAATTTTTTTTTTTGAAAAAAACTTGGAAAAAATATTTTTTTTTTTTTTTTTTGGGGGAAAAAAAAAATGGTTACTTTTTTTTTTAAAGCTTTTTTTTGTAAAGCTCATTTTTTTGAATTCCTTTTTGGGGTCTCTTAAAAAAAACCCAAAAACGTCTTTACTTTTTTTTTTTGTTTTGGTTGTTTTTTTTTTTGCAAAGCTAATTTGGGCTTTTTTTTTTTTTTGGTTTTGGGGGTTCGTTTGTTTTTTTTTTTTTTAAAAAGTTCCGGGGCTACTTTTTTGAAAAAAAAAAAAAAGGTTTTCGGCCCTATTGGATAAATATAAGTTTTTTTTTCCCCCATTTAAATTAGTCCAATTTTTGAAATGGACTTTTTTTTTTTCCAGGGGTTTTTCTTGGGACGGGGGGGGGGGTCCCAAAAGAAAAAAAAAAAAAAACCACCTTTTAAGAAAAAAAAAATGAATTTCAACCCCCCCAAGCCCCCTTTTTTTTTTTTTTTTTTTTTAGGGTGTTTTGGTTTTTTTTTAAAATTTTTTCCCCCCCCCCCCAAGGTAAAAAAAAAAACAAAATAAAAGGGAAAAAAACCCCCCCCCCCCTCCTTAAAGAACAATTTTGGGGCACCCCCCCCCAACATGGGGGGGGGGGGAAAAAATCCTAAAACATTTTTTGTTAAAAAGGGAGGGGCAAAAATTAAAAAATGGGGATTTAATTTCTTAAAGGTTTTGGGTTTTTTTTCCCCAAATTTTGGGGGGGGGGCCCACCCCCACTTGTATCCCCCCCAGAAAAAACTTTTCTTTTTGTTTGTTTTTTTTTTTTTAGTAATTTTATCAAAATAAAATAATTAATTTTTTCACCCCCCCCCCTTTTAATATCCCCCCGTTTGTTTTTTGTATTTTTAGTTTTTCAAAAATTCCAATTTTGGGGCTCGGGGCCCCCCCCCCCCCCGGGTTTGGGCTAAAAGTTTTGTTTTTGAGTGGGCGGGGGTTTATTTTTCTTTGTAATTTTGTCCGCTAAAAATCCCAAAATAAAAAATAAATGGAAAAAAAACCAAAAACGGGGAAAAAAAAACATTTTGGGGACCCATTTCAAAATTTTTTAAAAAACACACCCGCATTTTAGTTTTTAACGAAAAAGCAAAACTTAAAAAAATTGTTCGCCCACCGGGGGGGGGGGGTTTTTTCTTTTCCCTTTTTTGGGGGGGCACCACCCCCACCCAAAAGGCCGGGTTTTTAAAAAAAAGCAAAAAAACACGTCCAAATTGGGTTTTTGGGGGGGGGGGGGGGGGGGGAAAAAAAATCAAATTTTTATGCTGATTTTTCAAAAAAAAAAAAAAAAAAAAATTTAAAAACAATCGTCTTACCGGTCACAAAAAGGGGAGGGACCAACCGGGGGGGGGGGGGTGGTTTTTTTCCCCAGATTCCCCACCCCCCGGGGGGGGGGGGGGGCCCCCCTTTTGGTTCCCCCAAAAAAAAAAAAAAAAACCACCCCCCTAAAAGTTGATTTTTGGTTTAGGGGACCCTTTGGTTTTAAAAAATATAACCAAAGGTGTTGACAAAAAAAAAAAACCCAAGGGCAAGGATTTCCCAGGGGACAAAAAAAAAAAAAAAAAAAAAACGGGGGAAACCTAAAAGTGGCTGTTTTGCGAGGGCTTCAAAGGCTTTTTGTATTCTGGGGAAAAAAATAAAACCGTTTTTTAAACCAGGGGAAAAAAAAAAAGTTCTTTCCTAGCCCAAAAAAAGCCACAGGGGAACGGTCTTTGTCATTCGTTGAAAACAAAAAAAACCCCTCCCATCTTTCCTTATTGGGGGCTTCCTTTTTTTTTTAAAACCCCCCCCCCCAGGGTTCCCCAGAAACAGAATCTTTTTTGTAAAACAGCCCAAGTTTTTTTTTCTTTGGCCACCCACCCCCAACCATGTTTAAAAAAAAAAACAAAAGAAAAAAACCACAATATCGTTTTTTTAATTGGTTTTTTCCCCCAGGGGGGGGAAGGGAAGGACGTAAAAGATTCAGGAAAAAATTTAAAAGGCCCTTCAATTATTTTAAATTATTAAGGGAAAATTAAAAAATTTTTAAAACCCCACAAAAAAAATTTTCTCGGTTTGAAAAATAAAAAACCCCTTTAACCATGGTTATTTTTTTATTTTTGGTTTTGTAAAAAAACCTTTTTTTTTTTTGTAAATAAAAGTTTCTGTTTGTTGAAAATTTTTTCTTTTAGGGGTTTTGTCAATTAAAAAAAAAAAACAAAATTTTTTTTCTGTGTTGTATATTTGGCCCACCCAACCCCTGCAAAAAAACCCCCCCCCCACCCCCGCCCCCCCCCACCCCCCCCCCCCTTTCCTGGCCCACCCCCCCCACCCCCCTTGGGACCCACCCACACCGGACCCTCCCCATTTTCTTATTTTTTTTGGGGTTGGTTGGGGGGCACTTCCTACAAACACCCCCAGGAGGTTTTTTTGGGGGGATTTTTTCTGTTAGTTTTGGGGGCCTGGGGGGGGGGTTTATTTTTGGGTGGGGTTTTTACAAAAAAAACGGGGTGGCCAAACCCCTTGCAGGGCTGGGTGCCCCCCCTTTCCCGGTGGGGGAAAATTTTTTCCAAATGGGGGCCCCCAGGGGGGGGAACAATTGCTTGAAAGGGGGCCAACAGATTCCAAAAAAAATAATAGAGATTCCCCCCCCCCCCCCCCCCCCCCCCCCCCCCCCTCCCCCCCAAAAGTTGGGGAATTTTTCCCCCCTTTTTACATTTTTTTTTTTGAGGGGGGGATAATTTTTTTGAATGGGATTTTTTTCACACAAGGCAAAAATTGAAAAACCCCCTTGGTATCTAAAAACAAGTCTTTTTTTCTTAATCAAAAAGAAAAAGTAAAAAAATAAAACGAAAAACTTAAAAAAAAAAAAAAAGGCCGATGCGCAAAACACAATTAGTTTTAACCGAAAAAAAGAAAGCAAAAAGCCCCCCAAGAAAAATGAACAAAGGGCCTTGAAAAAACAAAAACCCCTGGGATTTTAACCAAAAAAAAAAAAAAAAAAAAAAAATTTCGATTTTGCAATGGTTCAAAAAAAATATGGTCGAAAACTAAAAAAAATTTAAATGTTACCCATCTTTTTTAAAAAAAAAGTTACTTTAAATTTTGTTGGTTTTTTTTTTTTTTTTTTTTTTTTTTTTTTTTTTTTTTTTCCCCAAAAAGGGGGGCCCCCCCCCGGGCCTTTTTTTTGGGGGGGTTTCCCCCCCCCCCTCCCCCCCCCCCCCCCCCCCCAATTTTTTTTTTTTTTTTTTTTTTTTTTTTTTTTATACAAAAAAAAAACACAACCCAACTGGAATTTTAAAAAAGGGAAAATTTGAAAAAAAACCCGTTTTTTTTGTTTTTTTTTTTTCCCAGAAAAAAAAAACCCTTTTTTTTTTTTTTTTTTTTTTTTTTTTTTTGCACCGATTTTTAAAAAAACAAAAATTTGGGGGGGTAAAAATTACCTTTTTTTTGTTTTTAAAAGGAACCCCCCCGAAAAAAAAAAAAAAAACAGTTCCCCCCCCCCTAAAAATTGAAAAGAAAAAAAAGTAAAAAAGAAAAGGGGGTTTTTTTTTAAACCCCAAAAAATTTTATTTTAAAAAAAAAAAAAAAAAAATTTCCCCCCCCCCCCCCCCCCCCCGCCCCCTTCCCCCCCAAACAAAAAAAAAAAACAAGGTTTAAAAAATAGATTTAAACCAAAAAAAACAAAAAAAAACAACAAAAAAAAAGTGTTAAAATTGAGTTTTGGTGGCTGGTTGGGGGGGGGGGTTAAAGTTTTCCCCCCCCCCCCCCCCACCCCCCCCCCCCCCCCCCCCCCCCCGCCCCCCTGGGGAAAGGAAAAAATTTTTGTGGTCCTTTATTGGGGGGGCCCAAAGAAAAAATGTTTTTTTTTTGGGGGGGGCCCGCCCCCCCGGGACCGGGGGGCCAAAATTTTTTTTTTAGAAAAAAAAAAAAAAAAAAAAAAAAAAAAAATTTTTTTCCCCACCATCAGGGGGGTCAAGGGGGGGGGGGAACCCCCCCCCCCCACCTTTTTTTCCCCCCTATTATTTTTTTGGGGAAAAAACCCCCCTTTTTTGGGGGGGGGAAAAAAAAAAAAAATGGCCCCAAGGTTTTATTTTTTTAAAAAAATTGGGGGGAAAAAAAAGTGGTTCCCCTTGGGGGGGGGGGGCCACATAACTAAAAAAATTTCATTGTTTTTAATTTTTTTTTTTTTTTTTTTTTATAGTTTGTTAAATTATTTTTTTCGTTTTTTTTTGTTCCCCCAGTTTTAACAAAAAAAACGCTTTTTTTTTTTTTTGCAAACCCCAGGAGGGGGGGAAAAAAAAAAAAAAAAAAAATCCAAAAAAAACGGTCTTTGTAATTCATGTTGAAAACAGTGTGTTTTTTTTTTTTTTTTTTTTTTTTTGTTTTTAAGGGACCAAAAAAAAAATGGGGAAGTTCAAAAAACCTAGGCCCCCTCCCAAAAAAAAAAGCTCAAAACAAACACCCCGGTCAAACCCCCAACCAAACAACCCTTGATAAAAGCTAGCAAATTTGGGGGGGGGGCACTTGTTTTTTTTTTTTTTTTTTATTTTTTTTTTTTTTTTTTTTTGGGGGTGTTGAATGGGTGTTAATCCAAAAAAAAACTCCCCGGGGAAGGGGGGAACCGGGTTTTTTTTTTTTTTTTTTTTTTTTTTTTTTTGCCCAAAAATTTTTTTTTTTTTTTTTTTTTTTTTTTGTGAAAAAAACTGTGGAAAAACCAAACAACAACAAAAGTAAAAAAAAAAAAGGGTTTGTTTTTTTTTTTTTTTTTTTTTTTTGTTTGTTTTTCCCCCCATGGACCCCCCACCCCCCCCCCCCCCAAACCAGGGTTTTACGTGGAGAGGATTTTTTTTTTTTGAAAAAAAAAATTTTTTTTTTTGGGGGGGGGGGGTGGAAGGGTGTGGTGGTGGGGGGGGGGGGGGGGGGGTTTTTTTTTTTTTTTTTTTTTTTTTTTTTTAGGTAGGACAAAAAAAGAAAACCCCCCCCTTTATTTTTAATTTAAGGGAAAAAAAAAAGGGGGTTTTTTTTTTTTTTTTGGGGTATTTTGTGGGTTTTTTTCTTTCATTCTTTTTCATTTCCCTTTTTCGACTGGTTTTTTCTGACGGGTTTTAGCGGAATATGGGGGGAATTAGTCGATGTCCCCTGGGGGGGGAACGGTGTCGATGTTACTGACTGTTCGGGGGAAACGTCCTTTACGTGTTCGGATTGTTCTGACTGGGAAATTTTGTTTCAATGTTTTATTTATGGGACGGATTTTTGCCGGAATTGGTTCCTGGACGGTAATAGTGATTCATGGACGTGTTGATCTTTGTCCTGGGACCGCTTTTTCCCTTTGGGGGACGTTGCCACGGTTCAGTTTAAATTTTATTTTGGGGAGTTGTTTTTCCGGGTTAAATGGTTAGGGAGGGGAAATTAACTGCTCGACGAAAAAACCATAAAGGTTCACCGGACCACAGTGGGGATTTCACATAGGTAAGGGGAAAATTAAACCTCCAAAAAAAAGAGGAATTTGCTAATGTCCAGGGTTAGTTTTCATTAGGGTTCACTTTACCCTTAAAATTTGAAAAATGCAAACGAAAAATTTAACACAAGGAAATGTACTCTGGAAAAAAAAAAAAAACTGTTCCATTATTTCTTAAAAGGGGCGAAAAATCAATCTAAGCTTATTGAAAAAAAGGGGGGTCTTCCTTGAGGTTCAAGGAGGGGGGCCCCTCTGGTTTTTTGACTCGATGGATAGTGGGGTGGGAAAAATTGGGGCTAAAAAAGATGTGTTCCCCTTATCCTCAAGTTACAAAAAAAAAAGCAATTTAAGGGGAACAAGCGAATGGAAAATTTGTCCATTTTGCCAAGGGCTAAAAAAATTTTGAAAAAACCCAAATTCTTCGTGGGGGACCATTTGGATTTTTTTTGAAACCACTAAAACATCGTGGTGTTTATTTAATGGTTTTTGTTTAGTGCCGCTTTTTCGAGGAAGCAAAAAATTAATTAAGTGGAACTTCCTGATTAGTTTTTTAAGGATGGTTTAGTTTTTTTACCAGGTTGGCAACCTTGATAGGGACTAATCAAAAAAAACTTTATTTAAGAGTTTCTCTCAAAAAAAATTTTTCTTCACAACAGATCAAGGGACTTTTTCCCAGGGAAAATAGCTCTAACCCCCCCCAAACAAATTTCTTTGCAAAAAAAAAGGATTCCAGTTAGGCTATTACCCAATTTTTGCAACAATAGAATTTTTTTGTAAAATAGTAGCTGGGGTCCAGGCAAAAAAAAAGAGGGTCGTTGGTTGGATTTGTTATTACCCAAGTCATTACTCCTTATTAAATTTTGAGGGGACACGGCAGGAGTTTTAACAGGCATTTAGAGGAATGAAAACCCCCACTAGCATAGGATTAAAAAAAAAAAAAACTTCCAGTTCTCCTTCCCAATGAATTTACTTCCAAGAAAAAATTTTTACCAGAATTCGGCCCACTGGGGGAAAAAAAAAAAAAAAACGTTTCGTTTAAGGGTTTTCCCCCCACGTTTTTCTTAGCCCACTCAAAAGGCTCTTCTCCCTGTGTCTTTTTTGGTCTTCTTGGTATTTTTTTTGGGTTTTATATTAAATTAAAAAAAACAAATTGAATGTTTTAAGGTCAAAAAAATATGCTTGGGAGGGGAATCATATGAAGCCATGAAAAACCTTATTTTTGCCTCTTAATTCGGTAATTAAGGAAATGTTCCTTTTTGGGGGGGGGTAATACAATATGGCAAAAATTCGGAAAAAAAAAAATAAAAATAATTTCTACAAAAAACAAGCATAAAAAACAAGTAATTCCTTTTTTTAGTATCTTAGAAATAAAAAACCAGGGGGCGGGAAACTGTTATAATTAATTTTTTTGGATAAAAATTTGTGCCTAGGATATATCAGAGTGTCCGGAGGCGGGGACTTCATTTATCACATAGAACAATTTGATTCTCCAAAAATCTTGAAAAAAACCCACTTGGGGGAGGGATTCTTATTAGGTTAGGGTCGAAGTTAAATTTAAATTCTTTTGCTTCCCCAAACAAAGTTGGGGTGGGCGGGAGGGGAACGTCAAACGTGGCTGGAGGGCTGGTGTTGCACACAAAAACTTTTTTTCCCGTTATTTGGGTGGGGGGCCTCCTACCTGATTTTCTTAGGTCCCTATTTAATTTATCTTACTTGCTCTCTACCAAACAAAAAAAAAAACGACACAAAAAAAAAAAAAAAAAAACAAAAAGTGGTAAAAGGGGAAACCAAATGAAAAAACACAAAAAAACCTTTCTGAATTGGGGGCCTTTACAACGGGGGGGACCCTTTTTTAGTTTTTTTTTACCGTAATTTTTCTTTTGTAAAAATAACAAAAATGGAAACTTGATTACAATAGAAAGGTACAGGAACAAGAAAAAAAATTTGGTAAAATTTTTCAAAAAAATCTAAAATTATATTCCGGGGGAAAACACTAAGTTTAAAATGATTTACCCATTCAAAAGGTGCCCCATTTTTTTTTATTATTACGCCTGGGAAAGAAAAAATTTTAAAAACCCTTGATCAAACCCAGGGGGCAAAAGTATAAAAAATTTTTTTAAGGGGAGCTTATTTTTTTTTTCCTTTGTATTTTTGCGCTTGCCCAAAAAATTTTTGCGGGGATGGGGGGGGAATAAAAAAATTTCAAGGGGTCACAGAAATCCACCAGATTTTACCCATTTTTGTTGAAGGGAAGGGTGTGGGAATTTCAATGTAGGTGAAAGATGTTCCGGGCCTTTCCAAAAGTTACATACAAGGGGGGGGGACCCAAAAACTTTCTTTTACATTCAAAGAAGGGGAAAAAAAAGATTCACGGAATAAGTGTTTGTGATATTTCCCCCCCCCCCGCAAAGGACATATAGGTTTATTAAACAGGGGGGGGGTAACCCCCTGGTTTCCTTAACAAAAAGGAAAATTGGGCGACTATTGGTGTGTGGAGCCATTTGGACGGGCAGGGGGGGTATTGAAACCCCCGAAAAAAGTTTCTAGTTGTTATCATGATTCAGTAAGACTACTTCCAAAACAAAAAACCTTGGACCAACAAAAACTAATTCTTAAAAAAAAAAAATTCCCTTTTTCTCCCGAAAGGGATGGGGGCAATTCCGATTTCCAAAATAAAAATTTCTTGAAAAAACGCAATGGTGTTGTGGGGGAGTGTGCCTCCGAATTTTCGCGGTTTTAAAGGGTCGCTTCATTCAAAAACTTGGAAAAACAAAAAAAAAAAAACCAAAAAAAACAAAAAATCGGCTTCAATAAAAAAGGGAGTTACCCAAATCAAACGAAAATGTAAAGCCCAGTTTCGCATTGGAATAGTCATTTGTTCATTTAGACCCTTTACCTTTCAACCATCATTTAACTCTATATTTTATTTTTTTTTTAGGGGTCCTTTTTTAGTTTACTGGGAGGCATAAAAAAAACTAAACAAATAAAGAAAAAAGGCCTAAAAAGGTAAAAAAAAACCAGTGTAGGGCACAAAGACACAAACTTGGGGCCCCTGGAAATAGCCAATTTTTATCTTTCTAGGGGATTGTGGTTCCGGCCAAAAAAAAACCTTCGAAAAACACACAGATAGTTATTTTGATACTAGGCTTTTATCTGATGTTTTATTGGGGGAATTATACAAAAAAAAAACAGGGACGTTGGTTGGTGTAAAAAAAAAAACCCACTAAAAATGGGCTATCTTTAAAAAAAAATATTATTCCCAAATGAAGGACCATTTCTTATTTACACAAAAACCTGGGAAAAACCCCTGCGGATTTTGTTATATCAATTGAGGGAGAAAAAATTTCTGTAAAAAGGTTGGGTTTTTTTAACCAAAGCGCGAATCATTTCTTTTGGGGGGGGAGTTTTGAGGGGAAAAAAAAAAGAATTTTTTATGACGCAATTTTTCGGGAAAATGAAATTCCTTTCCCAACTATGGGTGGCAGGTTTATTAATTTAAAAGCCATGTTTTTTTTTCCTGGTTTATGGAAAAGAAAAAAAACAGATTGAAAAACAAGGGAAGGGGGGGAATTTTCTGGGGCCCAGTTTGGGGACAAGAATGTTTAGGCTAAAAACCCACATCTCATTGCAAAAAGGGGAAAACAAAAAATGGGTTTCTTTCTCGAGGATTTTAGCTTCACTGGAATTTTTTTTAGGAGGCGTAAACTGGGACCCACGGATTCAGGGGGAATGTTTTATATGTTCTTGGCGAGGTTTTTTTTTTTACAAAAAAAGCTGTTTTTAAGTTTCTCCCTCACCTACTTAGTTCTTTAACGGACCCCAGGTTTTCCTCTCCAACTTATAAAAAAAAAAACCTTGTCTGGGGGGGCCCATCTAAGCTATTTGAACGTTGTTCAAACAAAAAAGGGGGGCGACCTGGCAAACGGGTTTGAGTTTTTAAAGGGTGGGAGGGAAAAAGGAGGGGGTGCCCTCAACTTGGGGGATCCGGATTGTGGGAAACTTTAACTTTTTTCCCACCCACAAAAAATGAACAGATTTTCCTTCCAAAAAATTTGTGGTTAAAAAAGTACTGCTTGCCACATTTGGACAACACAAGATTGAGTTTTTTTTTTTTTTGGGGGGGGGGGCAATAAAGAGGATTATAATTTTGGCCCTCCGATCATGTTAGTTGGTTTGGGGGTAAAATAAAGGCAATCGGGTTCCCAAAAAGTGGGGGGGGGGGGTAAGTTTCCCCTTTTCGAAATCTACTGTTTTTCTGGGGGGAAAAAAACTTCTATTTTAAATTGGGCGTTGCGTATGGAAAACCTTTAGAAAACTTTCAAAAATTTTTTTTAAAAATCCAAAAAATTTTCTTGATCCCTTTTCTTTTGTTTTGTGGTTTTTTATCAAGGAATCTTCACATTCTTTTACAGGGGTAGGAAAAACCATTTGTATATCCCCCAGGGGGCCATTAGCTTAAGAAAAAAAAAAAAAACCTGTTTTAAACAACACACACCACTGGAGGTTTTTCCCCCCCAAGGCCCACTGGGGGGTGTGTGTCAAAAAAAACACATTAAAAACACAGGGGATTCAGGTTTAATAACCTTACTGAAGTTTGAAAAAAAATTGGTTTATTTTGAAATGTTGTCATTTTTGTTACAAATAAACCATTTCAAAAAAATTTATTTTTTTTTTTATTGATTTTGCAATTAAAATTGGGGGGAGGAAACAGGGCGGACATGGTCACCATCAACAAAACACTTTGGGGGGGCATTGGGGAGGGCTTTTTGTTTGCCCCTCCCAAAAATTTTCTTTTTGGGAATTCTTTAAAAAAAAAAAAAAAACCGTTTAAAACAGGACTTAAAAAAAACCACCAACTTACCAAAGGCAGTTTTTTTTTTCCAAAACCCCAAAAAGGCATCTTGGCCCCAAACATCCCTTCCACTCAGAAAATTTTTACTTTTTTCTTCAAAGGGGGGACCCTTAAAAACCCTTCACCAAACCTTCCCCCCAAAAAAAAAAAAAAAAAATTTTCAATAAAAATTTTCTTCCCAATTCTCGGGGGGGGCACCCAAAAATAGGGGAAAAAAAAAACCCCATTGGTCTTACAAAAACGTTACAGAATTGGGCCTCCACCCCACTAATTGTGGGGTCAAGGAATTTTGAAAAAATTTCTTAAAAACGCAGGCAATTATTTGAAAAAAAAACAAAAAAATTTTAACGGTTTTCTTAGGTTTTTTTTTTTCTAACAAAAAAAAGGTTTGCCTCATTAAGGGAATTTATTTGGTCTTGTAAAAATATGTGGCTAATTTAGATTTGAAAGTTTAAAAAAACACAATTTTACCGGAAGGGGCATTTTTAAATCTAAAAAGGTTCTTTCTTAATATTTGGAATTTCCAAAAAAAGAACTTATTTCCCACCTTCTATTTTTTTTTTTTTTTTTGGGGGGGGGGGGGGGGGGTTTCTAAATGGGGACCATTCAGGGGGGGGATAACAAAAAAAAACGAGGCTTATCCCCAAAAATTAGTTTGTGGAACTTGTTTGAAATTTTGGCCCACGCCAAGGGTACCCTTTTACTAAACCGAGAAATGTTTTCCATTTCCCTTTTATTTTTTCCTTTTTCGGCTGTTAGGGGTTAAAGCTTCTTATTATTTTTCTAAAGTAAGTTTTTTTCCTTCTGAAACTGACATTTTCAAAAAGCGTTTCACCAAAAAAAAAACTGGGAGGAAAAACAATTTTCCCCCTCCAAAAACCGGTTGTACCAGGGGGGGGGACTATGCCTTATTCACAGGAAGTGAGAACAAAAAAAACAAACGAAAAAATTCAAATGTATATTTTTTTTGTGTTTTTTCATTAAAAAATATAACGTGGTTTTCTGTAAAAAAACTTTTGTTTTTTTTTTGTCTTAGGCAAATTTTAACAATTTTATTTTTTATTATTCAAAATTATTTTGCTTTTCAAAAACAAAAACTCATTTTTATATTCTAAGTATTTTGGTTTATTTAGTCTATAAAAAGCTTTTTTTTTTAGTAATAGAAAATATTTTTATTTAAGGTAGTATCCGGAGTCTAAAATCCAGATTTACCCAATAATAAAAAAAAACACAAAACTTAAAATTTTTTTTTTTTTCCCCCAACAGTAAAAAAGGTAAGAAAGGGCGGACATTAAAAAACCTTAAAAACGAACAAGAAAAAAAAAAAAAAATATTTAATGTATTATAAAAGGGGGTTTCACCTCGCTCTACCGGCTAAACACTTTTAAAAGTTTACTTTGAAAAAAAAAAAAAAAACTTTCTATTTGTTTTTTTTTCCCCGATTTTTAAAAAAAAACGGACCCTTGTTGTTGTTCCAAGGGGAGTTCGTTCTAAAAAAATAAATTGGGTAACCCCCAAAAAAAAAATTCCCCCAAACCTTAAATCGCAAAAAGAAGCGAGGGTGGTTTAGGGAAGGAGGGGGCTTACCCCCTTCATATTATTTTTTAAATTCCATTTCCCTTGTTTCGTTTTAAAGTTTTAAACTGGTTGGCTTTCCTTACTTCCCGTCGAAAAAAAAAAGGGTTGTTTTAAGTTACAAAATTTTTCCTGGTTTATTTTTTTTTAGGATTTTTAAAATCCGGGGAAAAAAAGTCTGGGCCCCCCCATCTCCCAAGAAATAAAATAAATCTTTCCTCCCCACGGATATTATCCCTTCTAAGATAAAATTCAAATTTCCGTGAAGATAATTTACCCAGGGGACCAATTACCTTAAACAAACCTCTTTTACAGTTAAGTGTGAAAGGCCCCTTGCGATTTGGAAAAAAAAAAAAACCACTATTCCACCCATTATTTTGGGGGGAGGGGGACCAAAAAAAAAAAAACTTGGGACTCAAAAAAGCCAGGAAAAAAAAACAAAACATCTAAAAAAAAAAAAAAATAAAAAAAAAACCTATAAACAATAAAAAAATCCACCACTCATGTTTTACTAAGGGGGGGGGGACTTCCAAAAATAAGTGGGCGGGAGGTAAAATTAAACCAAAAGGGGAGGCCCTAAAAAAAACAACCTTTCTGATAAAAAAAGCAACAAGAAATAATTACACAAGGGGGGGGGGGGACGGGATTTTCAAAATGTAGTGCATTTATAGTAAAAAAGAATAAGGAATTTCAGAAGAGAAAACAGGTTTTTTGAATTTATTTTTTAACTTCGTGTTATTTTGAACCAAGATATTATAATTTGCAAATAATTGGACGTGGGGGGTTATGTTTTTACACTATTGAGTTGGGATAGTGATTTTTTTGTCAGCAGAGCAAAAATGATCCCCCCCCAAAAAAGAACGAGGGAGTTACCCAAAAAACATTAGCAGTTAGAAATTTTTACAAAAGGGGAGGGTCTTGGGGACTAAAGGCCTTTAAATGGGGATGATGTGTATTGCAAAGAGGATGATGTTTGGTTTATCATTAAGTTAAAAATTTTAAAAATTGGAAGCGAAACAAGGTATTTTGGCTTAGCAAGCGAAAAGTTTTGGATTTTACAGTGGGGGGCATAATCCATAAGACTTCAAAGCTGCTTTAAATGCAAAGAACTGGAAAAAATTGATTGAGGGAAAAAGAAAATAAGGTTGTATTTCCGTAATTGTGTTGTGTGGTGTGGTTACAAAATATATATTATTTTGTTAAATTAATTATACATAATAAAAAAAAAAATGTTTTTCGGAAATGGAAAAAAATGTTCCTTTTTTTTTCGTGGTAAGGAATTTTTAGGGTTAGGTTTACCCCCCCGGAAAATAATTTCTTGAAAAGTAGAAATAGAAAAAAAAAAAAAAGGGAAAAAATCCATGGTTTAGTCTGGAAAGGTCCAAAAAGGCTGTTTTTGAGAGAAGGTGATAGGATGGGAAAAAAAAAATGGAATGAATTTGAAGGAAAGAAAAGAAAAAAAAAATTATGCTGGAATTCTTATGAAAATTATGGGGAAAAAATGTTTGGATTCTTAGATGATAAAAAAAAATTTTCTGGGTTTTAAAAATCTTTCTTCCCAAAAAAAGGAAAAAAAAATATTTTTCTCAAAAGGGAAATTAAAATTGACCATTATAAATGGAGAAAAAATGGTTTTACCAGGCCATTTTTTTACTGGGCTATTTGTATGTGCAAAACTTTTTTACGATGTTGGGGGGGGGGGGGGGGACTCAAAAATTAAATTTTTTAACTCAAATTTTATTGGTAATTAAAATCGATTTGGGGGGTGACCACAAACAAAAAAATTGGATATAGTTGGTTTTTACTTTTGGGAAACAATTACACTTGGCCTTTAGAAAAAATTAAAGATTCTAAGGGAGTAAAAAAAAAATGAAAAGGAAAAAACAATAAAATCCGGAGAATTTTTAGAAAGAATTCTGTTTCAAAAAAAAAACAGTGTTGTGAATGGTTCCCACCCACCCAAATTTACTCCTTTTTCTCCTCTTCTCTCTCAAAAATTTATTTCAAAAAATCATAGGTCAGGGTTTCAATTTTAAGATGGTGAGGAGGATTAAAAAACCCTGGGGAAAAAACAAAAAAAAAAAATTGGGTTTCTATAAAAAACATGTTCCACATTGTATGTATACAAACTTGGGGGCAAACAAAGCCTGGTCATCAGTGTGAAGAATGTTTACAAAATTATTTTTGGGAAACGGTGTATGATTTGGGGCAAAAAAAAGTGATAGAAGATTACGGGTAAATCCATGTTTAAAATTTACCCACAAGAGGGATATTTTGAAGTTACAAAAAAAAAAACAATTAAAAGGACTTTGTAATTTTCTTGGGTTCTTGGGAAGGGAGATTGGGGACTCTTTTCAAAAAACCTAGAGGTGAACAATCTATGTTTTAACTGTTCCCAACTATGGATTTAAATGTTGATCAGGGGGGAAAGAATATCTATCCCTGGTATTGGTTGAGGGAATTGGAAAAAAACCCCTAAAAACGGAGAAAAAAATTTTTTAGTTTTATGAATCTTAAAGGAGACTTAGTATTTGTGTGGTGTTAAATTAATTTTTGGAGGAAAGTTTTCTTTTTTTTTGAAAAAAAACCCAGGTCTACTAATTTTTTAAAAAACTTGTTGGAAGTAAAAACCAAAGGGGGGGGGACAATTTGGTTTTTTCTACGGTCACACCGGTTTTGTGAAAGCAAATGGTTATTATGGGACTATTTAAAAACCTACTTGGGTTTTAATTTAAAGCTTATTTTTACAAAAAAATGTTTTGGATTCAAACCCATTTGATAAAAAAAAACCCCTGTTATGTTTTGGGATATTGCTTTCAAAAATTTTTAGGGGCTAATTGGGAAAAAACCACGTGAAAATTTTTTTTTAACCCCCAAAATATGAAAGGAAAAAAAAAAAAAATAGTTTTATCATTGGGCACTTATATTTAAAAAAAAAAAAAATTTCATACAATAAAGAGTGGAAATTACAATGAAGGTGTAGGGAAAAATGGACCCTGGTTCCTTTTTGGGCAAAGGGCCAATCAAGTTGGGAATCAACTTTTAACAAAGTGAATTTCAAAATTTTGATCTTACCATTTCAGTAGCTGTTTTTCTTGATACTTGCTATACGTTTTTTTTTTTCAACTAGAAGATTTAAGAAAGAAAAACTTGAAGAAGGAGGGGAAAAAAAAAAAAAAAAAAAATTTTTCCATTGGTATGTATAATTTTACATTATTTTTTTATTAATACAAAAAAAAAAATTTTATTACATTTACTTTTCCAAAAAAAAAAAACATTTTATTTTTTTTCGTAATTTTAACCACTTAAAAAAAAAATCAATAATTTATACAAGATATGAAAAAAGTATATTTTTCCCATTACAAAAAGGTCATTCAGAATTTGAGGGGATTTTGTTCAAAAACGTAAAAAAATGGTTTAAAAAGGAAGGCTGGTTGTTAACGTATAAATTCACCAAACAAATTCTTTGAAAAAAACGAAAAAAAAAATATAGTTAGTGCATTGGAAAAAAAACCCACCCCCAAGCTTTTAGTTCCGTTAATTCTGCACCTCCTCTTCTGGGTTTGGGGAAATAATAAGTTTCCCCACTTAACTTTTCAAGAAATAAGAGTGGTGAGTGTGTGGAGGTGTAGGGGGGACTGTATATTGGTAGGTTTTCCAAGATGATAAGGGAGGGAAAAAAAAAATTGCCATTTTAATTTTTTTTAGCTGGTTTCAAAAAGATTTTTGCCACAAAAACAAGCCAATTGGGGGGTACCCCGGTCTTTTAATAACTCGATGGGGGGGGGGAATTTGCTATTAAAAAAAAAAACCAATTTTGGAAAGAAATGGTATTGTTAACACTTTTTGGGAAAATTTTTTTCCATGGAAAGTCCCGAATGGGTAAAAACCAAAATAGGGGGGATTTTTGTTATTTTTTCTTCTGGAAATATTATAGGGAAATCCATTTTTAAAAATTACGCTGGGAATTAAATTGTTGAATTTTTGTGTTTCATGGGTTTGCAAAAGGTTCTAGTAGGGGAAACAACTGCTTTTTTGGGGGGAAGTGGATTTTCCCAATAGGTTTTCAAATTGAGAATTTAATTGAAGGAATAAAAAATGGCAATTTTACCCTTTCTTCAAAGCTAATGGTTTTTTGCTTGGCAAAATGTTGCGCTAAAAAAAAAAAACGTAAAAAACCTCTCCGGTTTCGTTACAGTTTTTACTCAAATATTCGTCAGTTACGGAGGGGGGGGGGGGGGGGGGGGAACAAGGGTCCAGTTTTTAAAACCAAATGCTTTTTTTTTTACCATTGTGGTTTTTTTAAAGCAAAAAAAAAACATTTTCTTCGGGGTTATTACCAATTTTTTTTTCCAAAATAGCTGTTTTTTGGAAATCTGGGATCTAGGGAAAAATTGCCCCATTTGTCAAAAAAAAAAAAAAAAACCTCATTACCAGTGTTTTTCCTATTAGGGGTTTATAAATAAAAAAATATAAAAAATTAGTAGAAGGCGGGGAATTTTTTCCATTATTTACTTTATGCCAAACAGAGGGAGGAAAAAAAAGTCCCAAAGCATTTCGAATTTAATGTGGGGCAAAAAAAAAAAACCTTGTTTTTCCACGTCTCTTATTGGCACTAGCACTTTTTTTTATAAACATTGACAAATGATGAGTTGGTGAAGGTGCGTGAGCCCATGGCAATATGACGCTGATTGGTGATTGTATGAGGAACAATTATTTTAATATTATTTCGACTAGCTCTCAGTTTTGACACTGCCAAAGCAACAGAACTCATAACCTGTTGCTTTCGTACCTGGATTATTGCAAAGGTGAGAGAAAGTGTTACATCATGATTGGCAGGAAGTTCCTTTCATAAAATGAAATAGGACGGAGTAAGCGTAAATTTTATATCCACTTTAATATTTGGTAGTAGCCATTGGGGTATATTAAATATCTCATGATTTATTTTCCCAACTTGATGTAATTCACCAGTTGTCGCATTTTTAAGTGCATCTGTACTATTGGTATCTGTAATATATTCATATCCATTGGATAAACCCCTTAATTCCTTGTATTACTTTTGGCGTCATCAACCTGAACTGTATATAGCTCGCACAATTTGAGAGATTGTTGCTAGTGCTCAACAATGTTCTATTTATGTAGACACTGATTTGTCGAAATAAATTATGCAATATACAATTTTCACAGAATATTCCATCGGCAAGAATTGGCATTTTACTGTCAGATTTCTTGACTACCACATGTCAGAGGCAACGCTGTAGCGTTGCCTATAGTAAAGGCAATACGGCTCCAATGTTTTATTATTTATTATTTTTCCCCAGAGGCACTTCATATGGAAGGGGTCGTCGTAGAAGCTTCAGAGGGGGTTCATTTGATTGAAAATCGAGAGTTCTAGTGCCCTTTTTAATCGTCTAAAATGATTAGAGGGCAAATAGCCCCCCCCCTCATGCCCATCATTAGACAATATATTTTTGAGGAGGATACTCCCCAATGACCCTCAGGGCAAGGGTTTTAAGTTATGCTCTAGGGGTATATACGGTTTTTTTAGAAAGCGTTGTCTTAGAAACTTCAAAACAGGCTCATTCGATTGGAAATTAAAGAGCTAGTGCCCTTTTTAATAGTCGAAAGTGATTGGAGTCTAACTAGCCCCCCTACCCCCACGCCCATCATTTCCCCAAACAAATCCAATCAAAACTTTCAGATAGCCATTTTGTTCAGCATAGTTGATTTCCAGATAGAAAATATATTTTTGAAGAGGACACTCCCCCACATCCCTCAGAGCAAGCGTTTTAAGTTATGCCCTGGGGGCATATAAGGTTTTTATAGAAGGCGTTGTCGTAGAAACTTCAAAACAGGCTCATTTGATAGGAAATTAAAGGGCTAGTCGAAAGTGATTGAAGTGCAACTAGCCCCCCCCCCACCCCATCATTTCCCCAAACACATCCAATCAAAATTTTGAGATAGCCTTTTTGTTCAGCGTAGTTGATTTCCAGATAGAAAATATGTTTTGGAGGAGGACACTCCCCCAGAGCCTTCAGGGCAAGGGGTTTTTAACATGTGCCCTGGGGGCATATAAGGTTTTTATAGAAGGCGTTGTCGTAGAAACTTCAAAAAAAGGCTCATTCGATTGGAAATTCAAAGAGAAGTATCCTTTTTAATAGTCGAAAGTGATAGGAGGGCAACTAGCCCCCCCACGCCCATCATTCCCCCAAACACATCCAATTAAAATTTTGAGATAGCCATTTTTTTTCAGCGTAGTTGATTTCCAGATAGAAAATATATTTTTGAGGAGTACACTCCCCCACAACCCTCAGGGCAAGGGTTTTAAGTTATGCCCTGGGGGTATATAAGGTTTTTATAGAAGGCGTTGTCGTAGAAACTTCAAAACATGCTCATTCGATTGGAAATTAAAGGGCTAGTGCACTTTTTAATAGTCGAAAGTGATTGGAGTGTAACTAGCCCCCTTCCCCCCCCCCCCACGCCCATCATTTCGCCAAACACATCCAATCAAAATTTTCAGATAGCCATTTTGTTCAGCGTAGTTGATTTCCAGATAGAAAATATATTTTTAGGAGGACAATCCCCCACAACCCTCAGGGCAAGGGTTTTTAAGTTATGCCCTGGGGGCATATAAGGTTTTTATAGAAGGCGTTGTTGTAGAAACTTCAAAACAGGCTCATTCGATTGGAAATTTAAAGGGCTAGGGCCCTTTTTAATAGTCGAAAGTGATTGGAGTGCAACTACCCCCCCCCCCCATGCCCATCATTTCCCCAAACACATCCAATCAAAATTTTGAGATAGCCATTTTGTTCAGCGTAGTTGATTTCCAGATAGAAAATATGTTTTTGAGGAGGACAATCCCCCACAACCCTCAGGGCAAGGGTTTGAAGTTATGCCCTGGGGGCATATAAGGTTTTTATAGAAGGCGTTGTCATAGAAACTTCAAAAAAAGGCTCATTCGATTGGAAATTCAAAGGGATAGTGCCCATTTTAATAGTCAAAAGTGATTGGAGGGCTACTAGCCCCCCCCCCCTACGCCCATAATTCCCCCAAACACATTCAATCAAAATTTTGAGAGCCTTTTTAATAGTCGAAAGTGATTGGAGTGCAACTACCCCCCCCCCCCATGCCCATCATTTCCCCAAATACATCCAATCAAAATTTTGAGATAGCCATTTTGTTCAGCGTAGTTGATTTCAGATTGAAAATATAGTTTTGAGGAGGACATTCCCCCACAACCCTCAGGGCAAGGGTTTTAATTTATGCCCTTGGGGCATTAAGGTTTTTATAGAAGGCGTTGTCGTAGAAACTTCAAAACAGGCTCATTCGATTGGAAATTAAAGGGCTAGTACCCCTTTTAATAGTAAAAAATGATTGGAGGGCGAATAACCCCCCCCCCCCCACCGCCCATCATTTCCCCAAACACATCCAATCAAACTTTTGAGATAGCCATTATGTTCAGTGTAGTTGATTTTCAGATAGAAAATATGTTTTTGAGGAGGAAACGCCCCCACAACCCTCAGGGCAAGAGCTTTAAGGTATGCCCTGGGGCCATATAAGGTTTTTATAGAAGGTGTTGTCTTAGAAACATCAAAACAGGCACATTCAATTGGAAATTCAAAGGGCTAGTGCCTTTTTAATAGTCGAAAGTGATTGGAGGGCAACTAGATCCCCCCCCACGCCCATCATTCCCCCAAACACATCCAATCAAAATTTTGAGATAGCCGTTTTGTTCAGCGTAGTTGATTTCCAGATAGAAAATATGTTTTTGAGGTTTACAATCCCCCACAACCCTCAGGGCAAGGGTTTTAAGTTATGCCCTGGGGGCATATAAGGTTTTTATAGAAGTCAGTGTCGTAGAAACTTCAAAAAAGGCTCATTCGTTTAGAAATTCTGAGGGCTAGTGCCCTTAGTAATAGTCGAAAGTGATTTGAGGGCAACTAACCCCCTCTCACGCCCACCTTTTCCCGAAACACATCCAATCAAAATTTTAAGACAGCCATTTTATTAAACGTAGTTTTAAGTTCTAGAAATTAGGTCTTTGAGGATTAAAACTCCCCCAAAGCCCTCAGGGCAAGGGTTGTAATTTAAGGATTCTTCGAATCCTTCATATATTATTTCTTATGGAAGGGACGCTCGTATAAACTTTAGAGAGGGCTCATTTGATTGAAAATTGAAAGTCCTTGTTCACTTTTTAAGAGTCAATAGAGATTGAAGGGCAACTATCCCCTCTCCCTCCTCCACGCCCTAAATGCCTCAGATAAAAATTTTGAGATATACATTTGGTTAAAATAGTTCAAAGTTCTGATAACAAAAAACTCCGGTGTCGACACAGCCCACCAGGGCCCAGGGGTAGGCATCGTAAGTTATGCCCTGGGGCATAAATTATTAAAGGGGGTTTATAACTTATGGGAAGGGGTTATAACTTATGGGAAGAGGTTTTGTATGGGATGAACACATAGGAAATCTATTATAATTATCCAATTATAAGGTTAAAATACATACTCTGTGATAGATGCAAATTTGCTTTTGCACACAAATTCCTATTAAGGTCAATGCCAAACAGTCGTGATCCCTTTGTGTCAGCAAGTGAAATGGTCTAGACCCCCCTTATTGGAGCTATTTTTTCAATCCATTTATTGTTGTCAATCGCTGTCCACAAGTTATGCAAGCTGTCTATTGTTCATATATAAGGTTTTTATCAAAGAGGTAATCGTATAGATTTTGAAAAAAGCCTCATTCGATTTAAGCTGAAAGTTCTAGATCCGTTTTTTAAAGTCAAGACTAATCGGAGAGTAAGCAGCCCCTCCCCATGCCATAAAAACTTGAAACTTTTTGCAATCAAAAAAGAACAAAAAATTAATTAAAAAAAAACTTTCCGAAAAAATAAGTTTTTTCAAAGAAAACTAAAGGCCATTTTAAACTTAAGCTCAGGAGATACAAATACCTGTTAAAATTCAAACTCAAATCGACCAGAAATTAATATTAAAGAATAAATGAAACCCAAAACGAACAGATATTAAATAAACAATCATGGCAAAAAAACATACAACAAGTAATAACATAAATGAATCAATAGATCTTAAAGCGAGTAATGCTTAGATTGAATATGAAAATCAAGCTTAAAATGAAAACAAATATTTTGCTATTAAAGTATAAATGAAACTTAAAAACGAACAGAAATTAAATAAACAATCAATGCGAACAAACATACAATATATATTAATGTAAATGAATAAATAAATCTTAAAACGAGTGAAACTTAAATTGAATATGCAAATCAAGTTTGAATCGAAATAAAATAACTACAAACAAGAGTTTGGGTATCGTCTCACTGCAGAAGCCTAAATCCTACTGCGCCATTGGCGCTTTACTGAAAACAAATTATATTACAAATGTTTTCTTTTGTACTTAATATTGAAAATAAACATTTAAATTACAGTAAAATTTTGAACTGATGAGCTTTTAGCAATTAATATCATTATGCATCAAATATTCAGTTTAATTTATTAGTTCTTTTCAAGATTAGTCAAGACAAATATAGTTTCACTACAAGCAAAATTTGGATACCGCCCCCTTCTTTAACTGTAAAAACCTAAAGCCTTCTGCGTCATTGGTGCTTCACTGAAAACGAATTACTCGTATATTACAAATTTATTATTTTTAAGTTCTTACAGCATTGAAAATGAAAATAAAAATTACAGTGAAAAAAAATCTTGAACAGATGGATCTTTCAACAATTAATATCATTATATATCTAATATTCAATTTGATTTTTTTTATACTTTCCAAGACTGTTCAAGACTCATATAGTTTTGCCATTTTTTTAACTCTGTCATTTTTTGTAACTAATCATGTTAGTTTTTTAATAAAAAATTCTATGGCTTCTATGCATTTCTATTTGAGCGGAAAACTGCACCTCAAACTTTGTGAAACATGCATTTTCTTACATGAAACACCAAAATATAATAAAATGTCAAGTTTCGGAGTGTTCCACCACTCGCATGCAAGTGCCATTGGTATTTTTGAATCCGCATGGTCAACTTAGGGGGTGTTGCGTAGGCTAATTCTCTTAGCAGCCCCATTCCGTCGTGGTATGGTTCACATTTTCAACACCTGGCGTCCGGACTATCATATAATCTACCAAGCATACAACTACCCCAAATCAGTATCATAAATAAATGAAACCCAAAACGAACAAAAATTAAAATAAATATTAGAGTCAAACTCAAAACGAGCATAAATTAATGTGAGTAGGGATAAAAACCCCTATGCTTTCTAAAAGCCAGAATATAATTTGTACTTTACTGAAAAAAAAATTCAAATGAGTTTACTGAAAAAAAATGTGCATTGTCAATTTAATATACATATGCTGATATTTATTCCGTAAAATCTTAATTAATTTTTGATTTTTTATAGTTAAAAAAAGTGAAAATATTTTAAAGAATTGTTTTCAGTAAAGCGCCAATGCCGCAGTAGGTTTTAGGCTTCTGCAGTGAGACGATACCCAAACTCTTGTTTGTAGTTATTTTTATTCGATTCAAACTTGATTTGCATATTCAATTTAAGTTTCCCTCGTTTTAAGATTTATTTATTCATTTACATTAATATATATTGTAGGTTTGTTCGCATTGATTGTTTATTTAATTCTTGTTCGTTTTAAGTTTCATTTATACTTTAATAGCAAAATATTTGTTTTAGTTTTAAGCTTGATTTTCATATTCAATCGAAGCATTACTCGCTTCAAGATCTATTTATTCATTTATATTATTACTTGTTGTATGTTTTTTGCTATGATTGTTTATTTAATTTCTGTTCGTTTTGGGTTTCATTTATTCTTTAATAGTAATTTTTCTGGTCGTTTTGAGTTTGAATTTTAACAGGTATTTGTATTTCCTGAGCTTAAGTTTAAAATGGCCTTTACTTTCCTTTGAAAAACTTATTGTGGATAGAATTGTTCATATTAACCATGTTTTACACTCAAATCAACATTTTCTGCATTGAATAGGTTTAAAGCTGAAGTGATTGACGGATGGGAATCCTTTTGCGGTAGATATTCCATTGTTCAGTCTAGGAAAAAAAAAATCATGTTTTGATCTAACAATTTTCTTCCTTGGTTTCTTTCTTCTTCTTTTTCTTTAACAAGAGTGATGTTTTTCGGTTCTGACCTGAGTAGAGACTGATGAGTGATGAACTGTTTCTCGACCTTTTTAAACCTTTTCCATTTAGTCTAGATTTCAATTGCTCGCCAAGTTTTCGTGCACTGGACCTAAGATTTTCTGAAATACTTTTTTTTAAATCCTTGCCAGAGCCCCAATCGTGTAGTGTAGAGGTTACAAAATCTGCAGCAGCCGGTACAATATATTTTTGAGCCAAGGGTAGTGCAGAGCGAAACAGCTTAGAAAACCAACTGCCAAGACCATAGCCCGACATTGATGAACGACCTGTGTAATAGTCTATTCCATTGCCCATTTGTATTGGACCAAGAGTGGCAACATTGCAATCGATATCAGGACAAAAGAATGCCATTTTCATTTAGACATCTTGTTATTGAATGATGACAGGTCAAAAATGGCATGTAATCATGGCCAAACTTTTTGTTATTGCTAAAGTATTACCTAATTCAGTTCTTAGTGTTAACTGACAGAGCTCCAAATAGAAAGTGTTTACAGGGATATAATGAAGATGCTTTATATTGTAATGATGAATATGGTTTTGACTGGTTTTTCGTTTTAGAACTCGTAGGAGGGGAACATTGCTATTACCAACTCTGGATGTTTCAACGAATGAAGCATAAAGAAATATACAAGTGTCCGAAGAGAAGGCAGGCAGATAGTCAGTAAAAATGACTTGATCCATGCCACTACAGCTTCCAGTACTTTTACCATTGATTATGTTGTATTTAAAGCCAAGAACATCTCTTAGATTATCATTGAGAATAACCTTTTCATTGGCAACGAGTGAACTAATGTAGATATAGCCCTCTTCCATTGAATAATTCAATTAAAAGGCTCCCTTTTTACGAGCAGAAATTCCTTTATTGATAGCACGACACAAATCATTCTTACTTCCAAATTCCTCGTATGGTAATATTACAAATTGATATTCAAATGAATGGATCTTTTCAATTATGGGTTGATCGCTAACGAGTGGGCAATCATATGGTCTAATTTTTATATCATATATGTGATCTTTTCTTTAGGATATCATATCTATTTTTGAGAATATAATCGACAACAGCAACTTCATACTCACCATCGAATTTGATGGTGGGACAGAGTTTTTTCAAAAATCCCTTGTTTTATTCAAATCATTATAGAGTGGATCAGATACATTGGACAAGAATGTCACATAGAAATCATTGGGCATTCTTAATGTCTTACACTGCTACCAAAGAATCAAAATCAGAGTTGTATCCTAGCCAACGAACAAACCACTGTCTCATGTCCCTGCAAGTACGAATATTTAATATCTCTTCAACTTAATAGATTTCACTATTATTTTTATCTATTATGTAATTCATGATCATAAAAGCCACCGAGAATCTCTTCATCCTTGGTGTCTCGTAGACGATATGTTATGGGTTTAGTGTCTCGGATTTTAGACACTTTAAAAAGTTCAGTGGACCATAAGTAGTTCCCCTTTTGAAAAATATTAGTTGTTTTATTAATTCGAACAGTATTACCAGCATTGAATTTTTTATTCACAGCCTATTCACTTGAACTGGATGAACATTGGTTAAGAAAAGTGTCAAATGTATTTTCACCATGATGAACTTCCTGAGGACTAAAGCTGGACAGAGATCGATGGGGTCACTGATTATAAATTTGCATGATTTTATCTAAATCTTGAATAAAAGCAGCAGTATTTTCCAATGTAATAAATCTCGAAATTAAAAGTCGTTCTTATACATAGTTCTTATCAATCGTTCCGCCGATGCAGCCTTTATTGGACTATGACTATGACAGAGCATTGCATTATATTTCAATAATACTTTTTATACATGTGGATTAACAAATTCACTACCACGATCACTTTGAATTTTTCTAAAGCTATCTTGTTCAAGAATACTTTCTATAGCCTGAGTAACTTCAACGCCTCTCTTTGTCCGCAATGGAATACCATATGCGTAGCTACTAAAGACACTGATTGCAAGTATAATATATTTGTAGGGTGTATTGTGACGTCTTCGAATCTCATCTAGAGTTAAAAGATCAGATTGAATGATATACAGTGGGGAAAAGGCTTTAGTTTTTTATAAATGATTACCACGAACCCTATGATTTTGATGTAGAGCGTAACTTGGTTCATTTTTCGATACTCTTTTGCACGTCTGAGGCTGCCGGTGACGACTTTAGAAAATTTTTTGGGAGAAATTAGGCTTCCCACTTTACCAATATTTTCATAAATATGTTTTAAAACTTCAATCACTTTGAACGCAAACATGTAGTGCAATGTCCGCCACGCTTTTACATACTAGAGGGTGGTGATGATAATCATGAGTTGACTTCAATACGTCTTCGTTTTTGTCTAGCCACCGGTGTTATCAAATAAATGTTTCTACTACTGCTACTCCTAGGTGTGCTAGTATTTTCCAAGATTGATTTAAAATCTTCTTCTTCTCCTTTCTTAAATGGTGTGATTGTTGTTGTTAGAGGACTAGTAGTAGTACTGGTATTACTATGTTCCCTTAATTTCTCTAGAATTTGCTTATTGGTGATAAGACTTTTTGAGAAGTTTAATGTATTTAAAAATGTGTATAGATGATTGTCAAATGATAAAAGTCCTTTACGATTTATAGCCATATCATAAATTACAGCAAGTAGATTATAACTTTTCCTTTGAATTATTACTGGTTTCCCAGTGCTACCCACTTAAACAGGGTGATCTTGACGAGCCTCACTTTCCAACATGAGATATTTTAAGACTCCTTTACTTTATTTGCGATATGAGTGTGGTACTATGTTTCCAATACTTTACACTATTGATTTCAATTCCTCCTTCTCCTTTGATGTGTGTTGTTGTTCTAGCAGCAGCGGCAGCACCGGCAGAATCTTGAAGAGATGTTTCCATTTTGGGATCAATGACACTTGAATTGACTGGTCTCTCACGATAGGGTTTATGTTTGTCCACTTGTCGAAGTGCATCTTGAAGTAACACTAGTTTTTTATCATCGACAATATTCTCATCATTAATGAATTTACTTAGATTGTCCTCAAAGTGCTCGAAGTGGGGAAACCATCTAGAAGTTTAACCATCTAGGGAAAACTGTTTACGTGTAAGTCTTGCAATTATTGGCAGTAAAAGTATAAAAGATTTACCACCCACCTGGAGATGACGTTTTTTTTAAATCTTTTCCTTCCTTTTTGCAAGCCAAGGCACGTACAATGGAATGATGTTGCTTTGTCTGTTTTCTAACATCTTCTGGAAATTGAACCATTATTATTATTATTATTATTGAACTCATCCAGACAGAGTTAATTTCTATAGTCTATACATTCAACTCGATCTGAAATACAGTATTGTCCATGGGGAAGTACCTTTACACCAGCCTCACGTACACCGACGGTGTCCGATATAGCTGTCATGGCGTTTTTTCTACTCTAACTGTGTAGTTTTTAAACTGTTAAGAACGAATCGCCATGACTTTCGCTCTTGGTACTAAACTACTTTCCACACATCTTCTGAAATCACTCATGTCGAAATTATTTTTAAATAGTGAATGGGCTCCCCCCTGCACACTTGTTTGATATCCTTATTGTGTTTGTCCACACAGTACACTTTTGGACCTGAAAACAAATCATTGAACATTAAATTGCTCCTCGTCTCCGACTTTAACATCAACAATTGATTTGGGGCCTGGCGCTTCACTAACTCCGGATAAATAGACCCATTCCAATTGGTAAAGTCCATTCTTGAGCTACTGTCTTTACTATTTTCCAAATCATTAAGTAAATTTTTAGTTTTTTTTTTTCTTTTAACAGGAGTGAATCAGTGTCTTCATAGTACACTTTAACTTCCCCCTCCCTCGGCCATTGCGCCTTAAACTAATTGTAAAAGAATGACAACATGGGTTTTTTGAAGATTTCTGTAATTGAACTGCCACCTGCAATATTTTCATTTAAAACAACATTTGTTTTTTAGTTGGAGGACCATATTAGAGTCTATGACAGTGAATGATGTAAAGTTGGCGTCAGTAACGATTCCAGTACATTCTTTTAGATCGGTTACATCGTCACATGGATCCTGTTTCGTACGTTTTCGCTTATTTAATCGAAGGCTCAATTTAAAATAACTAATAGATTTCTTTTTCACCCTTAGTTTTTGCCTGTGAACGTTTACTGGCAAAATTGTCAATAAACGTTTTCAAGCAAGGTTTTTGGTCAAATTGGAGGGCTCTATGTATCTTTGTGACCCTGAAACCATCGGCTACCATCCATCGCAATAGCAAATGATGTACAACTATATTCTGTTTTGGATCAAGGTCGGCAATTAGCTTCTGTTTTGAAGAGGTTCAGTGCATACCCTTATCCTCTAACAAAGATAAATTGTATGGACGCGAAGATTCCTTGGTCACAGGTCTACTTAGGCAGGAGAGAAAACAAAATATTTTACAGAATCATGGAGCTCTATCGATATTTCACCGTCAATTTCAAAAAAACCATCCTTGTGGTCCATTCTCCTCAATAGTGTGAATGTCGGGGAAATTTGAAGCACAAGGATTGTCAAGCCATTTTTGTAATTACCACACGGTAAACAGTAGTGCGAAATTGCCGAGGGATAAAAGGATTTCATACCCAAAAACTACATTGGATTTTACACCGTCAACAAAGTTCTATTCAGAATCAGTTTTCATATACAGTCCCAGGGAAAAACATACCCACCCCTCATTGATCTTTCTACAAATAAGTGGTGATCCATGTCAGTGATCAGACCTATTTCTTCTTTACTGATTTTTAGAATTAAATCCATCACCGTATGAGGAGTGGAAAAATAATAACCCGAATAAAACCCAAATTTCTAATAGATTTATCCGTGTTCTTACAGGCAATGTCCAACACTGTTAATACATCGCTTTCTAAGAACATTTTGCAATAATACCACCCATTTTTACATCCCCAACAGGCCCAAACCCTCTTGGCAAATTCGCAGTCGGTATTGGTGCATTGACTATCAGTAAGTGAATTATAAAACGCTTCATTGGGCGGAAGTTTTTCCTCACTTAGCCTCGACGTAGAGTTGTAGTAATCGTTAGCATATATGCCCAGACACACTAATAAATCATAAATTTCATCATCTGGAAAGCGCTGTTTAAGGAGGGAGGAAACTATCAAAATTATCGTTTTTCTGTACTTGAATCAATTGGCTTAGAGATTTGGGATAAAACTAAAGGAGTCTAAAAAACGGATTTTGTTCAAACAAGTATGTTCATTATCTATTGTTTTCGATTTGAATTCTAAGAGCAGTAACTTCTCAGATAATTTGAGTATGATATTACAGAAAAAAGAACCGTCTACCCATGCACCAATTACAACTCCACCTTTTTGCATACGTGCCAATGAGGTAAAATTAATTTCTAGTTATAATTGGAATTGTATATAAAAACAGGCATAAAATATTGTTGAATTTACGTTTACATTGCACGACTGATGGGCCACTCCACGAAAATTACTCCCTCCCGATGAAATTTCTTTCTATAAATGAGCGTGGTCACGGACCCATTACCCCCTTTCCCCTTATACCCCTTTCCCATCATTACCCTCTTCAAATTTCCCCTTAAAAACCCAACATATTGTGGGCCAGCCTGTCCTCTGGTGATAGAATTATAGGATAATTTGTATGCCGCAACCATGAATACGCCTTATTTACTGTTATAATAAGTTTAGTCAAGGCTGTGCGCATACAAGCCTCCCCACCCAATGTCTTAACTAGATCGAACACATGCATGGTATTACTAGAGTCTCTCTGAGCGTGGGCGTATGTTCTTTGATACGATTTGAATTTTTTGGATCATTCAAATTTGTGAGTTTAGCTTCGCAATCTAAGCCGATCTTATCACTCTGCAAAAGTGAATTCTGAAAATTTCTAAAACAAAAAATTTCCTTGTCACCACTAACCATTTCCACAGACTTGTATCTATGACGTTTACAGTGTTTCGTGTGATTCTTTAGGTACAATTCAGTTCAAAATCTAGATAGACATGTTGGAGAATAGTAGCGGACTCCATTTGTTTTTTCCCTCCCCCAGAACCCTACTAATATCTGTAATTGGATTACAATGTCCAATTGAGCAGGTTCTGTAGGAGGCGTGTAAAGAAGCCATACCCAGTGCTTTACTCATTCAATCGACGGAGCCCTAACTGGAAATATTACCCCCTTTTTATTACTGCGCTCACCCTCCTCAAATTATGTTTCATATTGTAGCAGCGTAACACCAATCTTTAAATGTTTGTTAGTTCGTTCAAAAATATCTATTCCCTTGAGTGTTACAGGATATTGGCCTTTTAAACAAGTGAAATCTACTTTAGGGAACTCTGCCGCCTCCCCATCTTCATGAGGTGCCCATTTGTCCAACTTTGTCTAAGTAGCCTCATTTTGTAAGGTTCGATATGCCACTATAAGAAATGCGTACATGAAACACTGTTGCCCTGTTTCGAAACAGATTCGTTGCACAGTGTGAAATCCTTCCAAATCTGGATTATATTTTGAAACTATAGCCCTCTTCCCATTCCCATTCTTAAAATAAAATCTTTTTTGAAATTTACGTATATTTACATTTAAATTTTCAATAAATAAAACCACTGCTCCACTACCCTTCTCATTATAATTATCCAATTTTGTGAAAATACTATCTATCCATTCTATAAATACACCCTCACAATTTTCCAAATGCGGATGAAGGAATAACATTTCAGGGTGCAGAAAATGTGAAGAAACTTCACCGGAATTTTCATTTAAATAAAATATTTTGAGTGCTATTGATGCTTTTATACTGTCCCAATCACCCCAAACCCGAATTTGTGGTTCAAGAAGGGCTCGAATCTTGCCTACATACGAATGGACAATATTTATAGGGTCTATTATAATGTCCCCCGCTTTTAATGAATCAAAAGGTCCTCAAATGTGGCCGTACAAATATCTACTGCATACAAGACACAGTTTATTAAATAAAATTCCAACAATGTCGGAAAGATTTGCATATCCCCTCTATCTCTGCCACCACTCGTTTCAAACTCAACAAGAGGATGGTTGCATGGAGTAAAATCACCCAGTTCACTCAACATATCCTCGAGTGTTTCTTGGCTGAGACGATCCTCCCAAGCAAATTTATTTTTATCTTCAAATTTACTTGGCTGAACTGGGCGATATGCATTTAAACAGTGGCGGGAGGGTTCTCATTTAACACTCTGAAAAAATTATCTAAAATTCTACAAGTGTTAGGACTCATCTGATATACCCAATCAAAATTGTTCTCTGACAGCACTTGATCTTCAAATGCATCTGGTCGGCAAAACTAACCTCCAAACCCTGTTCAAAGGCACTTGAAGGGATATTAAATGAATTTTTGGAAGGAGTGACATTACTATCGCTAAAAATTTTTTTAGAAAGTTATCCGTCCCCTCGGGGTTATCATTATCATCGTTAATGTTAGAGGGCAAATCATCAAGATTGACGCTACCTGCAAATCATTCCTTTAGAAATTTGCTGTACCACTCAAGATCATTGTCGACTGATGGTGGGTAAATAAGTTGACTATCACTAAAATCTGTCATTGGCGCGATTAAAGAAGTATCTTCAACTAGGTCGCGCAAACCTTGAGCGGATAGTGGTGATGGTGGTGGTGGGTAGTCATCCATGTTAATTTAAAATAAACTGGAATTTATTTTCATTTTGTAATTGGTTCTGTTTTATAAAAGTAAAAAAATGGACTATTAGCGAGCTATATTTTCATATTATTTAAAAACATGTGTATCCTAAAAAATATATACTAGTAGTTCACTGTCAACCCCCTCCCAACCACTCTTTATATTCCTGATAGTTTCAGTTTAATATCCCATTATATAATGCTCTTACACGTAAATATTGACAGCTTAAATGTACATAGTGTGTGTTTTTATTTTATACTTGTTTAACCTTAATACTCATAAATCTGTTTGGAAAACCCTGGATCATACTTTCCATCCCTCCACCAAATTACCAGCTTCCTCCCCCCCCCCTCCACCGTAACAATTTTTTTAAAGAAATGTCAATTTGAATAACTTATGAACTATGTTAAAATGGGTGTAGAGTTTATGTCACTCACACACACACACAGTTGATCCAACTTTCAAATATTTGAATGAAATGGATATATCTCAAAATGTTTTCGAGGCTGATTGTTATCCTATTATTTTCTAAATAGTGTACTAGAATATTCAATGAAGTATACCGTCATAGTTTCTATGATACCTTCCATGGGAGATGATGTGTTGAAGAAGAGGATAATTAATAAAATAGCATTCGAACCCATAACTTTCTTTATTCAAAGCGGCGCTTTATACTGATGTGCTGCACATACTAAAAGCAGTGCTTTTTACTAATACGCTGTCCGATAAAAATCTCCATTTTCAAGAAGAAACCGTAAATCATCTTTAAACTGAATTATAAACAATGAAAGTTAGTTTTTCCTTTATATTATAAAATATAATTATAAAAAAAAAATAAAATCAAGAAAACGGGGTGAAACGAAAAGAGATAATAAAATTTTTGCTTACGCCGTGTATGGAAGATTCATAATATAGAAGGTTATGTTGGATATCACTGGCCTTTGCAGTCAGCACCGAAGTCCTGGTAAGTTCATGTGGGCTCGAGCTCGCATATACTATTACAGTTGGTCTTGTTGGTGGTGAAGGTGTGACCATCTTACTGCTATGAGCGGAGATTGTTACCTCGCGTACCTTTGCCTTCTTTGCCAGAGGTTGTTGTTCTAAAATTTCCATAAATGTAAATTGTATTTTAGTTTCCCGATAATTTATTCTTAATAACCTGGACGTCCCTATAGGGGGGGGGGGAGGGATTTCTTCTTTCACCATTTATAGTGGGGGGGGGGGGGGGTTATTCTTGTTACTTTAAGTCGCCCTTCGCGCCAATCATAATGGGGGATTTTAATAGATTTATTCTAATTGGGGAAGAGGGATTGACTCTTGAAGTTACTGTTGAAGAACTCCTAGCACAGAAGCGTAGCCATAACATCCAGAGTCAAAATTTTACCAAGTTCCTTTAATGTTACATGAAGATTAGATTCCCTATGAGAGCGATGCTGGAGACACGTTGAACTAGTTACCTACTACAAATCGAGATACTGACATATATGAAGAAAGAGACACAAATAAGAAAGTAATAGATTTATTGTGACTTACATTGGTACATACAGCAGTGTACGAGCATAAAAACTTAAAAAATCTTCTTAAATGCTCTGATTCAATCGTACAGATAGAATTGAATTGAATCAATGAATTCTGATCAAAGTCTGATACTAGTCTGATCTTTCCATCCTATTTTCACTAAGATATAACACTGGTTTAGCTTCTGAGCAATAAAAACTAATTCAAGATTGGACCAACCTCTCTTGGGGCATCCCCCAGATTCTTATTATGCTGATATAAAATAATATTATTATACTGTCTTACGGTTCAATAATTTTATCGCAATTTTGATCATTAAACTCTCACATTCGTGAAAGAACTCCATATTTTGTTTAAAATAATGTCCTGCAAATTTGTCAAGTATTTTTAGCGAATATTCAAATCCCTGTAATTTTCGGTATCATTTGAACGTGCTTGCTTTGTATTGCAAATCAACCCGTATTCTTTCTGCTTTTGATATCTGTCAAGAATATTTGGAAATGCTCAAGTCCCTTTTAGTCACAGAAACAAATAATGTGAAGCTACAAAGTACGACTTTGTTTTTAGCTTGAAACTCGTCAGGCTGGTATTCAAAAATATTAATCATCTCTTTTATTTGGCGTTTTAAAGGGATATCTGATTGAGAATAAATTGCAGTTTTTCTTTACTCATTAGGAATTAGATAGAAGTTTGAAATGGGAAATAAGATGGAATATTTCGTGAAATATTTTGGGATATTTTTTATCAGCATGGCTGTTCTTTAGTTTTGTTAAAACAGAAGAGAAGATTTAAGTTATTTTGTTTTCTTCTAACCCCCTCCACCCCTTTATTTTTTTTAGCATATATGACGGAAAATGATACATAGCCCCTTTTTTGCCTACACTTTGTGGTGGGGAATCTTACGTTATTCTATGAATAAAAATAGATGATTATTATATATATTTATCATTTAAAATCCCCATCATCATTTTAATACATATTCTATAACACGTCAATGTAAAGCATTTAATTCAAAACTAATTTGCCTGGAATCTGCTAATAATCCAGAATGTGGAAAACAACAATTAAATACATTCTCATATATACGTTCGCTATTGACACTTTGACAAGTTTGAGCCAGGTCAGTGTTTCTTTAAGAGAGAATAGGGGGAAATAATGGCATTTGGCTGGTTTTAAATTCTAAGATTATGCGAAAGACAGTTTTGGAGAATAAGAGACTAATGTCAAAGTTGAATCGAAGTCAGTATGCTATTAAGATACTATAGGATATTAGCTTATAAAGAAGAAGGTTGAAATACAATTAATTATTAATTATCCTCAGACTTTTTTCCCGTTTAAATTATCGTGTTTCTGTGTGCTTTACTTCTTTGGTAAATTTTTATGTACAAATATGGCTCTTAGACTTTTGAAATACAAGAGCTATCAAACTATTTGAACGGAGAAAATATAAATTAATTATACATGCTATTTAATATATAAAAGAAACTTACATCGAAGAATTGGTTAACTACATTTTGATTGGCCATAATATATATCACTCACTCAACAATAGAATTACAAGTGATACAACACTCTCAGTTGTAACCTATATTTATACGCTCGAATTCAATGAAAATATATTAAAAATATAATTTCAGTCACATTACATCTATAACTATGGAACAGATTATTCTTAGTGACTCCTTAGTTGGACTCCCGTTAGTAACATAGGTAGATTTATCATCATAGGTTATTTTTAGATGTTTTTTGGCTGGAGTCCAGTTGTCTCCCAAATATGGGTGTATAATTCAAATAGCAAGGGCTTCCACTACTCTCCAAGCTTAGAATTGAGATGGAAATGAGAAACCAAAGAAATATAGAAATAATTTATATGGAATCCTGAAAAATTCCTCCAGTGTATAATTTCCTCTGCCAAGTTCAACTCCTGGAAACTTCCAGCCCCATGGAAAGTACCCCCGTAGAAAAAAACAGAAAATTCGTTTTCCCATTCTAAAGTTTATGCATGCTTACCCATAGCAAATACTATGCGTAAACAATAGGAAACCTTCCACTAGGGCTTTTTTATTTAAAGACCTTCCACTAGGGCTGTGTGGGGGGGGGCGGTCATGTTATATCCAAAGGCATTTCTATTGGGCTTTTCATTTATGATGAACAACATAGCTATCTCAAAATTTTAATCGTAAGATTTGGGGGGGAAAGGGGTGGCTAGGGGAGAACTGGGGACTCTTTACATCCGAATGAGGTTCCATATTTGGGAGACTATTTGACTAATGCCAGAACTACAAGAGAAGGTACTTGACCTTCTCTTATATTTATTAGTTAAAACTAATAAAGTCGTAGTCGCCGAGAATAGAATTTTAGTATAGAAATCCAGACCAATCCTTAGAAATCCATAACAATCCTTAGAAATCAAGTAGTGATGGGGTTATAAATCCAAATGACAAAAAACATGAATGATTGTTTTTATTTGGATCAAATAAAACCAGTAAAGGGATTTAAACTTTAATTGGTTACCAATTAAGGATAAATATGCTGGAATGGTGGCTCTTTATGAGATACATTCGATTTAAGCAGGGATGTATTGACAATAATTATTGTAATTTCCGAAGAGAGTGAAATCTGAGGGGATGCCACACATTGCCAGCCCATATCTTTTGAAATTACCAAAGTCGTATGCGTTTTAGGCAATGATATGATAGCTCTTGGACATCAAGGACCCCAACCCCCAAGGACCCAATCATCAAGGACCCTAATCATCAAGAACCCTAACAACCAAGGACGCCAACCTCCAAGGGCTAACATACCTCATCCCCCAAACTTATTGGCCCCTCGCCCAATTTTTTATGTTTTTTAAAGTTTAATTTTTAAACTTTTTTTGAACTTTTATTTTATTTTTTAACATGATTTTTTTCGATTTTTTACAGGTCTTAGATTGACATAAAATATACTTAAAACAAAAAAACGTTTAATATTTTCGAAATACAAAATGAGAAAGATAAAGATATATCAGTTGTGATTTTTACTATTAGAAAAATAATGTTTGTAGTAACACTTTTTTTGGACTGATTCTTTTGGACCGAATCAGTATTTTTCGCAGTTTGGAAGGATAAACACTTGTATCATATAGTTAAAAAAAGTGAAGATGGATTATTCGAAGAAAGTGTGTACACAAGACAAAGTCATCGCTGCGTTGAATGCTGACAAAGACAAATATTTAAACTACTAAACAAATAGTAGTGGTAACACTATTGAAAACGTAAGGGTGCGTCGTGATGACAGTGAGAGATTAGATGTCTTTGGAGTACCGAAAAAATCAACTCTTATGATGGTGGAAATGGGGAGAATATCCTTTCCAGAGATGATAGTGCTCAAAGAGAATGCAAACCTAAAAATAATAGTTGATGAATAGGGGCATCTTCTTGCTAGTGCTTGCGATAACACGTTACCCAGTGATAAACCCTATCGCCAGTTTTCGTGTATTAGCATTCAACGGAAGGTCAAAAGAAGAAAGGCATACTGCGGCACTAATGTCATTGACCATATCTTTTCTACGTGTCAGAACTGTTACCTGTGGAAAAATGATGAGGGAATATACAGTGAAATCGAAAGCAGAATAAAAAAAGGCATTGGCTTACAGCATAAAACGGTGTATAATGAAGAGTTAAAGGAATACAAAGCGCAGTTGAACACTGTTACTATCTTTGATAGTATAGTCAATGAACCTAATAATACCAAAGATGAAACGCATATGGAACCTGCAGGTGACACTCCAGTACAAAATAGTGTATGACTCAAAATGGATTAATGATTATTCTACTGGTTACGTGCTAAGAGAAAGAGAGTAGCTAAGGTATCAAGAGAGAACATGTTGATTATTTTATGGAACAGATTAAAATGTCCAAGTTTTTTCAATGATATTGATAACGTATAACAATATATTTAACATAGTTTTATATTAATATTCAACATGTCATTATTTCATTAAAATATTTGATACATTATTTTGTTGTGTGATCATTATTTTTAGGGTACACTATCACGTCAAACGTTTAGAATGTCTATTAAAAAGTTGGAGATGTAAGAAAAGGAAGTTTCAGAGACATAGATGCTCCTAGCAGACTCAAAAGTCTATTAAATCATGACTGAGTATCAAAAATTAATAAAAAAAAAGCACTTTTGCATAGAACAAATTCAACTACACAGGTATTTCTTATCATCAAAAGGATTTTACAACATTTCACAGATTCAAGAAACTATTCAAATATTTCCGAGTCTATGCTTTTGCAGTTTGTGTGTAACTAAATCTTCCATTATCAATTAATACAGATATCTTTTAAGCATCAAAAATTTTTACAACATTTTACAGAATCAAGAAAGTATTGAAATAATTCAGAATCTATTCTTTTGCACTTTGCAAGAGAGGAAAATCTTCAATTATCAATTACTATAGGTATTTTTTATCATCAAAAGGATTTTACAATATTTCAAAGAATCAAAAAACTATTCAAATTTTTCATAATCTATGCTTTTGCATAAAACCTTCCATTATCAATAATATAGGTATTTTTTAGAATAAAAATATATTTTAAAACATTTCGTGGAATCAAGAGACTATTCAAATGTTTCAGAATCTATGCTTTTGCAGTTTGCTTGTAACTAAAATCTTCGTTTATCAATTAATATAGATATTTTTAGCATCAAGAGGATTTTAAAACATTTCACAGAATCAATAAACTATTCCAAATGTTTCAGAACCTATACATTTGCAGTTTGCATGTAACTAGATTCTTCCATTATCAATTAATACAGGTATTTTTTAGCAGTAAAAGGATTATACAACATCTCACAGAATTAGAAAACTATTCAAATGTTTCAGAATCAATGCTTTTACAGTTTGCATGTAACTAAAATCTTCCATTATCAATTAATACAGATATTTTTTAGCATCAAAAGAATTTTACAGGGTTCCACAGAACCAAGAACCTATTCAAATGCTTTAGAATCTATGCTTTTGCAGTATGCACGTAAATAAAATATTCCATTATCAATTAATACAGATATTTTTTAAGCATCTTAAGGATTTTACGACATTTCACAGAATCAAGAAACTATTTAAATTTTTCAGAATCTATGCTTTTGCAGTATGCATGTAACTAAAATCTTCCATTATCAATTATTACAGGTATTTTTTAGCTTCAAAAATATTGTAAAACATTTCAGAGAATCAAGAAACTATTCAAATGTTTTATGACCTATGCTTTTGCATAAATTATCTCATTATCAATTAATAGAGGTATTTTTTTAGAATCAAAAAGATTTTACAACATTTCACAGAATCAAGAAAGTATTCTAATTTCTCAGGATCTATGCTTTTACAGTTTGCTTGTAACCAAATCTTCCATTGTCAACTAATACAGATATTTTTAGCATCAAAAAGATTTTAAAACATATCACAGATCAAAAAAGTATTCAAATGTATCAGAATCTATGCTTTTGCAGTATGCATGTAACTAAAATCTTCCATTATCATTAATACAAAAAATTTTTAAGCACCTTTAGGACATTTCACAGAATCAAGAAAGTATTCAAATGTTTCACAATCTATGCTTTTGCAGAATGCTTGTAACTAAAATCTTCCATTATCAGTTAATACAGGTATCTTTAGCATCAAAAAGATTTTACAACATTGCACAGCTCAAGAAAGTATTCAAATGTTTCAGAATCTATGCTTTTGCAGTTTGCTTGTAACTAAAATCTTCCATTTATCAATTAATACAGATATTTTTAGCATCAGAGGGATTTTACAGCTTTTCACAGAATCAAGAAACTATTCGAATGTTTCAGAATCTATGCTTTTGCAGTATGCATGTAACTAAAATCTTCCATTATCAATTAATACAGAAATTTTTTAAGCATCTTTAGGACATTTCACAGAATCAAGAAACTATTCAAATATTTCAGAATCTATGCTTTTGCAGTATACGTGTGACTAAAATATTTCATTACCAATTATTAGATATTTTTTGGCTTCAAAAGGATTGTAAAAAAAATTCAGAGGATCAAAAAACCATTTAAATGTTTCATAATCTTTGCTTTTGCATAAAATCTTTCATTATCAATTAATAAAGGTATTTTTTTAGCATCAAAAGATTTTACAACATTTCACGTAATCGAGAAAGTATTCAAATGTTTCAGAATCTGTACTTTTGCAGTTTGTTTTTAAGTATAATCTTCCATTATCAATTAATACAGATATCTTTAGCATCAAAAAGATTTTACAAACATTTCACAGAATCAAGAAAGTATTCAAATGTTTCAGAATCTATGCTTTTACACTTTGCTTGTAACTAAAATCTTCCATTATCAATTAATACAGATATCTTTAGCATCAAAAAGATTTTACAACATTTCACAGAATCAAGAAAGTATTCAAATGTTTCAGAATCTATGCTTTTGCAGTTTGCTTGTAACTAAAATCTTCCATTATCAATTAATACAGATATCTTTAGCATCAAAAAGATTTTACAACATTTCACAGAATCAAGAAAGTATTCAAATGTTTCAGAATCTATGCTTTTGCAGTTTGCTTGTAAATAAAATCTTCCATTATCAATTAATACAGATATCTTTAGCATCAAAAAGATTTTACAACATTTCACAGAATCAAGAAAGTATTCAAATGTTTCAGAATCTATGCTTTTGCAGTTTGCTTGTATCTAAAACCTCCACTCCAACCTCCCGACCTCCTAGGTGGGAATGAGGGCCTGATAAGCACGAGTGCTCCCAAGCTATGGTTGGGGCCTCGGAGCGAGGATTCACGCCCCCGTCCCTAGCGAGCCGGGAGGAGAGCCCTAAGTTGCACCTCACAGCGGTGGAGTGGTGTAACATTCTATTAGTAGCCTAGTCCGACAAATAGAATGGCTAACGCAACGGGGCGCCAAGGGTCTGGGGAGCCTTTGGTCAAGTTAATTCCTATGGAACACCAATGGATATTGAAGATCAAATGCAGAGAGATACTACTATTACGGCGTTCGCGGTAGCCGACGGGGACCAGGTCAGGGTGGTGCCTGGCCCGACAAGTATGCAAGCCGCCCGATCAAGAAAACATCTGAATATTGGCGCGTGGAATGTTCGCAGCTGCAAGCTGGAATCCACGCAACTGCTCCTTGCAAGGGAGCTGCAAAAGTATAAAATCAACGTTTGTTGTCTATCAGAAACAAGACTTAATGATGTTCTGTCCAAAAAGTTGACCGTTTCCGAATCGGACTCATTCCAGTTCTATAAGTCGGGTCCCAATGATGGTTCGGCCAGCAAGGAGTTGGGTTCTTAATAGACGGTCCTACTGCATCATGCGTCACCTCTTGGGAGCCAGTGTCACCAAGGATCGCCATGATCAGACTGAGAGGCCACATTAGCCACATAACCATAATCGCCGTGTACGCTCTGATAAGGGACAGTAGTGACGCGGTCAAAGATGCCTTTTATTATTACCTACAAAGAATCATCGACAAGACACCAAGGCGTGACATGCTCTTTGTAGCTGGTGGGGGGGGGGGAGGGGGGGGACTGGAACGCCCGGCTTGGCAGAGTAGACCCCGACACAGCAGCAGTTATTGGCCGCCACACCGTTGGTGACAGATGCATCAATGGAGAAAGGCTCTTACAGCTAGCCAGATACAACAACCTATGCGTCACAAACACTCTCTTTGAGCACAAGAGACTCCACCTCGTTACATGGCGTTCGAACGACGGCGTAACAACAGCCCAGATCGACCACATCTTAGTCAGCAGAAGATGGAGGAGCTCCTGCACAGATGCCCGGGTATACAGAGGAGCAGACACAGGATCTTTAAATGGATCCGACCACTATCTCCTCACTTGCAAAGTCCGTCACCGCCTTAGTAGGCAGAAGCGACAGAAGGCAGGGAAGCGCTTCGATGTTTTGAAACTAAGATGCCCGGAAATCAAAGCCGACTTTGAGTTAAAGCTAAGCAACCGGTTCGATGCCTTGAATCGTCTCTCACTCGTCGATGAGAATGGGCGCAGATAAAAATTGCGACACAGGACGTAGCTGAGGAGGTGCTTGGCCACACAAAACAAAAACAGCGAGCCTGGATCTCTGACCACACCATAGAACTAGTTGAGAAGAAGCGACCCCTCCTGGGAGGTGCAAAACAACCCTTAAAAGTAGCCCGCAAAGCAGTTAAACAGTCACTGAAACAGGACAGAGAACAGTACTGGTCAGATCTGGCGAATGAGTTGGAACAAGCGTCCAGGAGCCACAACAGCAGGAAAATGTTCCAACTACTGAAAGAAGCGACTGGAAAAGCTCCTATAACAGTTGACACACTGAAAGATAAGTCCGGAGAACTCATCCGAACAGAAGAAGGACGCATGGAACGCTGGCGAGAGCATTTTTCTGAGCTACTGAACCCTGTCAAACCCCCGTGCGATCTACCTGCCTTCTCGAGTGCTGTTAGAGAGCCCTACGCAGTAAACCTCGATCCGCCAAGTATTGCGGACGTACAAAAAGCGCTGAAGTGCATGAAAAACAATAAAACTCCTGGAGAGGATGGGATCCCTTCTGAAATGTTCAAGTCCTCACCAACTATACTATGCCGCCTAACCGACCTTTTTGTCCAGGTGTGGACGACAAAGACCTTCCCAAAAGACTGGAAAGTATCAGTGCTCGTTCCGCTATACAAAAAAGGAGATAAGGCCATTTGCGGAAACTATAGAGGTATCTCCCTGATCGACCATGCCATGAAGATCTTCTGCGTCATTCTTTTGAATCGATTCAAAGACGCACGTGACAAATTAACCCGTCCTGAACAAGCAGGCTTCAGACCAGGCAGAGGCTGTCCAGAACAGATATTGACGATTCGCCTCATCCTTCAGCAGTACAGCAGGTTTCATCTACCCCTTCTCATCGCCTTTATTGACTTTGCAGCTGCCTTCGACTCTCTCATCAGAGAGGAGCTATGGAGAATTATGGCTGAAGACGGTGCGCCACAGGAGATCATTGAGATACTCCGAAGTGCGTATAAGGACACTGAGACTTGCTTCCGTGTTTCCGGCAATGACACCCCTAAGTTTCCAGTGGAGTTTGGGGTAAAGCAGGGATGCCCCCTTTCGCCTATATTATTCAACTACGCGATAGACTGGATCATGTATAATGCAATGAGAAACCACAGCGGAATAGTCTTCGGACAAATAGCTGGTTTCCTCCAGCCCCTGACAGATCTGGACTTCGCAGACGACGTTGCTGAGCTGGAAACTACCGCCGACAGCTTACGAGGCATGATCGACGACACCTATGAGGTCTCAAAGCGGATCGGACTGGTCATCAGCGGCGCAAAGACTAAAGTATTGGCTCTCAACCAACCTGCTCCTTGCCAAGTTACCCTCGACGGTGAGCCAATAGAAAGCGTTGAGGAATTCAAGTATCTTGGCTCTATCATAACACCAGATGACGGAGCTGAAAGGGATATCTCTCCCGCATAGCAAAAGTCTGGGGAGTGTTTACTAGTCTGAAAAAAGCATTATGGACCAGACGGGAGATCTCAACCAAAACAAAAGTCAGAATCTATGGTGCAACTGTTCGAGCAGTACTACTGTATGCTTGCGAGACATGGCCGATCAAGACTGAAGATGCGAGAACTTTGGATGTGTTCGACCACCGCTGCCTTCGTTACATCCTCCGCATTAAGAGATGGGACAGGATTTCCAATAGTGAAGTAAGGAGTCGCTGTGGCCAATCAGAAGAGGTATCGCTTATCATTAAAAGACGTCGCCTGAAGCTCCTCGGCCACACATTGCGCTGTCCCGAAGGCACGATATGTCGAGACGTTCTTGTCTGCGAACCAGCCCCCTCCTGGAAACGTAAACCAGGAGGACAAAAGAAGAACCTGTGGCAAAAATTCAAGGAGGACCTGGAACCGTGGGGAGGATTCAGGAGACACGGTCGGAGATGGGACAAATACTGGCTGAAGATCGGCGGAGAAGCTGCAGCCGACAGGTCCAAGTGGTCGTCGGAAGTCATCCCAAGATCCTTTGGTGCCCAGCAGGACAGTTCATCGTCTGGTTCCCGCCGAAAGTAAAAAAGTAAAGTAAGTTGTAACTAAAATCTTCCATTATCAATTAATACAGGTATCTTTAGCATCAAAAAGATTTTACAACATTTCACAGAATCAAGAAAGTATTCAGATGTTCCAGAACCTATGCTTTTTGCAGTTTGCTTGTAACTAAAATCTTCCATTATCAATTAATACAGATATCTTTAGCATCAAAAGATTCCAAAATATTTCACAGAATCAGAAAGTATTCAAATGTTTCAGAATCTATGCTTTTGCGGTTTGCTTGTAACTAAAATCTTCCATTATCAATTAATACAGATATCTTTAGCATCAAAAAGATTTTACAACATTTCACAGAATCAGAAAGTATTCAAATGTTTCAGAATCTATGCTTTTGCAGTTTTCTTGTAACTAAAATCTTCCATTATCAATTAATACAGATATCTTTAGCATCAAAAAGATTTTTACAACATTTCACAGAATCAAGAAAGTATTCAAATGTTTCAGAATCTATGCTTTTGCAGTTTGCTTGTAACTAAAATCTTCCATTATCAATTAATACAGATGTTTTTAGCATCAGAAGGGATTTTACAGCTTTTCACAGAATCAAGAAAGTATTCAAATGTTTCAGAATCTATGCTTTTGCAGTTTGCTTGTAACTAAAATCTTCCATTGTCAATTAATACAGAAATTTTTAAAACATCTTTAGGACATTTCACAGATTCAAGAAACTATTCAAATATTTCAGAATCTATGCTTTTGCAGTATACGTGTGACTAAAATATTTCATTACAATTATTAGGTATTTTTTGGCTTCAAAAGAATTGTAAAACATTTCAGAGGATCAAAAACTATTTAAATGTTTCATAATCTATGCTTTTGCATAAAATCTTTCATTATCAATTAATAAAGGTATTTTTTAGCATCCAAAAAGATTTTACAAACATTTCACGGAATCGAGAAAGTATTCAAATGTTTCAGAATCTATACTTTTGCAGTTTGTTTTTAACTATAATGTTCCATTATCAATAATACAGAAATTTTTAGCATCAAAAAGATTTTAAAACGTTTCACAGAATCAAGAAAGTATTAAAATGTTTCAGAATCTATGATTTTGCAGTTTGCTTTTTAACTAAAATCTTCCATTATCTATTGATACAGATATTTTTAGCATCAAATGGATTTTACAAAATTTCACACATCAAGAAACTATTCAAATGTTTCAGAATCTATGCTTTTGCAGTTCGCATGTGACTAAAATCTTATATTGTCAATTAATACAGGTATTTCTTAGCATCAAAAAAGAATTATACAACATTTCAGAGAATCAGGAAACTATTCAAAAGTTTCAGAATTTATGGTTTTACCGTTTATAAGTAACTATAATACAGGTATTTTTTTAGTGTCAAAAGCATTTTACAACGTTTCACAGAATCAAGAAACTATTCAAATGTTTCAGAATCTATGATTTTGCAGTTTACATGTAACTAAAACCTTCTATTATCAGTTAATACAGATATATGCTTTTGCAGCTTTTATGTAACTAAAATCTTCCATTATCAATTAGTACAGGTATCTTTTAGCATCAAAAGTATATCACAGCATTTCAGAGAATATAAAAAACTATTCAAATGTTTTCAGAATCTACGCTTTTGCAGTTTGCATTAGACTAAAATCTTCCATTATCTATTGATACAGATATTTTTAGCATCAAATGGATTTTACCAAATTTCACACAATCAAGAAAACTATTCAAATGTTTCAGAATATATGCTTTTGCAGTTTTCATGTAACGAAAATCTTATATTGTCAATTAATACAGGTATTTCTAAGCATCAAAAGAATTTGTACAAAATTTCAGAGAATCAGGAAACTATTCGAAATTTTCAGAATTTATGGTTTTGCAGTTTACATGTAACTATAATACATATATATTTTAGCATCAAAAGGATTTTACAACGTTTCACAGAATCAAGAAACTATTCAAATGTTTCAGAATCTATGATTTTGCAGTTTACATGTAACTAAAATCTTCTATTATCAGTCAATACATATATATGCTTTTTCGGCTTTTATGTAACTAAAATCTTCCATTATCAATTAACACAGGTATTTCTTAGCATCAGAAGTATATCACAGCATTTCACAGAATAAAAAAAACCATTCAAATGTTTCAGAATCTATGCTTTTGCAGTTTGCATTAGACTAAAATCTTCCATTATCAATTAATACAGGTATTTCAGGTAGAGTCGTGCAACCACTCTAAGTGAACCTAAATGAACCAGACTTTTTTCATGTCTCTCTCACTATGACTGTTTGTCTGAGCGGGTGTGTGCTGCCATCTATAACTAGATATAAAAAACAACAATGAACCTAATGTAGCCTATTTAATAAAAAATGTGTTACGGTAGGTAGTTGGGTGCGCCAGGTTGGCTGTGGTTACCTTGGGTGCGGAGCACGTAATGCCAAGAGGAACCCCCATATTAATCGATAATGGAAATTTTTACCTAAAAGCATAAATTCAAAAACATTTGAATAGTTTCTTGATTCTGTGAAATGTTGTACAATCCATTTGATGATAAAAATACCTGTAATAATTGATAATGGAAGATTTTAGTTATATACATACTGCAAAATAATAGATTCTGAAACATTTGAGTAGTTTCTCCATTCTATGAAATGTTGTAAAATTCTTAAGATTCTAAAAATATCTGTATTAATTGGTAATGGAAGATTTTATGCAAAAGCATAGATTCTGAAACATTTGAATAGCTTTTTGATGCTGTGAAATGGTATAAAATCCTTTTGATGCTAAAAAGTATCTATATTAATTGATAATGAAAGATTTTAGTTTCATGCAAACTGCAAAAGCATAAATTCTGAAACATTTGAATAGTTTCTTAATCCTGTGAAATGCTGTAAAATCCTTTTAATGCAAAAAATACCTGTAATAACTGATAAGCCAAGATTTTAGTTAGATGCAAACTGCAAAAGAGTAGATTCTGAAACATTTGAACAGTTTCTTGATTCTGTGAAATGTTGAAAACCCTTAAGAGTGATAAAAAAAATATCTGTATTAATTGATATTAGAAGATTTTACGCAAAAGCATAGATTCTGACACATTTGAATAGTTTGTTGATCCTGTGAAATGTTGTAAAACCCTTAAGATCTTAAAAAATATATTTATTAATAGATTAATTGATAATGAAGATTTTATAAATAAACATAGATTCTGAAACATTTGAATAGTTTCTTGACTCGGGAAAGTATTGTAAAAATCCTTTTGATGCTTAAAAAATATCTTTATTAATTGAGAATGGGAAATTTTAGTTTACATGCAAACTGCAAAAGAATACATCCTGAAACATTTGAATAGTTTCTTGACTCTGTAAAATGCTATAAAATCCTTTTGATGCTAAAAATACCTGTATTAATAGATAATTGTAGATTTATATGCAAAAGCATAGATTTTTAAACATTTGAATAGTTTTTTGATTCTGTGAAATACTTTAAAATCCTTTTGATGTTAAAAAATATCTGAATTAGTTCATAATGGAAGATTTTATGCAAGAGCCTTGATTCTGGAACATTTGAATAGTTTCTTGATTCTTTGAAATGTTGTATAACCCTTTTGGCGCTAAAAAATATCTGTATTAATTTATAATGGAAGGTTTAGTTACATGGAAACTGCAAAAGCCTAGATTCTTAAACATTTGAATAGTTTTTTGGTTCTGTGAAAGGTTGTAAATCCTTTTGATGCTTAAAAAATACCTGTATTAATTAATAATGGAAGATTTTATGCAAAAGCACTGATTCTGAAACATTTGAATAGTTTCTTGATTCTCTGAAATGTTGCAAAATCCTTTTGATGTTAAAGAATATCCGTATTAATTATAATGAAAGATTTTATGCAAAAGTATAGATTCTGAAATATTAGAATAGTTTTTCTGATTCTTTGAAATGTTGCAACATCTTTTTGCTGCTAAAAAAAAAAATGTATTAATTGATAATGGAAGACTTTAGTTACATACAAACTGCAAAAGTAGAGATTCTGAAACATTTGAATAGTTTCTTGATTCTGTGACATGTTGTTCAATCCTTTTGATGCTAAAGCTATCTGTATTTATTGATAATGAAAGATTTTAGTTACATGCAAACTGAAAAAGCATAGATTCTGAAATATTTGAATTGTTTCTTGATTTTGTGAAATGTTGTAAAATCCTTTTGATGCCAAGAAAAACTTGTGGAGTTGAATTTGTTCTCTGCAAAAGTATTTTTTTTTATTAATTTTTGATACTCAGTCATCAATCAATAGACTTTGAGTCTATTAATCTGAAAATTACTTTTCTTTCATATCTGACTTTTCAATAGACATTCTAAGCGTTTGAGGTGTTAGCCTACCCTAAAACCAACAGTCTCATAACAAAGTAATGTATATAAAATATTTTTAATGAGATAGTGACACGTGAATCATTCATATAAAAACATGTTACATACATTATTATTACATTATGAATATCATCAAACAACTTTGAACATCTTGAATTTGTTCCATAAAATAATTCATCATGTTTCTCTCTTGATACTGTAGCTACACTCTTCTCTTAGTTCGTAACCAATAGAATAATCATTAATCCATTTTGAGTCAAACACTGTTTTTACTGGGGTCTCACCTGCAGATTCAATATGCGTTTCATATTTGGTATTATTAGGTTCATTGACTATACTATCAAAGGTAGTAATAGTGTTCAAATGCGCTTTGTTTTCCATTAACTCTTCATTATACACCGTTGTTATATTCTATGCCAATGCCCTTTTTATTCTGCTTTCAATTTCACTGTCTTCTACGTCATTATTTCTACAGAGGTAACCGTTTTGACAAATAGACAAGATGTGGTTACTGACATTAGTGTAGCAGTATTCCTTTCTTCTTTTAACCGTCCGTTGAATGCTAATACCCGAAAGTGGGCGAAAGGGTTTATCACTGGATAAGGTATTACCGCAAGCACTAGCAAGATGATGCCCCTTCTCATCAAGTATTATTTTTATGTTTGGATTCTATTTGATCACTAATATCTCTGAAAATTATCCTCTCCATATCCACCATCATAAGAGTTAAATTTTTTTCGGTACTCCAAAGAAATCTAATCCCTCATTGTCATGACAACGCACGCATACGTTTCCAATAATATTACCGCTACTACTTGTTTAGTAGTTCAAATATTTGTCTTTGTCAGCATTCAACGCCACGATGAATATATCATATGTACACACTTTCTTCGAATGATGCATCTTCACTTTTCTTCAAAAAATATGATGCAAATGTTTATCCTTCCAATGTACGAAAAATACTGATTGAAACTATACAATAAACTAGGTAGTGTCAATAACCAGCCATAGAGTACCCCTGGGACAGCCGCGTGGTGTCGATGAGCGGCCATAGAGTACCATTGGTACAGCCGCATAAATAAAAAATAAATAAAAGTTGAGAAAATGTTTGTCCAAAAAAACAAATTCAGTCGAAAAAAAGTATTACTGCAAACATTATTTTTCTAATAGTGAAAATCACAACTAACATATCTATGTCATTCTCATTTTGTATTTTGAGAAAATTAAATGTGATTTTTTTAAAGTTTATTCCATGTCATTCTAAGACCAATTAAAAACGTTGAAACAAATTTATATTAAAAAAGAATAAAAATTAAACTTCAAAAACAAGTATAAAAAATGGTTGGAGGGGCCAATAAGTTGGGGGAGGGGGTATTGGGGCCCTTGGAGTTTGGTGTCCTTGGTGATTAGTGTCCTTGACGATTGGGGTCGTTGTTGGTTGGGATCCTTGATGTCCAGGGCTGTCGTATCATTGCCTAAAATTTATACGACTTTATTAATTTCGTCTTTATGCATATTCCCATACTATTTAATCCTTTTCAAGAGGCATTGGCTGGCAGTCTGCATTCCCTCAGGTTTCATTCTCTTCGGAAATTTAAATAATTATTGTCAAGACATCCCTACGTAAAAAAAATGTATCTCTTAGGGAGTCACTATTCCAGCAGATTTATCCTTAGTTGGTAAGCGATTAAAATTTCAATCCCTTTACTGTTTTCATTCGATCCAAGTAAAAAAATGTGTTCATATTATTGTTATTTGGATTTATAAACCCATCACTACTTGATTTCTAAGGATTGTTCTGGATTTCTATATTATAATTCTTTTCTCAGGCGCCTACGATTTTATTAGTTTTCAACTCTATGCATACCCCATTACTAAAGAATATTTTATATTAGCTATACTCCTCACTTGGTTTTTGTGTATTATAGCGACCATACTTATACATTTAAAATTCCCGCGTTAAATTCATTTAATGCAGATTTCCTATAAAAATGTAAAATCCATTTCATCCAACCCAAATAAAAAATTTATTCATTTAACTCTTAATGAATTCACCTTGTCAATCATACTCATACTGATATTTTGAAAATGATAATTAAGAATTCATAGATGAAAGGGTTAAGATAACGTAACACTGACTCATTCTGTCAATAATCTGTAATCTGTCAATTGACAGAATGTTACAGCCTCTTTGTAAATTAGGTCAAACACCTTCTCTTGTAGTTCCGGCATCACTCCAATAGTCTCACAAATATGGAGTTCCATTCGGAAGTAAAAGGTCCCCACTACTTAGGGGGTCTAGTTGCCCTCCAATCTTTTTAGTCATTCAAAACGGGGACCAGAACTTTTAATTTAAGTTTGAATGAGCCCTCTCACGATATTCTAGGATCATTGGGTCGTTACGATCACCCCTGGGAAAAAAACAAACAGATAAACACGCATCCGTGATCGTTCTTCTAGCAAAAAATATAAAATATATTTTTTTCTAAATTGTTCAATAAAAAGTAGGTATTTTTCAATGAAAAGACCAAAAAGGTATTTTAAAAATCAGGGGGAAACATGGGGACTATTATTAACCCGCCTCCTCCTACTTATTGACACCCCTTTGTTTTAGTTTACTTTTTGACATCTAATGTATAATTTTGTGGTTGAAAATAGACAGTAGCAAATACTTTGGTTTATTCTTGGTAAATATTTTTCGTAGAATCCCTTGATTGCGGGCACTTGTCCAACATTGTGTGCTGACGTATCTTTCTTCCTGCGAAACACTGTTATAAAAAAGGAACGAAATACTGAAACATCGAAAGGAACGATGTTTACTGATTTCAAAAATATCGTTCTCTATATAAATATATGGCTGATGGAATTTTTTTTTGTATCTAGTCCTGCTATAAGTATTGATACAACTCTAAATGTTAAATAAATATGCACGGGAGGGCCCAAAAAATCTTTTTTGTCACTTAAAAAGGGAACTAGAATTTTTAATTTTCGTTCGAATGCGCCCTCTCTCCCGATCTTTTAGAACCATTATTTCAATACGATCAACCCTGGGGAAAAACTAACAAAAAAAAAACAAAAAAACGAAAAACAAATAAACACTCATCCGTGATCTGTCTTCTGGCAATATAGTAAATTCCACATTTTTGTATATAGGACCTTGAAACTTCTACCGTAGGGTTCTCTGGTACGCTAAATCTGACGGTGTGATTTTCATTCAGATCTACTCAATTTTAGGGTGTTTTCCCCTATTTCAAAAATTGGGCAAATATTCTCAGGCTCGTCCGTACAGCGATCGACGAATGGCCTAACAGACTTCGTCGGTTTATTCCGGCAAATTGCGGCCATTTTGAATTTTTTTTTTTTTTGTAGTTCGTAGTTTGTTACATCAGTAATAAAATGATAATTTTTTTTCACATCAAAGTAGTTTTTGTTTTTTTAGTTGAATACCTTGAATCAATATTTATGGCAGGACTAGGTATATGACCAATATCATTGAAGTGTATATTTATGTTTAGGCCAATTATTAAAATTATAAAAATTATAAACTAAACAATTATCAAAGTCTATAAATCATCGGATGGGCCACTCTCTCTCAGAAATCATGTGCATCAGGTGGCGCGTGTCAAGCATGGCGAAACCGTGCGGCACACCAGGCATTTCGAGATGTACACCATTTCTCGGGAAGTCACCCCCCTTCAAAATCATCGTGATAAACTTAGTCGTGTGAAAATGTTGATTCAACGGAGTAAATAGGTATGTTATTTTCTGCTCTATTTTACGAAACATTGAGAAAAAATGGCCAAGTCTTATTTACCAAGTATTTGTTTTTAATCTTTTACTTTTGAGGAAGAAAAATAACCGTCGTAAATTTATAACCTATAATATAGATCTGAACTAAGGCAGTTTAACTTGACCAGCCCAAATCTGGAAATTATCTTCGTTCATTATTGTTATTAATTTTCCATTTGTTTTCATTTTTAAGCAGAAGAAGCGTTTACCCCTTTTTTGTGTGCCATGATAAGCTGAAGACGCGTGAGAACAAATAAAATGAGTCTAATCCATGTGTCACCTATTTATGACAGAGTATCGTAAATAGCTGCCTGACGTAATGGCATGTGGTTAGAATAATAACTGTCTTCTTAATACCCTTGGTGGAACTCCAGCAGACTGCGTCTCGAAAACCCTTATTTATGATTAAGGCTTGACCTGACCATTAATCTTGTTTTACTGCTGCAATTGAGCTTAACTGATAGGAAATGCAAAACTTTGCAACACTATGTGAAAATCTGTTTCGTGGCAATTGTGTACATGTGAGGCACAGGTTTGTTTATTTTTCAAGGCAGCATTTACTGCTTCTAAAGACAGATATTTTCCACTCTTTCTACCCAATAATGATCGATAGTGTTGATGCTGTTTGGTAGAGTCAATCTAGGGTGTCACATCTCAGTTGCTTAAGGAGGAGGGCTTAGTTCATTGAACTCTGTTTCGGGATGTACTATTTTGAGCTGCATAGTTCCCACAATTCCTGTGGCTTTTAATATTTTTTTCTACCGTTTTTACTGTCATAAACCCATAGAAAACACTCAAAAGCTGTGCCAAAATAACTAAACACCGTACACAGCAGAATTTATTATTTCGCCCCAGATCATATATATGGGATGTGACCATGATTGTACCATTATTCAAACAATTGTATATTTTCATAAAAAAAAAAACTCTTTAATGTTATTCATGGAAAAATAGTGTTTATTTGCTAGGGCAGGTAGTTTACATAGATTTTGGACTTTTGTGTCTTTACTTTATCTCTAAGATGAGGTTGTGTAACACACACATTTAAACCATTAGTCCATATAAAAAAAAGACTTCCGTGTTCTGCAAGCGCAGGTTTGCAATCATTATGATTGCTGTTGTTGGGCGAAAAACAAAAAATAAGCAATTATTGGTAATAACTTGGGTGGGAAATGTCGGAGAGAGAACTACCCCTTCCCATAACAGCCGGTCTTGATACTTAGTCTAAATGTTTTTATTTTAGGTTCCAATATTTCAACAACACAAATATTTGGGCATAAGAAAGGATTTTTCGAGGCTTTAGGGAGGATTCAAGAATGATTTACTTATCTTTCTCCTTAAAAGCTGGTGTGTATATTTACACATATATAAATACATAATATTACATATATATATATATATATATATATATATATATATATATATATATATATATATATATATATATATATATATATATATATAGATATATATATATATATATATATATATATATATATATATATATATATACTACTAATATATATATATATATATATATATATATTTCTGTCACTGTCGTGAAATTTAAAAATCGAGCCAAAACTGAAGTTTTTCACAATGGAAATTTCTTGACTTTTTTTTTCTTGTATTTAAATGGTGGATAATATGTTATGTCCCTGAGATGTAACTAGTGAAAAGATTTTTGAAAACAGACAGTGTTTGGAACATTACGGGGTTATTTAATGGCCAAAGGTTGGCTTTAAAATTAATTAAACGTCTCTGCCTTACACAAATAATGGAGAATAATCTAACTGATTATATAGAAACTAAAAAGATTGCGACTAAACGCGAAAAAAACATAGAGTAAGAAAAAACTAACTCTCAGGAACTACACTTTAAATTTCCTAGGTTATTTGACAAGTGAGAGGGAAATTTTGAATGAGAAATATATAAGAAAGGAGTTATTTAGTGGTTCGACAGGCATTATCAGTCGAAGTCGCAGATAGGATTTCTGCATACGGTACGCTTCAAAAACCGTTTTTTTTGAAGGAAATGGGGTTTTCATTTTGGACAGCCGTAATGTCATAAGCGCTAATGAATGTAATAACTTTATCCCCATATTGTCATTTATCTTGCACTAAAATGAAATGTCACTTCTAAGCTGTCAGTCTGCCCACTTTATGACATTCAGATGACAGTTACATACACATTGCTCAATCGAGCACAAGAGGCCTGAAAAAAAAATTAAAACGCCTCACTGGCCTATTCAAGAAACCAAATTGAATAAGTTTTAATTTGACAAGTAAGCTCTGGGTATCGGGGCTCCCACAATCCTCTGAATAGACTCGTATTGTAGACAGAAGCAGGGGGGATAGGAAGAATGATTGAACAAACCAAGGGGTTGAATGCACTAGGCTGCTTCTTGTACATCAGTGGCACGGAGCAGACATACGAGACATGCAAGGAGAAGTGGGCCGGGGTTGAAGCTCAGAGGAAGCAGAGTTTTAAGTAGAGGTGGTAAGCCCAGAGCTAAAGCTGAAGGCAAACTATCGTGTACATTTACAGCAGATAATGTGTAGCCCCTTTGATCGAATAGCTAAAGTTTCTCAGCAGAACGGGTCATTGAACAAAGTTTTTTGAAGCATAAAAAGCAGCACATAAGGTAAAAAAAAGCTGGGTGAAGAGATATAATGCAAAGACGCAACATGAATAATGTATAAGTAGGCTACGACACTTCGCTCTTGAGATTTTATTTTATTCTTTAATTTTTCCCTTTCTTAATTGCTATATTCTTTTGCTGCTGTAAAGATTTTACAGCATTCATTTATTAATTTTAAACTGAGTTAATAAATAATAATTACGGCCTAAAATTAATATATTTAGGAATTTTCTTTTAAACATGCACATTTTGTTTTTTAGATGCGATGTATCTTATCATCAATATCTTACTATGATCTCTTCCAAGTTTTATATTATTTTATTGACTCTTTCTTACTCCTCTTTATGTTCTAAAGTTTCTCTGCTATCAATATTAATCTTGTTATGTGCAGAATTAAGCTGATAAAAAAAAACAATTAAAAACTGTTCGTCGCTAAAAAAAAAAAAATAGAGAGATGATCATCACAAAAAAATAGAGATACAAATAAATAGTCAGCCAGAGATGTCTGTGGTGAAAGACCCCGCTACTGAGCTGAGAACTAAACTGAGAACTAAGCTGAGATAAATCATGCAACTATTAATAAGATCCAGTTGACTATTTGTGTCCATGATTCTTTGGTTTGAAAATCTAGCGCAATAAATTTTTCTTTCAACAAATTTTTCTTACCGCTATCGTTTGTCCACTGACGCTGAAATCGGTTCCCGAAATCAGCTACGTGTGCCGTGCCCTCTACTGAACACTGTCGATTGAAATGCTGAACTTCTTTAGATAATATTGTTGATCCTTCTGAAGTTTCTAAAGCAGCTTTCATAGTTAATTTTTTTCATCTTTATTCTTCACAATCCTAAAAAAAAAGAATGCAACTGAAAGTAAGGAGCGACATTAAAACTTAAACGAACAGAAATTCTTCCGTAGCCTATATTAGGGTGGAAAGCTGTTCTCTCCTCAACTCTTGCTCTTTGCGCTAAAGTCTTCAAGTTCTTTAAAAATACTTCTCATTCAACTTCACCGGCCCTTGTGTTTGAGCAGTCTTTTAACAAAACGTCAAACTATATAGCGTAAAGAGCGAGGGTTGAGAGAGGGGCAGCCCCTGTCATATACGGAATAAATTTCTGTTTTTTTTTAAGTTTTAATGTTGCTTCATACTTTCAGCTGAAAAAAACTTCTTTTATTTAAGTTTTGACCCTATTTCAAAACATGCAAAGGAAAAGCCTGATTCACCTCGTGTAAGACTTCTCTGGAAAGCTCCCGCTACAAACTCCTCCCCCTGGCATAAATTTCTCTCTGTGAAAATTCCATCCCCTGAAGAATACCCCCCCCCCCCAAAAAAAAATTGCATATTTCCTTATAGCAGGTAGTATTTAAACAATGAACAAATTACTTACCTTACGGCCCATTCTCTAGGGGCTGAGGTGTGGTCCTGTCATCTCCAAAAGCAAAGTTATTGGACATTTCAACTATGCTGGATTAAACAACTACCTCAAAATTTTGATCGGCTGTCTTTGGGGAAAAAGAGGAGGGAGGGGGGCTAGTTGCCCTGTAATCTTTTGGTCACTTTAATTTCCATTTGAATGAGCCCTCTCCCGATCCTCTAAGACCAGTGGCTCGATACGATCACCCTGGGGAAAATAAATAAACATACATCCGTGCTCTTTCTTTTGGTAAAAAATACAAAATTCAACATTTTTGTAGATAGGAGCCTGAAACCTCTGCAGTAGGGTTGTCTGATATGCTGGATCTGATGGTGATTTTCATTAATATCACTTGACTTTTTGAGGGTCCCCCCTTTTTATGAAAATTAAACAAATTTTTATCAGGCTCGTACCTTCTGATGGGGTAACACTAAACTTAATGAATTTTATATATTTAGAATCATCATAAAAAGTCAATTCTTTTGTTGTATCAATGTTTATGAAAATTCCATTTTAGAGCTTTGGTTACTATCGGGCCGAGTCACTCCCTACTTACAGTTTGTTACCATGAACTATTTGATTATATTAGCCATTACTTTGTGCCACTTCTTGACTGCTGATATATTTAAATTTTTAGGGTTATATAAATCTTTGTTATGAAACAGCACAGCTGCAGGTAGGTATAACGAAAGTGTGTTTAGTTTCTAGTGTGTCAAGTGTGTCAAGGACGTATCTAGGGGGTTTGCCAGAATTGACCCCCCCCCAAAGAAAAAACTTAAATTCCTCCTTCCTGTTTATCTTTCGGGACAACACAACTTTTATAGGACTTATATTCTCCTTGGAGGCGATCGAGAATCTCAGCATTAATTTTGCTTACTTTTTTTTTACAGCGGCTTCTAAAATAAAGTATCCTTCATTCCATTGTAATTTTGATTTGTCTTCTGTATCGATTTTATTTTTACATTTTTAATTTTTTTTTCACTCGCATGTTCCTCTAGTAAGGATAGTGAAGAAATAAATTGGATATTTTGTCGAGTGAATTTGCAATAATGTAGCTGTAGAGAAACAATAATTTTGCTAAATTTCATTATTCATATAAAAAAAAAAAAAAAAAAAAAAAAAAAAAAATTAGGGAGCCTCCTAAATTTACAAAACATAAAGAGCATCTATTGTTTTGTAAATAATTAGTTCCCTTTCATATAATTAACTCGTTGTTTCATCTTCTAACACTGCAACTATGTTATCTTGTGTCCATCCTGAGATTCGCAGCATTTCATGAAGAGGGTATCAAAAAACCTTGTTCATCGATATGACAAATGCCTGAATCGTCAAGGTGATCAAACAGTTCGTGGTAACGAACTGTATAGTAAGAGTGACTCGTCTCAATAGTAACTGAAACTCTAAAAAAACGGATTTTTATGCTAATTTTAAATATATAAATTTCATCAAGTTTAGTCTTACCCATCAAAAGTTAAGGCCTGAAAATTTGCCTTATTTTCAAAAAAAGGAAGAAACACCCCTAAAAGTCATAGATTCTTAATGCACCTTCTTAATGCAAATCACACCATCAGATTCAGCGTATTAGAGAACCTCACTATAGAGGTTTCAAGCTTCTATCTGCAAATATGCAGAATTTGGTACCTTTGCCTGAAGAAATTTCACGGATGCGTGTTTATTTGTTCGTTTGTTTTTTTTTTTCCAGGGGTGATCATATCGACCCAGTGGTCCCAGAATGTCACGAGAGGGCTCATTTGAACGGAAATTAAAAGTTCTAGTGCCTTTTTCAATTAAAGTACAAAAAATTTTTAAAACAGAATCACTTTTTACAAAAAAACTGCATTTTTGATATGTCTTTTCATACTGCGGTCTTTTCAAAGATGTTTGATTTTTGAAGCAAATCCGATTTCTAACACCGATTGTCTACTAAGCTTCATACTTTTGGTTTTCCTTTTTTACGTAAATAATAACATTGATTGAACATTAGTTGTAGTAACGATAAATTTTAACGTCATTTATGGTTGTAAGCCACAATTATGACGTCATTCTTCATCTTGTATACGAAGGTGCAGTTTTTTATCAAAAAATAGATTTTTTTTAAATATTTTGTTTTGTTGATTAAAAAAGCATGTAGGTGTAGCAATTTCTATCAAAATTAGCCCTTAAACAGTTCTCTATCATGTTCTAGTGTCCCAATAGCAGCGGGAAAAAAAAAGGAAAAAAAAAGAGGACACATCCAATACTTCCAACATTCAAAAAAGTGATTTTCCTTGGTGTTCAAGGAAGGGATTGTAAGTTTCATGTATAGGGTTTTCGTCCATGGCTATTCAAATGGTGTAAATTTTGTTTCGATCTGATTTGGTTTCGAAATAATTAATTTTGGGTTACAATTGGCCGAAATCCATTCTTTACTAGGTTGCAGCAATCACTGCAACCATGATATCATTTTGTTTTCTTATATTTACCCGTCATTCATTTACAGCCAGCTGGTGGTAAAAATAAAAATAAAACAGCCATCTAAGAACATCTTACTAAGTCATCATTTTAGAGCTTCCAAAACTTCAAGTCTATTTTTAGTCTGCTTAGTCTTTTAGTCGAAGTTGAGCTTTCTCTTTCAAAAACACTTTTCATTCACTGACCATCTGATACCACAGAAAATCATAAACTAGGAAAAAGAAGCAGAGTTGTCAGATTCCAATTGTATTTTTACTTTTTTGTCCTTAATCCTATTTTACGGTCACGTGAACATAGCAACACTTTAATGCTTTTTCTAGCAATAAATTTCGGCCTTTGATGGGCCGTTACGTGGCAGAAGAGAAGGAACCACTCTCCGATTTTTACCGATATCATCAGTCCAATTCCATTATTGTCTTGGACCAGACTTACGATCCTCTATATGATTTCTAAGTAGAAATGACATGGGGAAATGATTCAGACCTGACTTTTAGGGGGGACATACTGTTTCAAGACCAGTAATAACAGAGAATAAAGTAAGAAAAGATTTAATGCTAACGGAAAAGTAGCCATTTCTTTCCTGTTATTAGATTCTCGAGGGAAAAGGACACTTGCTGTTTCTAGGTGTTCCTAATGAAGTGAAATAATTTGAAAATTGCTACTTTCGAATTCGTTAAGTTTCATAAGGGAAAAAATATTAAAACTTGGAATTAAGTAATTAAACTTGAGATTAAGACAATATTTAATTCTTAAGGGAAGCTTCATTATTTTTACTGGACCTTTTCGAAGAAAAGAAAAGGGTGCTGAGAGTTTCCTTGTGAAGCCGTAAAAACATCCAAAACCCTTGGTTCTAAATCATAACACAAATATCCTAAATAGAAGCAAGCACAGAATGACAACATGAAGAATTATACTAGAACCGTGCCAGTTTACTAAAAAAGAAATGGGAGAATTTCACAAGAGATACGGGCAGAGGAGGGGGACGATGTTCTTGTATTGTCTCTCCAGGATGCACATTTCTTTACTTTTCGAAATTTTTTAACCAAAATGGCTATCTTGAAAATTTTGTTTGAGATCATGTGGGGGCTTAGAGGCACGTGGGGGTACATGAGATGCTGAAGAGGTGTTGGACTGGCCTCTATTAGGCCTGACTCATTTGGTTAAACATTTAACGGCCATCTGTCCTTTAGGATGTCCCTGGAGAAAACAATACTAATAATAATACATGCCAGACATGGGCCTATCCCTATACTAAATCAGCGCTGATGTGTTGAATATGATTTCTCAGTAAATTGCATTTTTCAAGAGATTTCCTAAGAGCTCTAGCAATAGCGTAATTTCGTCAAAATCCTGGGGGGGGGGGGGGGTGGGCGAAGTTGGGGCCAATTTTCCCAAATCAAGTGAAATTGACAGTGAAAACTGAAAAATGGCTTATCTCAGTTTTGACAAGATTTTTTGCAGAAACTAAACTTCAGCTGGGGGGGGGGGGGGCAAACTGTGGTCTGGGGGGAACTTGGGCCTGGAGGGGTAAGTTTTGCCCTGTCCCATAGTAAATTATGTCCCTGCTCTCTAAATACCTTATTCCACCTGTTAACCCCCAAAGGGCTTAGTCCTGGTAGGGAGGAATATTGAAATTGTGGTTTTGTAAAACACGCCTCAAATAATAATATAGTACTTTAAGGAATTAACTGAAAAAGAAAATCTGTTCTGACACCCAAGCAAAAAGCAAATAAAAGATAAAATGAACAACAATTGCAATGTAATACAGGCGGGGTGCGAAAGGGGGGGGGTAACACTTTCCTTGACCCCCTTGTTCTGGAACTAAAATTTCACTCGTGGTGTCATGAGTAACTATCGGGGAGGAATACATCCGATTTACTGTTGCAACTATAATAATAGCCTACCATATTTAAACCGTACGAATGTAAACAGACATTTCAAAAATGTGCGATGTCGTAAGTGAAATGCAAATGAACGTAAGTGAAGCGCTGAGCTGAGTGGTAGTAAGGCATCCACACAGGATCTTGTCTTGGGTTCCAATGTTTGTTTTGTTTCGGGGGGGGGGGGGATAAAAAATAAAAAATGCTTCACAAAAACAGGCGAATTATATGGAAAATATGAGAAATTCTGTGAAAAATATAGTCCTAAGACTCCATCAAGATCTGATTACATCTTTAGAGTGTTTTCCCCTGTTTTTTTTTTTTTTTTTTTTTTTTTTTTTTTTTTTTTTTTTTTTTTTTTTTTTTTTTTTTTTTTTTTTTAATCAAGCAGACTTTTCTTTGCAAATTATTTTTGTTGGCTGATCCAATATTTCGAAAAGCAACATAATAGTGATCAGTTGAAAACTGGTAAGTATTCGACTGTAAACCCTCCCCCCCCCCCCCCACTAACCCTCAGAATAAATTTGTCAAACCATGCTAGGAGTAGCATGTTTCTAGGATTACAGTAAAGTCAAACCTGATAAACAATTTTTCTACTTTGGACGCATAACCATTTAATAAATTTTTACTCATGTAAAAACCAAAAAGAAAACAGCGGTAGCCGCCAGGATAAATTATATGGTTTTACAAATTTCTGGGCAAACCAAAGCCTGGCTGGACTATCTCCAGCATCAGCATTTGGTTCTGGTAAAAAAAAACTATGGTAAATAATGAACATAAAATATTATAAAAATTGTGTTACTAATTTAATTAAAGGTTGTTTCCACTGTCCTAACAAAAAAGTGTCAAAGTTACATTTCCGCGAACTAACAGAGAATTGGTACTAATTTGCTTTTATTAAAGTTGCCTAACCAATCAAAACACTGTAAAAAAAAATTGTTGATGGATTTGAACCAATATTCAAAAATTTAGTGTTAATTTAATATAACTGTATGAGAGGCGTAAACCCACCTTTGAAGTTCGTAATTAATTTTATCTTTTCCTGCCATCTATTAGAAACCATAAATGGATTTTTTAAGATTGTGCTCACGTATTGAAACACTCAGGCCCAAGCAAATGCAAGCACAAGTTATCGACTGGGCAAAAGAACAGCCTTTGAACATCATTACCATCAGGGGCGAATCTCCAGAATTTTATTTGGGTGGGCAAGAGGGGTCCATATCCGGATAGTCAAGGGGCATGGGGTGTATAATAACTTTTTTCTCTACATTTTTTGGGGGATGGGGGGCAACTGCCCCCACTCCCCCTCAAAAGACGCCCCCCTGATTACCATCATCACTTTGAGACAAGAAAGAATAAACTTTAAATGTTTATAAAAGTCGAAAGAATATTCAAAATGACTCACCTGACGATCTTACTGAGACCAGCAGATCTTGTTTGTAACTCGGGAGAAAGTTGAATCAACCTCAAACAAAACTTTTACAAGTGCAAAAGGGAATCCCCCATCGTAATTACAGTAACAACATAATGTTCCACAAAGCTAAATCTAATATATGTTTTTCTGTGACTCTGTTATCAAATCAGGTTTTAGGAGTCAACTAAGGGTCGCTTCACATACCGAGGTACACTTGACAGACATCTCTGGATGGATACATCTATAGAAGATAATATGCTACTATTCAGTTCTAATGTATTTCATTCAGAGAAAAATCATTGTTTATTATTATTCAGAGAAAAATCATTCAGTTCTGTTTTTTTTTTTTTTTTTTTTTTCAAGAGCAAGCAAGACTGTTTCAAGATACTTCAGCATTGGTGAGTCAGTTTGCGCAAGCTAAAAAAAAACGGTTTTTAATTGTTTATTTGTCAAACTTCTTTTGTTCGACTTGACAACAAATTGGTGGCGTAAAGCATAAGTGAAAACATTCAGTGACAAAGAAAGATAAAAAAAGAAAGATGAAAGAAATTTTTGTTTGTTACTTTTTGTATTATTTAATTTTGTCCTCTAAACAAATCATTTTTCAAAGGGAGTAAAGTTGCAAATCTTCTCTCGGTGCTCTTGAGAATAGTGTGCTTCATTATTAATACCACCGTATATACATTTAGACAGTATAATCAAACTGAATAATTTTTTGGCTACTACATTCTCGACGCGTACAAACAGCTACTCCCATTTAATCTCTCATCAGCGGTCCAGTGTATCCCCAGGAAGACGTATTTTGGCAGAATCTCTCATCAGCGGTCCAGTGTATCCCCTGGAAGACGTATTTTGGCAGAAAGTTTCTCAAAATACATGTGAAACCACCTCGAGAATGTTTGTAATTTCTAAAAACATCTCTAATAACATAACTATTAATTACCGACTTTAATATATTAATTATATATATATATATATATATATATATATATATATATATATATATATATATATATATATATATATATATATATATATATATATATATATATATATATATATATATATATATATATATATATATATATATATATATATATATATATATATATATATATATATATATATATATCATATATAATATATATATATATATATATATATTATATATATATTGGAATAAATTCATTTAAAATTAGATTCTTTAAAAGTTAGTGTTACAAAAGTGAAGCCAAGTTTCAAAAGGAAGTTTCAGAAATCTGACTTCTCTACCCGTGAAAAAATCGAATGTCGCTTATGTTTATACTTGTTTAAATGTTCTCCGGAGCACTTTCATCTCGGTCCAGCTTTGTCTGATGGTTGAGATAGGGAATGACTGTACTGTCTAACTTTATCTACAGTGAATAATACCTACCCAGAAATGGGTCCCTGCTATTTCTTATTTCAGTCATCGTCCAGCCACTGGCCGTCCTCTCCAGTGTTGGGCTATGAGACAGGGTATTATTTGTAACACGTTGTCGAGCTCGTATGGCCTGAAAGCATTGATTAGTTGGCAGGGCTGTTTATGATTCTGGATGGAGATTGATGGAAGGGCACAGTAGATAAACTTGGTTGCGTGCTTTGGTTGCGTGCTTGCCCACCCAAAACTGATGCCTGGAAATTATCATATTCAAAGAGTTACCACGTAATCACGGAACCTCCGTCCCCGTGAGGCATTAGTATGTACTTAGGTGTACTAATTAACAGCGATGCATCAGAGTCAACGCTTGTGGGGGATATCGTCTCTCAGCCACAACCTCTTGCAAGTGGGATTTTCGGAACCCTCGAGCAAATAGTAATGGCTCCTAAAATCACACCTGAGGGGAGAAATCACCCTGGGCAGATGAAGCGGCGACCAAAGCCCAAGAAAAGTTTGCTTAAGGAGCAATCTGAGGTAGGAGAAAGAGGTTCTCTTGCTAGTAATACTTTCAAGAATCAATTGCCTCTTGTTACTGATGGCTGGAAAATTGTGGGTGACTCTTCTTTCTCTTCTGAGTAACAATTTTTGCCTGTTGAAGCTGGTCTGAAGCTGGCAGGTGGGGTTCTCCTAAAAAGGGGAGAAAATAATGTTAGATACCTGGACACGATAGAGAGGGTTCATCTGAATGGGGAGAGCCTTAAAACTAAAACCAGCCCAAAAAGTAGAAAAGCTTAGTTTACTGGATGGAAGGCAGAGGTTGCTAAACTTTAGGATATTAAGCAGAGTAGAGTTCTTTACTGACATTTTGTTGACCAGGCTAGAGGGGACTAAATCAAGGTCTGATATCAGGATGGGAAACAAATCTGCTTGGATAAAAGAGGTTCAGATTTGATAAAAGAAAATGTACTGTCTTTGGTTTATCGGCTGCCTAGTGCTCGTCCTGATAATTTTTTGGGGTGGTTTTGATAAATTTATCATTGATGTGCTTCAAAAGAACTGTGAGTGTGTCTTCATCCGAGACTTTAATAATGATCTGCTGAAATTAACCGGCCCTAATTTAGATTTTCTGAACCTGATGCTTTGCCACGGTTATTACGCTACTGTAACTGTTCCAACAGGAATTGCAGAATATTCAGCGACATTATAGATAATATATTTGTCTCATATGACCTCATGCGCAACGTCTTACAGACATATCAGTTACTTGTGGGTCGGGCAATTTCATTTCAGTTTGTACTATCACATCTATTTGGAAACTTAAAAAGGCTAAAGAAAAGTATCTTTCATGTAAGATGAAGCCTGAAAATTTGAAGCAAGTTAAAAGAAGAAGCAAGTGTACTGTCTTGCCAAGAAGTGATAATTTTTAGTGATGAGCCATCTCGCGCTTTTGATGAATTTATGGATATTCTTAGCCCAATTTATGATAGGTGCTGTCATGTCCTGGAGACAAAAGAGCCCCCCACCCTCCTCCCCGATTAAATTATTAAGCTGATGTAGGTAAGAGATGATGACCTTTTTATATCATGCCTCAACTGTGAGTCTGATGACAGCTGGCATGCGTTTCGGAAGGTCCGGAATAAGGTAAATTCTGTTCTTAGACTGGCAATGAAACAGTATTATTCTGACAAATTCGAACATCATAAATGTGATATGAAAGGTACGTGGCAAATGATGAAGAACATGTTCGGTACTGGGAAGTCCTTTTACTTTCCAGAAAGGGTGGAAGTCGATATTCAGACTATCAGCAATGAGAAGGATATCACCAATCAATTTTTAAGGTTTTTTTTTTTTTTTTTTTTTTTTTTTTTTTTTTTTTTTTTTTTTTTTTTTTTTTTTTTTTTTTTTTTTTTTTTAATCGGCAGCGATATATCTAACGTAGCAAAAAAGAACAGTGAGCAGTTTACGTCAGGAATTCCTGATAACCTTGGCAAATCCGTCATTTAGACTTATGCAGTGTAATTAGTTTGGTTTCAGAGTGTGCCACTCTACGTTGGATACTATTCATCCCCCCTTAGATAATTTAAATGATGGATTTGGAAGAAAGTTGATCTCTTTAACGGTATTTAGTGATCTAAAGAGGGCATTCGATATGGTAGATTTGAGAATCCTTTTAAGGGCTTAAAAAGTCAAGGCATTAAAGATAATGCTCTGAATCGGTTTTAGTTTTACCTTTACAGTTGATCTATAAGTTTGTTCATAAATATATAAACAGTGCTGTGACGCCCGTTACTTGTGGTGTGCCACAGGGTTCCGTTTTAAGACCCCTTTTGTTTCTAAATTATGTGGATTCCCTACGATACTACGATATTAAACAAGTAATGGCATAATAAGTTCTTTTGCTGGTGATACAGCCATTACTGTTATTGCCGATTCAGTTGAAGAAACCGTAAGAGAAGCAAATCGTGCACTCGAATGTCTCAATGTTTTCGTGAGTGTGAGTTACCTTTCAGTCAATGTAAGGAAAACGACCTTCATTATTTTTAGCAGAAGTAGGTCTCTATATCCACTGGATTCTGTAGTTATATGTAAATATGAAGTTATCCAAAGAGTCTACGTTATCTGGATTCCATATTGACTGCAGTCTTAGCTGGAAGAAACATAGTCAAATAATATCAGCCAAAGCCTCTAGAGGTCTAGGGATAATCTGAAAATTGAAACCTGAATATTTCATATTTAGGGATAATCTGAATATTTCGAGTATCAACCATCAAATTTATATATAGTTCTATGCTTGAACCCTATTTTATTTATGGGCACTCATTATAGGCCAGTAATTTCATAAGTAACTATAAAAGGATACAAATAGTGTAGAAAACAAAGCAATGGGAGTACTCAGTGAGTGCATCAAAATACTGGTGCATGTTATAAAAAGCTTGGTGTTCTGAATGTTGGACAACGTAGAATGTAGTGACATACAGCAATAATTTTTTTTATAATTCTGTGTTTAATTAAGTTGTCCCCTGAGTACTTATGGAATATGTTTTCACGGAATTCTGCTTACCATGAATATGGCACGAGAAATGTTTATCATATTGTTCTTGAAATACAAAACTCAACGAGTTCGGATCTTGCTATTAGAAACAATGCTGCTTCAGTGTGGAATGGTCTTCCGGATAGTATTAGAGCAGCTGGAAACTTTATTTTGTTTAAAGGAAAGTCAAAGAATTTTTTGAAAAAGGCGGTTGAAATTTCTGGCTTTTTGGGAGGGATCACAGGGAGGTCGGGAGGTGGGATGGGGGAGGCTTGTAGATTGTGACGAGAAAAAAACTTCAAGCCTTTTTTTTAAGATTAATTATTTTTTTTTTTGTGGAAAAATAATAGAACTAGTTTTTAAACTTGTTTTCCATGGTATTATTTACTGAATATTTTTTATGTTAAAACATAGTTAGAAGATTGAGTCATCCACAGGAACTTTGTCTTTAACGTGGCTCTTGAGTTTTTTTTATATGATGTAGTTGTGTTTTTTTTTTTTTTTTTTTTAATCGGCAGCGATATATCTAACGTAGCAAAAAAGAACAGTGAGCAGTTTACGTCAGGAATTCCTGATAACCTTGGCAAATCCGTCATTTAGACTTATGCAGTGTAATAGTTAGAATATCGTTTCAGAGTGTGCCACTCTACGTTGGATACTATTTCATCCCCCCCTTAGATAATTTAAATGATGGATTTGGAAGAAAGTTGATCTCTTTAAAAAACGGTATTTAGTGATCTAAAGAGGGCATTCGATATGGTATAATCAATATCTGAAACTAAAAGAATGGTGCTGGGTCAGAATATCTGGCTCTCACACTAGGATAAACACCTCTAAAGAAAAAAAAATTATGCGGAGGTACACCTTGTGTGCAGCCCCTGAAAGGCAATCCAATTACTGTTCTAGGGATGCTGTAGTCATTATGGCTAAAAGTGAAGTGGTTTGAACGTGTAGTGTTTAGCTTGGTATACTTGGCTCACGATGAAGGAGTGCCGTCAGTGAAAGTAACAGACGAGGCGGAATTATATAGAAAATAAAACGATCTCATAACTTTATTATCTGATGACAATGCGCCTAACACGTTTTAAAGAAGTTCTATTATGAACGAAATGGATCTGAGTTTCTAGAATACCTGGCTGGGAGAGCCTTACCTAGTGTAACTGAAGCTTAATGAACACTTTAAAAAAAAGAGGATGTGCTAAATTTAACAGTAATCTATTCTCATCATGAAACATTGGCTCGAGAATGGTGTGTGTGCGATCTCCCAAAACTCTTAAACTGTCAAATTATGAGGTTTAATGTTAATGCGTCTCGATAGCAAAAAGAGGTAATATCGAAACTCAAACTTGGATCTCGTATATGTAGCACAATCCTATATGTCCACGCCTTCCTTGGGTGTGATTCAACTTCTCGTGTCTGTGGCATTGGGAAGTCAGCGGGACTGCAGCTTCTGATAAGAAACGACGAGTTTTACGAATCTGTGAAAGTTTTTATGGACCCAGTATCCACCAAGCACGATATTTCAGCAGCTGGGGAGAAATAAATGATGCTTTTATATAAGTGCCCAGGCTCAATTTCAACCCTCAATCAGTTGCGTCATCTCAAATGCATCGATAAATTTACTGCATCTGCTTTGTATGTTGAGTCTTAAGTCCTTCCTCCGACCAGTGATGCTTGCAGCTTCCACTCATTTCGAGTTTATTTGCAAGTCAGATCATGGAACTCAGTTCGTTTGGGTAGTTCAGAACGGACTATAATTGCCCTATTTTCGGTGAACTCCCAGCTGTCCCCAACTCTCTACTTGCGGTTTTTCACTGTAACTGCAAAACCAACTGCTCAAATATGCGTACACTTGCAAAAGAAATGGCAAGAAATGCACCTGGGTCTGTGGACCTTGCAAGGGAACAAGTTGTGCTAACTGTGTTACAACTCGGTTTCTTAAAGTTGATAATCTGGGTGATAAAAAAGATCTATGAATATTGATATTTCGATTTTTGTCACATGTGTATATTATATAACTGAAAAAGTCGAGAATTTTTTAACTGTTAGTTAAAACATCGAATTGAGCGATAGTTGTCATTCTACATTTTAAGAGCGGGCTACTTTCAGATTAAGCTTGTTTTAACACTGACGGAATATTTAAATGAAAGTTTTAATTTTACGTTCAAATAAAGGTGATTTTCATAATAACCGTTATCTAGTACCCTATTCTAGACATCAATTTTGTTGTTGTGCACCCTTATATGTAAAAACGAATTTCACCTCCTCAAAATCAACCTCAACCACAAAAAACCCAATTTGTAGTTTTATGTTCAAATAAAGGTGATTTTCAAAATCACCATGATCTAATACTCTATTCTAGACATCAATTTTGTTGTTTTACGCCTTTAGTTTTAATTTTACGTTCAAATAAAGGTGATTTTCATAATAACCGTGATCTAGTACCCTATTCTAGACATCAATTTTGTTGTTGTGCACCTTTATGTGTAAAAATGAATTTCACCTCCTCAAAATCAACCTCAACCTCAAAAAACCTAATTTGTAGTTTTATGTTCAAATAAAGGGGATTTTCAAAATCACCTTAATCTAATACTCTATTCTAGACATCAATTTTGTTGTTGTACGCCTTTAGAAGCATGAATTTCACTTCCTTAAAATCAACCTCAACCTCAAAAAACCTAAGTTTTAATTTTACGTTCAAATAAAAGTGGTTTTCATAATCACCGTGATCTATTACACTATTCTAGACATCAATTTTGTTGTTGTATGCCTATATATGGAAAAAACGAAATTCACCCCATTAAAATCAACCTCATCCTAAAAAAAAAACATATTTGTGAAACCAGCTAGATGAGCAAACTTTGGATATTTGGAATCAGCATAGTTTTTTGGATTTGGGTAGTCAATGAATCTTTTCTCTTGCAATTTGTTCTCGGTCAAACGTTCCTTTCTTGGACTATAAAGATAATAGATGCAAATAGAAAGAAAATTGATTGACTTAACATCAATTGGTAGCCAAAAAACTTGATAATTTGTCCTTTAACCCAGATGGAACTGAGGAGACTTTGGACACGGAGGTCAAAAGACGTGTGCTTTCCATCAAGCAAAACCCTTGACACCAATGGTGGAAGGGGGGTCAATATACAATTGGTGGACTTCGGAATTGGGTCAAAGAAGGAAAAATGACTTGAAGGCTACTAAGCACTTGAAGGCTACTAAGGCTACTAAGAAGGCCCGAGACCATCCGAACGAATGGTCTCGGGGACTAGGATGTATATTTGAATGTTTAAAACTTCTTAAAACAAGCAAATAAGAAGAGCAAAAGAACCTCAAGGAGGACTTTCCGTGGAAACGTTTTGTTTCATGTCATAAATTTACAAAATGTGAACCTTTTTGCTCTTTTATGTCCCTAATTCCTAAAATGTGTCACTTTTTCGCCCTTATATGTTATTGTGTCCCGGCACATGGGATTGTGTCCTTTTGACATGAAATGTCAAAAGGACACATTCCTTGGCAAAGCTGATGGGTGCTGCTGCTTGATAGCTCGTGGTGACAAATCATAAGCAAAGAGTAACCCATGCCAACATGAACTAAAACTCTAAAATAAGGAAATTCTTACAAAAATGTATATTAAATGAAAACCTGCGTGTAATGGTGATACCAAACAGGTGAAATTCAATAAGGTTAAAGCTACCCATCAATAAAAAAAAACTAATTTTCTCCAAACGTAGAGTGACCCAAGCAGCATTTGGGCCAAAAAATTGAAGTGATGAAGAATTCCTGATATTCCATTAAAGGATTTGTAAATAAATTCTTTAAATATGCGTTCGAAAGAATTTTGTATATTGACAAAATATACAAATACTAATAAAAGATCTAAAGCCGAACTGGTCAGCCATGACAGAAAACACAAAAAATGTAAATACGACAAACGAGTATATGGCCAATAAATGAAAATGAAGAAAAAAACAAAAACGAATATTTCGCCCGTATGTAACAAGGCGTCTTCAGCGTAGATAAAAAAAAATAAACTAAAACTAAAAAATATATATAACACTAAAATAGACTCACCTGAAAATATAATATACAATATCTCCACATTTAAAAAAAACTACCTTCGTGAAGCCCTTTCGTGAGGTGGTTTCACGAAGGTAGCTTCAAATTGTAAAGGTTGGGCAATTGTATATTATATTTTCAGGTGAGTTTATTTAAGTTTTATGTATGTTTTTTAGTTTTAGTTTTTTTTTTTCTCTACGCTGAAGACACCTTTGTAGATACGGGCGAAATTTTTGTTTTTGTTTTTTCTTCGTTTTCATTTACTGGCCATAAACCCGTTTGTTGTATTTATATTTTTTTGTGTTTTCTAATACAAATACTATAAGCCTACTCCAGAGTCCAGACATAAAGCGTAACTCATAAACTTTTGAAAAAAATGAGCAAATTGTAATATTTTTCTTGAACATTCTGGTGTTATGTTCAAAAAACCACAATCGCAAATGCTGCTTGGATCGATCTGACGATCACAAGTGTCGAAAGAGGGCTCTTTTGAACGAATAATGCAGGCTCTAGTCCTTTTTTTTATTTAGAAGTGATTGAAGGATAATAGTATATCCATCGCCTTTTATCCAGGGGTCCTTTCGTGCCAAAACGTGTTATGACATCGAAAATCAAAATACTTATTCGAATAAGATTGGATGAAACACACAAAAACTGTATTTCCTGGAAGTAAACTTTTCCCTCCATAACTTTTTTTCAAATGCTAGTAAAGAGTGACATTTAAGCTCAAAATGAACAGGATACATCCTTTATATGAAGGAGGCTGTGAGACTCCCCAAAACACCTCTTTACACTAGAGTTTAACCTTTTACTCAAATATAAAAAAAATAATTCTCTAAGACAAGAGCAATGTGACAGCAAGTTTTCTGCCATCTTGAAAAATGGAAACGCTGAATTTTTCGCACTTCCTTTAAAAAATAATACGTGTCTTCTCATTTCAATTTTTTATGAAAGGCAGTGAAGCACTAGTTAAACTTATGTGTAACGATTGGGGGGATGAGAAGGCTGCACATCCCCTAAAATAAAACTTCTTTTTTAGTTTCTATGTCACTTTATACTTCCAAAAATATTGCGGAAGATAAGTTCGATCAGTGGTATAAAAAAAAAAAATTATTTATCGTCTGAGATAAATCGGATCTCGTCCGATATGTTTCTCTCCTTATAAAGTATATTTTTTTAGATTCGTCTATATTGATTTCAGTCAATATTAAGTTCTTCGACGATTAAACAAAATTATAATTGCCGTAGCCAATAAACTCAAGAAGTGTAACCATAAAATTCAGTTTGAGTAGAGTAAGTTGGTTATAATTGTAGATTATGGTAAACCATTGAATTCGTGTTAGTGCTTCGTTTTTCCATCTTATTTGTGAAGCTAATTCAAACTAACAATAGTAATTATTTCGTTTGTGGTTAATTTCTGTGGCGCCATGGAGTGAAGTCATACCAATAGATGAGAAACTAAGTGACTTGTTTCGCCGCCAGCTTTTCACTGGAATATAAATACTAATTTTAATTCAACCACCAATTCCGTTTTATGCTTCAATATTTTTCTGAGAGATTGTCAAACAGAGGGAATTACGTTTACCGGAGCTGGGACGTGTTGGAACTTCTTCTGGTATTAATACTAGCTCTGCGTTTAAAAAAAAAACCTTTGTAGTGAGGAATATTACAAATTTTTCTGCCAGGGCTAGCAGGCTACTGCAAAGAGATATTTAATGGCTTATTTAAAAGTTACTGCTCATATTACGTGCCTCATATAAATTTGTCTTAACAAACCTATCGTTAAGTGCCATATGTCACTAAGAATGGCACTTAGTGGTGCAATTTCTTGAGTGGTAAAGCTGGGAAAAATAAAAAAGTGGATCATTGTATTTTTCATAGTCGGAAGAACTTGAATGGAGATTTAGAGTCTCCCCCCTTACATACTGCTTTTCCCAGCCACCCTAGTAAGTGGAACCGTTTTGAAAAAATTGACTTCCTAATAAAAAAAAATACACATTAACTTATTTTATTTTCGTGAAAGTAATTGAATTGCTACTTTCAGGGTAAATGGAATGGACCAAATGGGGTTATAGGCTATCGATTCTTAGCTAAAAAAAATAGATTTTTTTCCCCTCTTATCGGCTGTAAAATTTCAGGTTATCTAGACTCCTCAACGAAATGCCAGGATAAAGGGAACCTGAATTAACACAAAATTTAAAGAAACCAATCTGATTGTATATATTCGTGACGTCCGATTTTTATTTAATTATATTTTTTCTTTAGTGCGGTAAAACAGGATTCTTTTTTGATAAACAACCTTGGCATCCATTCCTTTTAAACAAAAAATAGCTAGAACAAAACAATTTCTTTTAATAAAACAGTTTATTACAAAGTATTAAAAATATTCAAACAGTTCGTGGTAACGAACTGTAAGCAAGGAGCGACTCGGTTCAATAGTAACCGAAGCTCTAAAAAACCTATTTTGTATACCAATAGATGTATCAAAAGAATGGGCTTATTACGCTGATTTGAAATATATAAGTTTCATTAAGTTTAATCTTACCCATGAAAGGCTACGAACCTGAGAAAATTTGCCTGACTTCTGAAAAAAGGGGCAAATACCTCCTAAAAGTATAAAAGCTAAATGAAAATCACCCCATCAGATTCAGCGTAACAGAGAACCCCTACCGTAGAGGTTTCAAGCTCCTATCTGCAAAACGTGTAATTTTGTTTTGTTTTTTGTTTTGTTTTTTTTTTCAGAAGAAAGGTCACGGATGCGTGTTTATTTGTTTGTTTGTTGTTTTTTTTTCCAGGGAGGATCTAATGACTAAGTGGTCCTAGCACTTCGGGAGATGGCTCATTCGAATTGGGAAGTACGCAAACATTTTTTTAGTGTGAGGGGCAGCGAAATTTCTGCTGGGGGATTTTCGACGGCGAGAATTTTGCATGGGGGAGGGGAGTTTCCAGGGGGTGAATTTTCCAGGGGAAATTTTAAACTGGGGGAATTTTCTAGAGTTCCTATACGAAATTCTTCTTATGTCTTGCTTTCTCTCTACCCACTCAATTTCGGACGTGGAGGTGTTAAGGATATTTGTCCGGGGTAAATTTTCACCAGGATTAAATTGTCTAGAGGATATATCCTCGAGAAGGAGGGATATTTGCATGGAGTTGTAGACAGATTTCCTGGCATTATTTAAAAAACGATCAGAAAAATTAAATAAAAAAAAAACTTTTTTTTCAACTTAAATTAAGGAACAGCATTGAAACTTAATAGGAACAGAAATTATTATATATATGAGGGGTGTTGCTCCTCCTCAACACCTCTCTCTTTACGCTAAAGCTTGAATTTTTTTTGAACGACCCATGAAACATAAGGGTCATTTAATTAGAACATTAAGAAGCTTTGCAAAAGTGCTAAAAAACTTTAGCGTAAACAGCGATGTGTTGAGGAGGGTGCAATCCCCCTTATATGCGTAATAACCTTGGCTTATATGATATCGGTTATAAATCTCGGTTAAATACTTATAAACCTTGGAGGGTGCTCATTGGATTGGTAATCAGAAGTTCTAGTTTTCTTTTTAAGATTCAAAGTGATTAGAGGGCAGCTACCCTTATCCCCACACGTCGTATTTTTCCAAAATGCATCTGATAGAAATTTTGAGGTGACCATTGGTTCAAAAAATAGTCCAAAGATCCTTGGAGGATCTTTCCATGGAGGGATTTTTCATGGGGGAGGGGAATTTTCCACGGAAAGGGAGACGGACATCCCAGCATTATTTAAAAACTATGAAAAATTACAGAAAATACAGATTTTTTCAGCTGAAAGTAATGAGCGACATTAAAACTTTAAACGAACAGAAGACGTTACACATATGAGGGGGTTTTGCCTTCTCGACAATACCTCACTCTTTACGCTAAAGTTCAAATTTTGTCCCAATTCTGTAAGAATTACTCCTGAATCACAAAGGCCGTTTACTTAGAATATATAGCTCTATTTAAAGTACTAAAAAAATGTTAGCGTAAAGGACAAGGTATTGACGAGGAGGCAACCCCCTCATAAACGTAATAATTTTTGTTCGTCTTAAGTTTTAATGTTGCTCCGTACTTTCAGTTGATTGTTATATTTAATCTTCTAATAGAATGATGTATATTCCAAGGCCGTATCCAGGGGGGTTACCCGGTTTGAACCCCCCCCCCCCCCCCCCCCCGAAATTTTTTGACCGACTCGAAAATAAGTAGAAAAATTAGTAAAACTTAGGTAAAAATCAGTAAAATTAGTCGAAAACTGAGTCACAAATTAGTACCCCCCCCCCAAAAAAAAAAGTCAAAAATTAGTAAAACCCCCCTGAACAAAAATCCTGGATACGGCCCTGGTATATTCTCAGACATATTTTAGGGTTTTTACAGGATGACGATGCAGATGGCTTCAGCAAAACGATTGTTATTCACAAATTTGACCGAATATTCAATATTGCCCAAAATTTAAACTATATTCCATTATTTAAATTTCTAAGCAGAAAAAATGAAAAAAAAAAACACAAAATTCTTAATATTAACGAATAATAAACCTCGTCAATAAAACATGGACATAAATTTACTTGAATAGAAACTAAAATGAAGTTCTATAAAAAAAAGTAAAGAGCCATGTTAGATGACGAGCAGAAACAAACTCATATAATAATTCTAACTTAAAAGGAACACAAATTGTTATCAATGAATATATAAAACCCAAAACGAATAGAAATTACATCAAAATTATATTCAATATTATAAAATGAGCTGTAAATGAACACAAATCAAGCCATTTAAGGGTTTGATAGGGTGGAAAGAGGATGGCTGCATCAGTCTTAGTTGTAAACCTTGATGTTATTTTAAGCACAAATCCCACTCAGGTCCTCAAAAGTTTTAGGGTCGGTAACCCTTCTCCTCTTTGTTCTAATTTCTGTTCGTCATATGTTTGTCATGAATATTCATTTTAGTTTAGGATTCATTGATTTATATCACAGTTTATAGAATATAGAATCTATAAACTGTGATTATATATACAAGTACCTGTTGTCCTGATGTTTGATGGGATTATAGATTTTAATTTGTGTTCTCTTATTTTTAACTTATTCATTGGTTGTAATTTCTATTCGTTTGAAGTTTTATATGACATTATTTCTGCTCGTTTTAGGTTTTAATAGTATATATTTACACACAAAAAACCGCAGGGCCATGGTTACAAAAAAGAGAACAACATACAAATAAAATTAAAAGACTAAATTTAAACTTCAGATCAAAACGATTAAAGAAAGGAAAAACTTTTTTAAAATACTAATACAAACAAATAAAGTCATCACTTAAAACTCTCACGATGGGCTATACCCCCCGGAATAAACCGCGCCAGGTTCATAGTAATAATAAAACACCTATTTCCCAACAATTTGCCACCCAGGGCTCATCCCCCTCATCCAGTCCAAAAATCTCCTTTTTCAAATACCTTAACCCTTTCACACTTCCCCAGAAAATGCCAAAAAAAAAATCCTTTCAATCTCCACGTATCGGGCAGGTGTAAAGACCACTCGTCATTCTAACCTATTTCAAATATCTTATTCTTCCCCCAAGTAGCGTAAAATCAGCTCTAAAATATACCTCCTCTGCCATATGGCCATTTACTTTTCTTTGAAAAACTTATTTGTCAATGATACCAAACTTGTGACAAAGGCTTCTGACAAAGCACTATTTTAATTGATAATTAAAAAATGACAAGAGCATCCTTATTCAAAGAAACGTTAATAGTTTAGTCAATAACCTGGCAAAATTACGGAAATATTAGATTAATTATTCTTAGAATTATTATTTTGCATATTAGATTAATGTATTTTAAAGCCATATATACGGCCATGAACACAGTAAAATAACGTAAATGAAAGGCAAAAATAAAATAAACTTTGATCAGCGATCATCATAAAACACTTAAATGAAACACTACATTAACCTAATAATAGTACCTCATACTTGGAAAAAACGGTCATTGAAAAAAAAACAAAAAACAATTAGCACTTGGAAAAAACACTTAAATGAAACATTACATTTACTTTTACTTTTTTTTTTTTTTTTTTTTTTTTTTTTTTTTTTTTTTTTTTTTTTTTTTTTTTAGTTAGTTAACACAATTTCCAGATAACTCGCTATTCCTCTGTAATTTTTTAGCGGTCATATGCGTAGAAAGAATTATTTTCTGACTTCAAACTGTCCAAATACTTTACCTCCCCCCTCCTTGGGTGCAAATATATAGCCCAAATTATATATTTCTCATATATTCTGTCACTTGTCTTTGTCTTGTCTCGCGCTAAGCTAAAAAAAAAAAAACTAACGAAGAAACCGGTTAGTCCTCGAGTTTTACACAGCGTAAATTTGAGTGAGTGGTGCATAATACACAAGTACCAAAATTCCTTCCCCCTACGGAAATTAAAAAAATAAAACTCAAATAAAATTCTCAAATTTGGAAAGCCTTATTTTTCACGGGTGGGGGGGGGGGTATTTTCCGGGGGGCATTTTTCGATGGGGGGAGGGGTTTCCGCGGGAGGGGTACTTTCTGGGAGTTATTATCCGCGGGGGGGGGGATATTTTCCGGTGGGGGGGGGGGTAAACGCCTAGAGCCGAAGAAAGTACCCTACTATCAAAAGGTGAGGATTTTTATTTCTACAAAGTGGTACTTGGCGTATTCCTCCCCGGGAGATCCCACCCCACGGAACATTTCCCCAGAAAATTCCCTCCACATACAAAAGTGAGCAGCCAGAGAGAAAGCATGACAAATAAAAATAATGAAGAAAAGAAGGAGTTGTTTTTTAATTTTCTAGGTATATTCCAAGATATAGGCAAAATATATAATGTAGATAGATAGATAGATAGATTTATTTTCCACATATCAGTAAAGTAACTGCATAACAATCTACAAATCCCCACAAAGGCTCCATGGCCTGTAGAAGGGGGATTATGAAAAGATCAAATAAACATTAAACATTTAACGGTTAAGATTTAAACAATATAGACATAACATTAATATTTAAACATATAAACATAAGCATTTGAACTTTTAACATGTGAAGCATTTGCTTCATAAAACGGGGAAAAAAATAAAAGAAAAAAAAAACAACAAAAAAAACAGGAGAGTTCACTAAATAAGCTTTATCAAACTATTGGCAGCAGGCAAAAATAAAGAAAATTAATCACATGGAAACAAATATTTTTTTACTAGTCTTTTGAAGGTGCCAAACGAGTGGCATTCTCGAGCCGAATCGGGAAGGGTGTTCCATGTCAAATGACACGCAACAAGAGGATTAAAATCGGATCTTATTGTTGGTGTATGGGGAATTTGGATATTTAGAAAACTACGGAGTTGATAATTTGACCGATCAGATACAAAAGAAGACGTAAACCTAAGGGACCTAGGAATATCACCATGGAGCTGAAGAAAAGCGAAAGACGCACAGGAAAGAATATAAAGTTTTTTAATATCAAGTAACGGTTTAGTTGCCGAACGATTTACATCCTGAATAAGATTTATAGCTTTATCATAAATATTCGAAAGCGGTTTGAGAAAAGAAGGGAAAGTAGACATCCATATGACTGAACAATAGGAAACATGAGAATGAATTAAGCTATGAAATAAGATTCTTAGAACTGGTCCCGGAAAGATATGTTTTAGTTTTCTTAGAATACCGAGGTTTCTGCATACCTTCATTTTAATCAAATCAATATGGTGTTTGAAAGATAAATTTTCATCTAGGAGGATACCTAGGAAACGGACATGGCCATCCTTTGGTCTACTAATAAAGCCTTTGGATATATGAATTTCAGATAATTGAGGGCAAGCCTGGGATATACGAGAAAAAACTAAAAAACTAGTTTTAGAAACATTTAAGGCAAGAGAGTTAGCATCAAACCAAATTGAAACTCTCTCAAAGAGGTCCACTAACTTTGTACGAACCTCATCCTCTGTTCTCCCAGAAGTAATAAGGGTGGTATTATCGGCAAACGTAACAAGAGAATCCGAGGTATGCAAACTATAATTATGGGTAAGGGAAACTGTTGGATGACATAGACGACAGCAATAAAGAGGATTTTTATTTCTAACTGCAAAAATTAGGTCATTTATATAAATCAAAAACAGTGCCGGCCCTAAAACTGACCATTGAGGGACCCCTGGTCAACACTTGATGGTGAGCGAAAAAATGGATCAACAGAAATTATTCTACCAGACAAGAAAGACTTGAACCAATCAAACGCACTACCTCTTACGCCAAAATGAGAAAGTTTAAATAGAAGAACACTGTGGGTTAAAGAATCAAAGGCTTTACGAACATCCAGAAACAAAGCAGCAGGAATCAAATGGGAGTCTATGGCAGAGTGAAGATAATTCAGTAAAACTGCACAAGCATTCTCAGTCGAATGATTTGCTCGAAAACCAAATTGAAAATCGTGAAAAAAATCTTTAGATGTAAGATAATTATTAAGACGAGAAAGCATCGCCTTCTCAAATATTTTGCTAAACACAGACAACAAAGAAATTGGCCGATAGTCGACTGTATCATTTCATGTCCCCCCCCCCTTATATAATATGATGACTCGAGCACGCTTGAGACTACTCGGGAAAATACCATGCTGAAAGGAGAGGTTAATAAGTTTTGTTAAGGGATAAATAATGGAAGGAAGTATGAACTTAATTACTTTAGTAGGAATATTATCAGGGCCGGACGACGAACAATTTTTCAATCCCACAACAATCTTAGCAATTTCTTTCTCCGTCGCTGGTTCCAAAAACATTAACTTCATACAAGGTGGCCCAAGATAAGACCTGAAGTTGGATCCTGAAGGAGAAGAACCAACAGCCGAAGCGGTCCTTTTACCAATATTCGCAAAATATGAAGTAAATGCATCTTGAACATTCAGTTCAACTTCGATGATTTTGCCATCGAGATCCAAAAAAGAAGGGGCTGATGGAGACTGAAAAGAGGGCCTAAGCACAGAATTTATAACCTGCCAAGTTTTTCGTATATCTTTACAACAGTCTGAAAAACTATTAAAATAATACTGGGACTTGGCCTTTCGACACACAGAATTAAATATTCCTATAAATTTTAAATCGCTGAAAGCAAATAGCTTTCATTGAAGGGCTAGCAGACTTAAAGGCCCTCCAGAGATTATTTTTTCTCCTACAACTCCTAAGGAGACCAGGGGTCATCCAAGGATTTAGAGGAAAATTATTCTTAGACTTACGATTAGAAGGTGAAACAGAACAAATATCAAGAACAGCATCTTTAATAGACTCATAAAAAGTATCTAATAAATTACAAAAATCAGAATCACTCTCAAAACCACCCCAAGAAATTTCTGCCAATCTTGACCTAAGAAGCATCAATTCCACTTCACCAAACCTAAAAGGCCTCTTACCAGACTCACAAGTCCTCTCATTAGTCAGTTTATCAAAACAGTATCTAGAGTAAACAGGGAAATGATCGGAAATGTCGCTCACTAAAACACAATTTTGGATCAAGGTAGCCGTACAGAAAATATTGTCAATCAGAGATGACGTACTCTTTGTTATGCGAGATGGGATACATCACAGTTTATAGACAGTAAGCTTATCGCAGATAATTTCTGGTCTTCGGTCTCGGTGCGAACAAAAAGCTCCTCCCACTTGTTTCTGCCAGCAGATTAGTCTGTTATCGTCAATCACTAATTCTATAAACTGTGGTAGAAACAGTGGAATAGAGCCACTAGGAGATCGATAAATAATACAATTACATTTGTATTTCTCGTAATTCTTTTTTTTTGTGTTTTGGGTGGTTGAGTTATCGTAGGATGGGAATATAAAGGCAAAGGTTAAGGAAAATAATTTGAAAATATATAATTAGTGGCAACTGTAGAAGAGTTGCTCTATGACGGAAGTGCACAGAGATAACAGTCTGGGGCTAAAAAGTACGAGTAATTACTTCCCATGGACTTGTTCTGGTACCGATAACTCTTTTTTTAATTTAAATAGCACAGAGTCAAACTCTACGCCAGAATAGAGCAAATTAAAATTAAATGAACAATCTACCAAAATTATAGGCAACGGCTTTCAAAAATAACAAGGGGAGGTGGGAGTTATAGGGTATCATGCCGAAATAAAATAAATATTTACTAATATTATTGGCAATGGCTTTCAAAAATGGCAAAGGGGCTGGGGGGTCATGTGTTTTCAACATCCTTGAAATCTGAAAATTAAGGTCTATATTGGGGCATGGGGAGGAGCAAGTTCAGAGCGCAACTGTATGACGACGTTACTTACGTAGCACTGTTCACATCTCAGGATTTCCAAGAACTTCCAGAAGTCCGTATGGTGGCAGCTAATGGAACCTTGTTTCCGAGAGTGCCAGCTCTCTGCTAAATTATTAGTTCTTGGGAGGCTGCAGCGCATCGCTTGTGGATATTCCATAGTTCAGGAGGAAATAGTGTGGGGGGGGGGCTGACCCTTGTTCTTATTTTAGACAACCTGTATAGGGTTCCTCGAAGTAGTCTGTTAACTAGGTAAAGTCACTGCCACACTCCTCCTGGAAATCTTCGAAGCTGACACAACGCCACTATTAGGAAGAAATGCCAGATATGCTGTCATCGGAGCCTGCAGGGAAAACTCGGGGACACTCCTGCACTGTAGCGGTCCTGGTGTCCGAGCGCCTGAACTTATCTTTAGACGCTCTGACACAGGTATAAAAAAAAAGCGTCAACTTTAAGGCGTTAATTGACTCAGTTTTTAAAATTTACTGACACTGACTGGGGGACAAAGGGTGGGCCACTTAATTTCTCTATCTTTTATCATACCCTGTTATGATAAATCAAACCCAGCTCTTAAAAAACCAGAAAAGAAGAATTCTAGGTCAGGTTAGAGCAAATTAACTTTATTTTGTTTTTAGCTTAGCTTTCTTTATAATTTATATTATTTTTGTTTTTAACTTATATTTCACTTTTGGTGAAAGATTCAAATGAATACGCAAAATTATAAGTGGATTGTTTTCTCTGGTGTCAAAACGTTAACTACTAACAAATACTATTCATCTTAGACGGATTAGCTTCGCTATTGCGCTCGAACTCGTTCGAGTATCTGTTGGAACAGTGGGGCACCTTCAGAGTCAAAATAAATAGAAAGAAAGAAATGGAATATTAAATAAATCTTATAGAGACATTCTACACCATATATTCTACAGGCAATTTGGAAAATAAGCAGAATATTTCTGCAGTGGCGTAGCTAGGGAGAGAAGAGCAATGGCGGACGGATATCACTGGGAAAAGCATCTGAGACGGTGCCAGACTGATTTTTTTTTTTACTTATATTGCGGTAGTGATGGCAAAAACCAACATTGTCCACGGGCGCTGTAAAGTCTAGCTGTGCCTCTGTGTTCCAGAACCCCTTCTTTTCTTCATTCCTTTTATTTGCCTTAATTTACCTTTGACTTCTTAATTTTAAATCTGGGGAGAATTTTACAAGGGAGAAGCGTCCGTGGTTTTTCTCCAGGGGATTTTTCTGGGGAGGATTTTCCGTGGGAGTTTTACGCCGGACCCCCTGTAAATTATCTCCAGTTGCATAGTCCTTGATTTACTCAGCTGTGTTGTGGCAAATGGTATTGTCCTGTGGTACCGTTACAGACCAAGTTTGTTCGGGGCAAATTGGACCTATTTTCAGAAACGGGAAACAAATTCATCACCAACAACAGTTTCTTGTACTTGTTTAATTTATTTGAATCACATATTATTGAAAAAATAATAAATAAGTGTTCTGTTCCGGCTTATCAGTTTTGGAACCAAAGAAGTTTAAGTAGAAAGCATTCACTTTTTGCCCTTATCCATGCCCAATCTGATGTTGAAAAACAAGATAGTTTTTAACATGTGCCCTTTAGATGCAACTCAGTTGAAAAAAATGTCTAATTTATTTAATTTAAGAAGTGTTGACTCAACAATTAATAGTTGTTTTGATATATAGATAGATTGATAGATATATAGATATTTATTGGAGTGAAAGCCGCTTTGGGGCCATGGCAAAAAATGGAAAATCACATAAAATAATAGCACATGATTATAACACTCATAGCAAAGTATAGTAGCCTACATAACAATAACAATGCAAAATTACAAAACAAAACAAAAACAGAATATAGCACACAATACCATTAAACTAACATACATATATAGATGTATGTTACATCTATCAAGGGCAATGACTACAAAAAAAATAACAAACAAGGAAACAACTTACACACATACAACAATAATTTCAACACTCACCCCACCCCCTTTACAAAAATCTATCTCTACGTGACATAACCAATTTTATATATTTTGCTATCATTCTTATTGTTCCATAATTTTTTGATCCCATTACTGAAACCAACCGCTCACTTGTCCCCACATTATCAAAAAATAATTCTTTTCTTAAATCCTGTAATTCGGGACAAAGGGCCATGAAGCAGGGCCGTGTCCAGGATTTTTGTTCAGGGGGGGTTTTACTAATTTTTGACTTTTTTTGGGGGGGGGGGGAGGTTTACTAATTTTTGACTCAGTTTTCGACTAATTTTACTGATTTTTACCTAGATTTTACTAATTTTCGATTTATTTTCGAGTCGGTCAAAAATTTCGGGGGGGGGGGGGGTTCAAACCGGGTAACCCCCTCTCCTGGATACGGCCTTGCCATGAAGTGAAGCAGATCCTCACCATTTTCTCCACACATAGGGCATGAGTAAGGACCGTCCGTTACCCTTACCCTCCCTAAATATTTTCTCCTTTCTCCAAGTGCTAGAACATTACCTTTCCCTGTTATATACCACTTAATTTCTTCACTATTTAAACCCGCTTTAAAATTAATATCATATCCCCAGACCTCCTTCCATTGCCGGTAAACGCCGAGGGACACCGAGGCTGCGACTTCACATTTCTGAATCTCCTGATCTTCAAGCACACCCTTTACTAATTTTGCTACATTTCCTACTTCCAGTCCTATCCCCTGCATCGTCTCGAGCAAAAATGAAAGATGTTAATCTGTTGACGAGGTCTGTTGACCTCGTCAGCCCTTTTTAATAATTCAGCTGTTTAAGGACGAACTACAGTCTGCCTACTCGTTTTTTTAAAAGTCGACCTGCATCCATTTAACTTCGCTGATTTTAATTTTTTTTTTTTCTTTTCAGGATGTTAAGTTTACTTTTTCTAAGATACAAAATGAATACAGTAAGCTAGGAGTGTCCTTCATGTATGTGGGGTGGGAGGGGATCTAGGGAGAAAATAAGAGCCAAGGAGGGATGCTGGTTGCTCCAGTCAATTTCTACTCTTAATAAAGATACTAAAACGAATAAGCAATTGTCCAATCGAATGAGCCCACTCTAAAATTTCTATGACCACCCCTTCCATACAAAGTGGCCAGCGGCAAAAAAAATATGTGGAAGCCACTATGCTCTTTACTTAGGCAGCATTCCAGTACTGCCTATAGTACATTTCCGAATAAGCAATCATCCTTACTCACTTTGTATGTTTTGATCCCAGAACAACCCGTTCACGTGATTGGCAGAAGATATTTTTGGTTCTTCTTGCTCTTAGGGCTTCAAAAGTGGTTGTTGTATTGAAAAAAAAAGACTAAAAATGGCAGCTGATAGAGAAATTATGGCAAATTCTTGAAATAAGGCTAAAAGGTTGCAGCAGAAACGCCACTAAGGTTTCATCTGTGTTTATTTGAATAATTCAGAAGATCAAAATTCGTCAAATTTTAATTTTTTTAAATCACGCGTAAGAGCTGGAGCCAGCAGTACTTTTATTCAGACTTTAATTTAACCCCGTGTTCAAAATCGCTGGTCGGTTGGTTTGAAACGGGGGCCAATGGGGTGACTCTGTAACCTCAGGTAGAGTTAGCCCAGATCTAAATGGGTACCTGGAGAAATTTGGATAAGTTTCATTTTTTTTTTTTTTTTTTTTGCATTTGTCCCTTCGTCTTGTTTATCTAATGAAGTGAAGGATGGGCAGAAAATACGCATTTTCATTTTAGCATCCCTTCCAAAATTTAATACCCATGTAAGTTGCAAGTATTTGGCCTGGAGAGGGGGGATTCAGGATTAGAAAGAATGCCAGAAAAGCTCAGTAATTCTAGTACAAGATCTATGACTATCACATCTATAGCGTTATAAACCCTCTCTATAATATCGGTGCCAATGTTCAGGTGAATCAATAGTTCCGTCTACACGCATAGTAAGATCCTTGCAGTAAGAAACAAGAATATATTGTGCCTAAAAAACTTCCGTACCTTTAAGCTTGTCCCACGTCTCGAAGGATTACGCGTCTTTCATTTTGCAAACGTCATAAAAATAACCAACGCACTGGAAATAATACCCAACACTTTGGAAAATTAAATATTTTTGGAACATGCTAGTGCCACGCAAACTAGTTGAAGCGGTAAGCAGAGAAATGCCGACACAATGTCAAACGCTCGTCTTCAATTAGCACCATGACATTCTGTTAAAGTTTCTTCTTGCAGCCTTTTCTGCAAAACGTCTCGGCGAATCTTCTAGTAATTCACTGAATTAAAGACACATGACGCTTTCACACATTCAAACCAATTTAGTTAAGCCCTATTAAACTTCAATGTATTTTCACATGAATGTATCCTGTTCTGACTGCATTACTATAATTGAAAACTGGAAGCGCCACCAAGACGTCTATGGGGGCTAAACAGTCTCTAATAGCTAGTTGGCGTGTTTCAGCGGTTTACACATTCAAAATAAAACCAGAAAAAGTTATCCTATGTAATCACGACGCGCTCCTGTCTATTAATAATTCAAATGGAAACGTATTATAGACCACAGTCTCTAATAGCTAGTTGGCGTGTTTTCAGCGGTTTACACACGCAAGTGGGCTCAAAATGGGGAGTATTAGTCGAATTAATTATCGGTCATATTAGGGTTGAAAATGAAATGGCAGAGTTTCGTGACGTGGTAGTAATTGGGTAATTACTGTCGGCTGACTGTGTAGGGTTAGGACCACTAATTGGGGTAAACAAGACATGGTAGTGATTACTCCTTTTGTTCCAATCGTAATTTTTTTTGGAAGTTCTTGCATTCTAACCGTGTGGTCAATCTCTCGCATAGAGCCTTGACTGTAAATTTATTCTATTTTTACCATTTTTGACCAATGACTACCTTGACCATCTCTTCAGCAGAAACAAGTTAGAATGCGTGGAGAGAGGGGGGGCTTGATGCTACTACGTTATTGGTTTGGCGACTATGATAGTTGTCATGATTGTGACATGCTACTGCATAATAGGGCAGCGGAGAGGATGAGGGGGCCAGTAAATACCGTAATGGATTTTTAAAACCATTTTAAATTTTGTGTAATGTTTGAAACGTCATAAATGATACTTTGACAGTTCTACTGCTTTATTTTGTTTAAACTGCTTTATTTTACTGCTTTACTTTACATAAACTTTATTACTTAAAGACATCAAAATACAAATTCCTTTGAAGCAAAGAAGAAAAAAAAAAAACAAATTAAAAAAAAAATCAAATAAGCAAGGAAAACGAGGATAGTGTCAACCATGGAAAAATACTGAAGACGGAAGGTATTTTGTATGTAAAATACAGCACTGAAGACGACTTGGCGGAGGTCCTTGTCGAAATATTTGCTTATTTTCGTTTCATATGTTTTTCCACTTGTTGACACTACCCTCGTTTTCCTTGCATATTTGATTTGTTTATTTGTTATTATTTCTTCTTTGCTTCATAAGTAATGTATGGCCAGTGTGGTCTTAGAACGTATTTACAAATTTCTTTCCTAGACAACCTCGACATACATTTATTTAAGCACATTCATATTTGCCGCAGAACATCTCCTTTACTAATAAGAAGGTGGGATAAGATATGTGTGCATGTAGGGATGCCCACAGCTTTGGGTATGGGGCTGAAAGATGAATTCAGCCCAATGGAAGATCAAAATCATGTAAGGCTTTTCAACTTGTTTTCACCCCAGATTTTTCAAGTAAAAATCTTGGGAAAAATTCACAGCGGAAAATTCATTGAAATTTGCACTGAACATGAAAGTTTTGTCTGAAATTAAATTGCATTCTATTATTTTAGTTATTAAGTTGGACAGCTTAATTGTACTATTGACAATTCATAGAACTAAGACAATTGAACAACGAACAAAATTTTTATTTTTAAAACTCTTTTCAAGAAAAATAGACAAAAGATATGACAACTGCACCTCAAGACAAACAGAAACTGATATTAATGAATAAAAGAAACCCAAAACAAAGAGAAATTAAAAGAAATAATGGAATTCAACTTAAAACAAAAAGAAATAACGTTGAATGAATAAATGATAAACAAGCTCAATTGAATAACAATTTGAAGCTATAGCACCCTTTTAAGTGACAAAAAGATCGCATAATAGGAAGGCGCCAAGTTTTGCCATTGTGGGCCTCAAAAACAATTGAGGCATGAGTAGGGTTAAAAACTATCGAGCAAAAATCCAGATAGACCAAATTTACTTAAATCAATCAAAAATATAATTACATCCCCTCCTAGTTCTAGAGGCTCTTCCTTCCACGTAGTGGGGCAATTGTGTCTATGTGTAGTTCATACAAAATGAGCGATTATTTAGACCGTTTACCTAGTAATCTATTAACCACTTACCCATAAATTATTTTGACAATTTTAATCAGAAGTACCCAGAAATTCTAGACATTTAGGAATTCGATGGAGCCAGGCCCCATTTGCACACGTTCATACATGCCACCCAGTAGAGCAGTATGAATCAGATGATTCTCGTAGTCTTGGGGGAAGGGAGACACACGATTATGTAAGTCCTCGTGAATTTCAGTCCATTTTAACTTAAATTCCCCAAGTTGTCCCTGTGTAGTGATGACCCAACAACTTTCAAGAAATTTTAAACAAGAGTAGAGAGGACCCTAGTACTCCCACGGGGGGCACCATATATGGACATAGAGTCCCTAGGGAGAACACCTGTGCTGTCAGTCGTGACGGGGGTACCATATATGGGCATGGAATCCCCAGGGAGAACACGTTTCTGAGAAATTGGTTTTCGTCCAGGAGAATTGTTCTTGGGCGAAGTTTATTAATGTCTTTGGAGTTCGTCCAGGAGAATTGTTTCTGGGCGAAGTTTATTAATGTCTTTGGTGCTCGTCCAGGAGAATTGTTTCCGGGTGAAGTTTATTATTGTCTGACGGATGATGTCAAGGTTGATTGATTTGTCACGAAAGGGGAATTAATTTGTTGTTTCCAGGGGGAATTATTGATCTACGAAAGGGGAATTAATTTGTTGTTTCTAAGAGGAATTATTGATTCACGAAAGGGGAATTAATTTGTTGTTTCTAAGGGGAATTATTGATTCAAGAAGGGAATTAATTTGTTGTTTTCTAAGGGGAATTATTGATTCACGAAAGGGGAATTAATTTCTGAGAACTTGATTTACATAATCGCTAGGGGGAATCATTGATTTATGAAAAGGGGAATAAAGAAACAAGTATGGCTTCTTTGATCTTAGGTCTGAGGGATAAAAACGCTCTTTAGGTCAGAGAGAAAAATTAATATTCTATTTTTAAATAAGGCTTCGTTGATCTTTAGTGTCAGGAACTAGAAATGACATCACTTGTTATCTTGGAATTATGCGGGAGTCTAAAGAGATAGAAATTCTATTTTTAAATACGGCTTCACTGATCTTTAAGTCGGAGAGATAAATTGATATTCTAACGAAACCTTAATAGTGTAGCTAGGAACATTTAGGAGATCAAGAGATTAACGCGGGAAAGGGTTTCCTAGGAATTTCAAATGTGACAGCGCAGTGATGCCAAAACAAAAGGAACACGTAGAAATTACGTTTAGGGATTATTTTGGCGAAATAGTTTTGAGATATTTTAGGGAATTATTTAAGCGAAACCGTTTGAGGCTTTTCAGAAGATGATTTTATAAGACGATATGGTTTTTGTCACTGAGAATGAAAAAACAGGTCTCACTTTGATGTATTTTCAAGGAGAATTGTCTCCGGGAGAAGTTTATTAATGTCTTTGGTGTTCGTCCAGGAGAACTGTTTTCGGGCAAATTTTATTAATGTCTTTGGTGTTCGTCCAGGAGAATTGTTTCCGGGTGAAGTTTATTAATGTCTGACGGATGATGTCAAGGTTGATTGATTTGGTGGTGTTCATCCAGGAGAATTGTTTCCGGGCGAATGTTTTGATCTAGAGATGAAGAGATTAACGCGGGAAAGGGTTTCCTAGGAATTTCAAATGTGACAGCGCAGGGATGTCAAAACAAAAGGAACACGCAGAAATTACGTTTAGAGATTATTTTGGCGAAACCGTTTTAGACATTTAAGGGAATTATTTGGGCGAAACAGTTAGAGACATTTTAGAAGATGATTTAGAAGAGGATTTGAGGGTGAAACTCTATGGTCGTTATAATGCACAAGTTCTATTTGAACAGTGTTGTGAGGTCCTCTACCCCAGCCCCAAAGGGCTCCGATCCCCGTACCCCAATCCCCGAAGGAAGCCCCCGGCCCCCAAAGGTCCCCTGGGCTCCCAAAGGACCAGCCGGCCCCCCAAGGGCTCCCGGACTCCCAAAGGCCCCCCGGGCCCTCAAAGAACCCCCTTCCCATTTATTTTAATACTTTTTTGTGCACTTGAGACACAGAAGGGCCCCCCACATTTCAAAAGGCTTTATTATATCTTTTCAGAACAAGTACCTTTCTTAATGTCATTCCTAAACCCATATTACAAGTTGAAAGTACCCATCCTTTTCACCCACAACTTTACTTTACAGCTTTTTGAATGCCCCGACACCAAGCAGTACTTTTCAAAAGGCATTTCAGAACAAGTTCTTTTCTTAATGTCCCTCCTAAACCCATTTTACAAGTTGAAGTACCCATCCTTTTCCCCATAACTTTACTTTACGACTTTTTGCACACCCCAACATCAAGCAATACTTTTCAAAGGCATTTCAGAACAAGTTCTTTTCTTAATGTCCTTCCTAAACCAATTTTACAGGTTGAAGTACTTATCTTTTTCACCACAACTTTACTTTACGACTTTTTGCATACCCAAACATCAAGTAATACTTTTCAATGGCTTTATTATACCTTTTCAGAACAAGTTCTCTAGGTAATGTTCCTTCCTAAACCAATTTTACAAGTTGAAGTACTCATCTTTTCCCCCAACAACTTTACTATAAGGCTTTTCGAATACCCCAACATCAAGTAATACTTTTCAAAAGGCTTTATTATATCTTTTCAGAACAAGTTCGTTTACGTAATTTTCTTCCTAAACCCCTTTTACAAGTTGAAGTACTTATCTTTTCCCCCACAACTTTACTTTACGACTTTTTTGCACACCCAAACATCAAGCAATACTTTCCAAAGGGCTTTATTATATCTTTTCAGAACAAGTTTTTTTCTTAATGTCCTTCCTAAACCAATTTTACAAGTTGAAGTAGTTATCTTTTTCACCACGACTTTACTTTACGACTTTTTTGCACACCCCAACATCAAGCAATACTCTTCAAAAGGCTTTATTATATCTTTTCAGAACAAGTTCTTTCTTAATATCCTTCTTAAACTAATTTTACAAATTCTAAATTTTTCCGTAGTAGATAGAAAAAGCTATACCATAGTTGTGAATGTTTTCCCGGAAGATAAAAAGTTCTAGTTCAATTTTTAATTTTCTCAACGAAGTGAAGAAAGTTCAAGTTCTATTCTGAATTTTCTCAATGTAAAAGAAATTAGTTATTGATCATTTCTATTTTTCTAAATAATAAAAAAATTTTCCACTTCAGTTCAGATCTGTCTCGAAGAGATGAAAAATTTAAAATACTGTTCCAAATTTTTCACAGAAGATAAAAAAGTTCAAGTTCTCTTCTGAATTTTACCAAAGAACACAATTCGATTCTAATTTCTCCAGAGAAAATAAAAATCTTCCACTTCAGTTCTTTATTTCACAAAGACATAAAAATTTAAAGTTCAATTCTAAATTTTTCGGTGGAAGATAGAAAAAGTAATACCATACTTGTGAATATTTTCCCTGAAGATAAAAAGCTCTAGTTCAATTTAAAATTTCTCAACGAAGCGAAGAAAAGTTCAAGTTCTCTTCTGAATTTTACCAAAGAACACACTTCAATTCTAATTTCTCCAAAGAAAATAAAAATCTTCCACTTCTGTTTTATGTTCCCCAAAGACATAAAGAAATTTAAAGTTCTATTCTATATTTTTCTGTAGTAAATAGAAAAAGCTATACCATAGTTGTGTATATTTTCCCGGAAGATAAAAAGTTCTTGTTCAATTTTGAATTTTCTCAACGAAAGTGAAGAAAACTTCAAGTTCTATTCTGAATTTTCTCAATGAAAAAAGGAAATTAGTTATTGATCATTTCTATTTTTCCAAATAATATAAAAATTTTCCACTTCAGTTCAGATCTGTCTCGAAGAGATGAAAATTTAAAATACTGTTCCAAATTTTTCACAGAAGATGAAAAAGTTCAAGTTCTCTTCTGAATTTTACCAAAGAACACAATTCAATTCTAATTTCTCCAGAGAAAATAAAAATCTTCCACTTCAGTTCTTTATTTCACAAAGACATAAAGAAATTTAAAGTTCAATTCTAAATTTTTCGGTGGAAGATAGAAAAAGTAATAGCATACATGTGAATATTTTCCCGGAAGATAAAAAGTTCTACTTCAATTTTTAAATTTTCTCAACGAAGTGAAGAAAAGTTCAAGTTCTCTTCTGAATTTTCTCTATGAAAAAGAAATAAGTTATTGATAATTTCTATTTTTCCAAATAATATAAAAAAATTTCCCCTTCAGTTCAGATCTGTCTCGAAGAGATGAAAAATTTAAAATAATGTTGCAAATTTTTCATAGAAGATAAAAAAGTTCAAGTTCTCTTCTGAATTTTACCAAAGAACACAATTCAATTCTAATTTCTCCAGAGAGAAAATAAAAATCTTCCACTTCAGTTCTTTATTTCACAAAGACATAAAGAAATTTAAAGTTCAATTCTAAATTTTTCGGTGGAAGATAGAAAAAAGTAATACCATACTTGTGAATATTTTCCCGGAAGATGAAAAGTTCTACTTCAATTTTAAATTTTCTCAACGAAGTGAAGAAAAGTTCAAGTTCTCTTCTGAATTTTACAAGAGAACACACTTCAATTCTAATTTCTCCAGAGAAAATAAAAATCTTCCACTTCAGTTTTTTATTTCACAAAGACATAAAGAAATTTAAAGTACAATTCTAAATTTTTAGGTGGAAGATAGAAAAAGTAATACATACTTTGAATATTTTCACGGAAGATAAAAAGTTCTAGTTGAATTTTAAATTTTCTCAACGAAGTGAAGAAAAGTTCAAGTTCTCTTCCGAATTTTCTCTATGAAAAAGAAATAAGTTATTGTTCTATATTTTCCGAATAATATAAAAATTTTCCACTTCAGTTCAGATCTGTCTCAAAGGGATGAAAAAATTTTTAAAACTGTTCCAAATTTTTCATAGAAGATAGAAAAATTTTACCGTAGTAGATAGAAAAAGCAATACCATAGTTGTGAATATTTTCCCTGAAGATAAAAAGTTCTAGTTCAATTTTTAATTTTCTCATCGAAGTGAAGAAAAGTTCAAGTTTTTGTTCTGAATTTTCTCAATGAAAAAGAAATTAGTTATTGATCAATTCCTTTTTTTCCAAATAATATAAAAATTTTCCACTTCAGTTCAGATCTGTCTCAAAGAGATGAAAAATATAAAATACTGTTCCAATTTTTTCACAGAATATAAAAAAAGTTCAAGTCCTCTTCTGAACTCTACCAAAGAACACAAATCAATTCTAATTTCTCCAGAGAAAAACAAAAATCTTCCACTTCAGTTCTTTATTTCACAAACTCATAAAGAAATTTAAAGTTCTATTCTAATTTTTTCGGTGGAAGATAGAGAAAGTAATATCGTAGTTGTGAATATTTTCCTGGGAGATAAAAAGTTCTACTTCAATTTTAAATTTTCTCAACGAAGTGAAGAGAAAGTTCAACTTCTCTTCTGAATTTTCTCTATGGAAAAGAAATAAGTTATTGATTAACTCTATTTTTCTAGGGAAAATAAAAATTTTCCACTTCAGTTCTTTATTTCACAAAGACATAAAGAAAATTTAAAGTTCTATTCTAAATTTTTAGATGGAAGATAGAAAAAGTAATACCATGGTTGTGAATATTTTACCTGAAGATAAAAAGCTCTACTTCAATTTTAAATTTTTTCACAGAAAATAAAAAGTTCAATTTCTCTTCTGAATTTTACCAAAGAACACAATTCAATTCTAATTTTCCTGGGAAAATGAAATTTTCCTCTTCGGATCAGATTTTTCTCAAAGAGATGGAAAAATTTTAAATACTGTTCCAAATTTTTCATGGAAGGCTGAAAAGTTCAAGTTCTCTTCTCAATTTTACCAAAGAACACACCTCAATTTCTAATTTCTCCAAAGAAAATGAAAAGCTACCACATCATTTTTAAGTTCACCAAAGACACAAAGAAATTTAAAGTTCTATTCTAAATTTTACCGTAGTAGATAGAAAAAGTTATACCTTAGATGCGAATTTTTCCTGGAAGATAAAAAGTTCCACTTTAATTTTAAATTTTCTCAACGAAGTGAAGAAAGGTTCGAGCTCTCTTCTAATATTTCCAAGAAAATAAAGAGGTTATGGTTTTTCTCAAAGAACCAAATTTTTCATGGAAGATAGAAAAGTCCAAGTTCTCTTCTGAATTTTATCAAAGAACACAATCCAATTCAAAATTCTCCAGAGGAAATAAAAATCTTCCACTTCACTTCTTTATTTCGTAAAAACATAAAGAAATTTAAAGTTCAATTCTAAATTTTTCGATGGAAGATAGAAAAAGTAATACCATAGTTGTGAATATTTTCCCGGAAGATAAAAGGTTCTACTTCAATTTTAAATTTTCTCAACGAAGTGAAGAAAAGTTCAAGTTCTATTCTGAATTTTATAAAAATTTTCCACTTCAGTTCAGATCTGTCTCAAAGAGATGAAAAATTTAAAATACTGTTCCAATTTTTTCACAGAATATAAAAAAGTTCAAGTTCTCTTCTGAATTTTACCAAAGAACACAAATCAATTCTAATTTCTCAAGAGAAAATAAAAATCTTCCACTTCAGTTCTTTATTTCACAAAGTCATAAAGAAATTAAAAGTTCTATTCTAAATTTTTCGGTGGAAGATAGAGAAAGTAATATCGTAGTTGTGAATATTTTCCCGGGAGATAAAAAGTTCTACTTCAATTTTAAATTTTCTCAACGAAGTGAAGAGAAAGTTCAACTTCTCTTCTGAATTTTCTCTATGGAAAAGAAATAAGTTATTGATTAACTCTATTTTTCTAGGGAAAATAAAAATTTTCCACTTCAGTTCTTTATTTCATAAAGACATAAAGAAATTTAAAGTTCTATTCTAAATTTTTAGATGGAAATAGATAGAAAAAGTAATACCATGGTTGTGAATATTTTACCGGAAGATAAAAAGCTCTACTTCAATTTTAAATTTTTCACAGAAGATAAAAAGTTCAAGTTCTTTTCTGAATTTTACCAAAGAACACAATTCAATTCTAATTTTCCTGGGAAAATGAAATTTTCCACTTCGGATCAGTTTTTTCTCAAAGAGATGAAAAATTTTAAATACTGTTCCAATTTTTCTTGGAAGGTTGAAAAGTTCAAGTTCTCTTCTGAATTTTACCAAAGAACACACCTCAATTCTAATTTAAATAAAAGTTCAAATAGGGATAAAATCCTTTTAATAGACAGTGTTTTTTATATAACAGTGATAGAAATTCACAAAAATACCAGATATTTCGGTCACATATACAGTGACCGTCATCAGTAGTAAAACTGAAACGGTCACTGTATGTGTGACCAAAATATCTGGTATTTTTTTGAATTTCTATCACTGTTATAAAAAACACTGTCTATTAAAAGGATTTTATCCCTATTTGAACTTTTATTTATTGTCATGGAAAGGTAGTGTGGTCTCCGAAATTATCTACGTCAATTCTAATTTCTCCAAAGAAAATGAAAAGCTACCTCATCATTTTTAAGTTCACCAAAGAAATAAAGAAATTTAAAGTTCTATTCTAAATTTTTACCGTAGTAAATAGAAAAAGTTATACTTTAGATGCGAATTTTTCCTGGAAGATAAAAAGTTCCACTTTAATTTTAAATTTTCTCAACGAAGTGAAGAAAGGTTCAAGTTCTCTTCTAATTTTTCCAAGAAAATAAAAAGGTTATGGTTTTTCTCAAAGAACCAAATTTTTCATGGAAGATAGAAAAGTCCAAGTTCTCCCTTCTGAATTTTATCAAAGAACACAATCCAATTCAAATTTCTCCAGAGGAAATAAAAATTTTCCACTTCTCTTCTTTATTTCGCAAAAACATAAAGAAATTTAAAGTTCAATTCTAAATTTTTCGATGGAAGATAGAAAAAGTAATACCATAGTTGTGAATATTTTCCTGGAAGATAAAAGGTTCTACTTCAATTTTAAATTTTCTCAACGAAGTGAAGAAAAGTTCAAGTTCTATTCTGAATCTTCTCAATGAAAGAGAAATAAGTTATTGATCAATTCTATTTTTCCAAATAATATAAAAATTATCCACTTCAGTTTAGATTTTTTTTCAAAGAGATGAAAAATTTTAAATACTGTTCCAAATTTTTCACAGAAGATAGAAAAGTTCGAGTTCTCTTCTGAATTTTACCAAAGAACACAACTCAATTCTAATTTTCTCCAAAGAAAAAAAAAAACTCTGACTTTTCTAATAAACATTCTAAGCGTCGACATGCTAACGTATCCTAAATAATAGAAATATAACAAAGTAATGCATAAAATATTTTTATTGAAATAACAACATGTAGAATATTAACATAAAAGTATATTACATACATTATAATACACTATTAATATTTATGAGTCACTTTAAACATTTTGAATCTGTTCAATAAAATAAATCATTAGGTTCTCTCTTGATAATAGAGTTCTTAGGTTCATCATTAGGTTCTACGTACGCGCGCGTACGTAGGCTAACCTAGCCTAACCTAACTTAACCTAACCTAACTTAATCTAGCCTAACCTAGCCTAACCATACACCTAACTTTTTGCCTGTCTCTCACCTAACCCCCACTCAATGTGAACCTGAATTAACCTAACTTTTTGCACATCTCTATCACTATGACTGTGTGTCTAAACACGTGTGCTGCCATCTATAATAACGTGAAATATATTTGCGGCTATAGTAATCGTACTCTATGCTTGCTCATACATCAGAAGCGGTTTTCCCAGTGGTACTCCATGGTAGGTTATCGAGACTATCTAGTTTATTGCATGTATTAGATTAGTAATTTTCATCCATTGGACGGATAAACACCGACAATATATTTAAAAGGAAGTGAAAATGAATTATTCGAGGAATATGTGTATGCATGATAAAGTCATCGTTGCCTTGAATGCTGATAAAGAGATATATTTGAACTATGAAAAAGTAGTAGTGGAGATCTTATTGGGAATGTATGCCTACATTGTCATGAAAGTGAGGAGTTAAATTCCTTTGGAGTACTCAAGAATTTCCATAATACAAATGGTGGATATAAGAAAGTATCATTTCCAGAGAAGTTAGTACTCAAAGAGAATGCCAACATAAAAATAATAGTTGATGAAGAGGGACAACTTCTAGCTAATGGTTCTGGTAACATGTTAGCCGTTGATAGCTCTTATCGCCATCTTTCCGGTGTTAGCATTCGAATGAAAGCAAAAGGAAAAAGAAGACATGTATACAGTTTCACCAACATCATAAATCATATCTTGTCAACGTGTCAGACTGTTACCTCTGTAAAAATAATGTGATAATAGACAACGAAATGACAGACAAAATAAAAAGAGCATTGGTTGCCAATATCACTAATGAATGTCAAGATAAATTAATGGAGAATAAAGCATAAGTGAACATTATTACTACCAAAGATCACATGGTCAATGAATTAAATAATAGCAAAGATGAAATGTGTATTGAAACCTGTATGTGACATCCCAGTAAAAATTATATATAACTCAAAATGGAATAATGATTATTCAAGTGGTTATGAACTAAGAGAAGTGAGTAACTCTATTATCAAGAGAGAACCTAATGATTTATTTTATGGAAAAGATTCAAAATGTTTAAAGTGACTCATAAATATTAATAGTGTATTATAATGTAACATAATATACTTTTATGTTAATATTCTACATGTTGTTATTTCAATAAAAAATATTTTATGCATTACTTTGTTATATTTCTATTATTTAGGATACTTTAGCATGTCGACGCTTAGAATGTTTATTAGAAAAGTCAGAGTTTTTTAATTTTCTTTGGAGAAAATTAGAATTGAGTTGTGTTCTTTGTAAAATTCAGAAGAGAACTTGAACTTTTCTATTTTCTGTGAAAAATTTGGAACAGTATTTACAATTTTTCATCTCTTTGAGAAAAAATCTGAACTGAAGTGGATAATTTTTATATTATTTGGAAAAATAGAATTGATCAATAACTTATTTTTTTTCATTGAGAAAATTCAGATAGAACTTGAACTTTTCTTCACTTCGTTGAGAAAATTTAAAATTGAAGTAGAACCTTTTATCTTCCGGGAAAATTTTCACAACTATGGTATTACTTTTTCTATCTTCCATCGAAAAACTTAGAATTGAACTTTAAATTTCTTTATGTTTTTACGAAATAAAGAAGTGAAGTGGAAGATTTTTATTTCCTCTGGAGAAATTTGAATTGGATTGTGTTCTCTGATAAAATTCAGAAGAGAACTTGGACTTTTCTATCTTCCATGAAAAATTTGGTTCTTTGAGAAAAACCAAACCTCTTTATTTTCTTTCAAGAGTTGGTTTAAAAAAAGTCCCTATAACTGAGAAAAAAAAAAAAACCATAACCTCTTTATTTTCTTGGAAATATTAGAAGAGAGCTCGAACCTTTCTTCGCTTCGTTGAGAAAATTTAAAATTAAAGTGGAACTTTTTATCTTCCAGGAAAATATTCGCATCTAAGGTATAACTTTTTCTATCTACTACGGTAAAATTTAGAATAGAACTTTAAATTTCTTTATGTCTTTGGTGAACTTTAAAATGATGTGGTAGCTTTTCATTTTCTTTGGAGAAATTAGAATTGAGGTGTGTTCTTTGGTAAAATTGAGAAGAGAACTTTGAACTTTTCAGCCTTCCATGAAAAATTTGGAACAGTATTTAAAATTTTTCCATCTCTTTGAGAAAAATCTGATCCGAAGTGGAAAATTTCATTTTCCCAGGAAAATTAGAATTGAATTGTGTTCTTTGGTAAAATTCAGAAGAGAAATTGAATTTTTATCTTCTGTGAAAAATTTAAAATTGAAATAGAGCTTTTTATCTTCCGGTAAAATATTCACAACCATGGTATTACTTTTTCTATCTTCCATCTAAAAATTTAGAATAGAACTTTAAATTTCTTTATGTCTTTGTGAAATAAAGAACTGAAGTGGAAAATTTTTATTTTCCCTAGAAAAATAGAGTTAATCAATAACTTATTTCTTTTCCATAGAGAAAATTCAGAAGAGAAGTTGAACTTTCTCTTCACTTCGTTGAGAAAATTTAAAATTGAAGTAGAACTTTTTATCTCCCCGGAAAATATTCACACTACGATATTACTTTCTCTATCTTCCACCGAAAAAATTAGAATAGAACTTTTAATTTCTTTATGACTTTGTGAAATAAAGAACTGAAGTGGAAGATTTTTATTTTCTCTGGAGAAATTAGAATGGATTTGTGTTCTTTGGTAGAGTTCAGAAGAGAACTTGAAATTTTTTTATATTCTGTGAAAAAAATTGGAACAGTATTTTATATTTTTCATCTCTTTGAGACAGATCTGAACTGAAGTGGAAATTTTTTATATTATTTGGAAAAAAGGAATTGATCAATAACTAATTTCTTTTTCATTGAGAAAATTCAGAACAGAACTTGAACTTTTCTTCACTTCGATGAGAAAATTAAAAATTTAACTAGAACTTTTTATCATCTTCTAAAATATTCACAACTATGGTATAGCTTTTTCTATCTACTACGGTAAAATTTAGAATATAATTTTAAATTTCTTTATGTCTTTGGGGAACTTAAAACTGAAGTTTAAGATTTTATATTTTCTCTGGAGAAATTAGAATTGAAGTTTGTTCTTTGGTAAAATTCAGAAGAGAACTTGAACTTTTCTATCTTCTATGAAAAATTTGGAACAGTTTTAAAAATTTTTTCATCCCTTTGAGACGGATCTGAACTGAAGTGGAAAATTTTTATATTTTTGGAAAAATAGAAATGATCAATAACTTATTTCTTTTTCATAGAGACAATTCAGGAGAGAACTTGAACTTTTCTTCACTTCGTTGAGAAAATTTAAAATTCAACTAGAACTTTTTATCTTCCGTGAAAATATTCACAAGTATGGTATTACTTTTTCTATCTTCCACCGAAAAATTTAGAATTGTACTTTAAATTTCTTTATGTCTTTGTGAAATAAAAAACTGAAGTGGAAGATTTTTATTTTCTCTAGAGAAATTAGAATTGAAGTGTGTTCTCTGGTAAAATTCAGAAGAGAACTTGAACTTTTCTTCACTTCGTTGAGAAAATTTAAAATTGAAGTAGAACTTTTTATCTTCCGGGAAAACATTCACAAATATGGTATTACTTTTTCTATCTTCCACCGAAAAATTTAGAATTGAACTTTAAATTTCTTTATGTCTTTGTGAAATAAAGAACTGAAGTGGAAGATTTTTATTTTCTCTGGAGAAATTAGAATTGAATTGTGTTCTTTGGTAAAAATTCAGAAGAGAACTTGAACTTTTTTATCTTCTATGAAAAATTTGGAACAGTATTTTAAATTTTTCATCTCTTCGAGACAGATCTGAACTTAAGTGGAAAATTTTTTTATATTATTTGGAAAAATAGAAATGATCAATAGCTTATTTCTTTTTCATAGAGAAAATTCAGAAGAGAACTTGAACTTTTCTTCACTTCGTTGAGAAAATTTAAAAATTGAAGTAGAACTTTTTATCTTCCGGGAAAATATTCACATGTATGCTATTACTTTTCTATCTTCCACCGAAAAATTTAGAATTGAACTTTAAATTTCTTTATGTCTTTGTGAAATAAAGAACTGAAGTGGAAGATTTTTATTTTCTCTGGGGAAATTAGAATTGAATTGTGTTCTTTGGTAAAATTCAGAAGAGAACTTGAACTTTTTTATCTTCTGTGAAAAATTTGGAACAGTATTTTAAATTTTTCATCTCTTCGAGACATATCTGAACTGAAGTGGAAAATTTTTATATTATTTGGAAAAATAGAAATGATCAATAACTAATTTCCTTTTTTCATTGAGAAAATTCAGAATAGAACTTGAACTTTTCTTCACTTCGTTGAGAAAATTAAAAATTGAACTAGAACTTTTTATCTTCGGGGGAAAATATTCAAAACTATGGTATAGCTTTTTCTATTTACTACGGAAAAATTTAGAATAGAACTTTAAATTTCTTTATGTCTTTGGGGAACTTAAAACTGAAGTGGAAGATTTTTATTTTCTCTGGAGAAATTAGAATTGAAGTGTGTTCTTTGGTAAAATTCAGAAGAGAACTTGAACTTTTCTTCTCTTCGTTGAGAAAATTTTAAATTGAACTAGAACTTTTTATCTTCAGGGAAAATATTCAAAAGTATGGTAATACTTTTTCTATCTTCCACCGAAAAATTTAGAATTGAACTTTAAATTTTTATGTCTTTGTGAAATAAAGAACTGAAGTGGAAGATTTTTATTTTCTCTGGAGAAATTAGAATTGAATTGTGTTCTTTGGTAAAATTCAGAAGAGAACTTGAACTTTTTTATCTCCTGTGAAAAATTTGGAACAGTATTTTAAATTTTTCATCTCTTCGAGACAGATCCGAACTGAAGTGGAAAATTTTATATTATTTGGAAAAATAGAAATGATCAATAACTAATTTCTTTTTCATTGAGAAAATTCAGAATAGAACTTGAACTTTTCTTCACTTCGTTGAGAAAATTAAAAATTGAACTAGAACTTATTATCTTTCGGGAAAATATTCACAACTATGGTATAGCTTTTTCTATCTACTACGGAAAAATTTAGAATTTGTAAAATTGGTTTAAGAAGGATATTAAGAAAGAAACTTGTTCTGAAAAGATATAATAAAGCCTTTTGAAAAGTATTGCTTGATCTTGGGGTGTGCAAAAAAGTCGTAAAGTAAAGTCGTGGTGAAAAAGATAACTACTTCAACTTGTAAAATTGGTTTAGGAAGGACATTAAGAAAAAAACTTGTTCTGAAAAGATATAATAAAGCCCTTTGGAAAGTATTGCTTGATGTTTGGGTGTGCAAAAAAGTCGTAAAGTAAAGTTGTGGGGAAAAAGATAAGTATTTCAACTTGTCAAATGGGTTTAGGAAGAAAATTGCGTAAAGAACTTGTTCTGAAAAGATATAATAAAGCCTTTTGAAAAGTATTGCTTGATGTTGGGATATTCGAAAAGCCTTATAGTAAAGTTGTTGGGGGAAAAGATGAGTACTTCAACTTGTAAAATTGGTTTAGGAAGGACATTACGTAAAGAACTTGTTCTGAAAAGATATAATAAAGCCATTGAAAAGTATTGCTTGATGTTGGGGTATGGAAAAAGTCGTAAAGTAAAGTTGTGTGGTGAAAAAGATAAGTACTTCAACCTGTAAAATTGGTTTAGGAAGGACATTAAGAAAAGAACTTGTTCTGAAATGCCTTTGAAAAGTATTGCTTAATGTTGAGTGTTCAAAAAGTCGTAAAGTAAAGTTATGGGGAAAAGGATGGATACTCCAACTTGTAAAATGGGCTTAGGAGGCATATTAAGAAAAGAACTTGTTCTGAAATGCCTTTTGAAAAGTACTGCTTGGTGTCGGGGTATTCAAAAAGCTGTAAAGTAAAGTTTTGGGTGAAAAGGATGGGTACTTCAACTTGTAATATGGGTTTAGAAATGACATTAAGAAAGGTACTTGTTCTGAAAATATATAATAAAGCCTTTTGAAATGTGGGGGCCCTTCTGTGTCTCAAGTGCACAAAAAAGTATTAAAAAAATGGGGAGGGGGTTCTTTGAGGGTCCGGGGGGCCTTTGGGAGTCCGGGGGCCCTTCGGGGGCCGGGTGGTCTTTTGGGAGCCCGGGGGACCTTTGGGGGCCGGGGGCTTCCTTCGGGGATTGGGGTAGGGGATCAGAGCCCTTTTGGCTGGGGTAGAGGACCTCACAACACTGTTCAAATAGAACTTGTGTATTATAACGACCATAGAGTTTCACCCTCAAATCCTCTTCTAAATCATCTTCTAAAATGTCTCTAACTGATTCGCCCAAATAATTCCCTAAAATGTCTAAAACGGTTTCACCCAAATAATCTCTAAACGTAATTTCTGTGCGTTCCTTTTGTTTTGACATCCCTGCGCTGTCACATTTGAAATTCCTAGGAAACCCTTTCCCGCGTTAATCTATTCATCTCTAAGATCAAAACATTCGCCCGGAAACAATTCTCCTGGATGAACACCAACAAATCAATCAACCTTGACATCATCCGTCAGACATTAATAAACTTCGCCCGGAAACAATTCTCCTGGACGAACACCAAAGACATTAATAAACTTTGCCCGAAAACAATTCTCCTGGACGAACACCAAAGACATTAATAAACTTCGCCCCGAGACAATTCTCCTTGAAAATACATCAAAGTGAGAAAATCCTGTTCTTTCATTCTCAGTGACAAAAACCATATCGTCTTATAAAATCATCTTCTGAAATGCCTCAAACGGTTTCGCTTAAATAATTTCCTAAAATATCTCAAAACTATTTCGCCCAAATAATCCCTAAACGTAATTTCTACGTGTTCCTTTTGTTTTGGCATCACTGCGCTGTCACATTTGAAATTCCTAGGAAACCCTTTCCCGCGTTAATCTCTTCATCTCATAAATGTTCCTAGCTACACTATTAAGGTTTCGTTAGAATATCAATTTATCTCTCCGACTTAAAGATCAGTGAAGCCGTATTTAAAAATAGAATTTCTATCTCTTTAGACTCCCGTATAATTCCAAGATAACAAGTGATGTCATTTCTAATTCCTGACACTAAAGATCAACGAAGCCTTATTTAAAAATAGAATATTAATTTTTCTCTCTGACCTAAAGAGCGTTTATCTCTCAGACCTAAGATCAAAGAAGCCATACTTGTTTCTTTATTCCACTTTTCGTAAATCAATAATTCCCCCTAGCGATTATGTAAATCAAGTTCTCAGAAATTAATTCCCCTTTCGTGAATCAATAATTCACCTTAGAAAACAACAAATTAATTCCCCTTTCTTGAATCAATAATTCCCTTAGAAACAACAAATTAATTTCCCTTTCGTGAATCAATAATTCCCCTTAGAAACAACAAATTAATTCCCCTTTCGTAGATCAATAATTCCCCTTAGAAACAACAAATTAATTCCCCTTTCGTGACAAATCAATCAACCTTGACATCATCCGTAGGACAATAATTAACTTCACCCGGAAACAATTCTCCTGGACGAACTCCAAAGACATTAATAAACTTCGCCCGGGAACAATTCTCCTGGATGAACACCAATTTTTCGGAAACGTGTTCTTCCTGGGGATTCCATGCCCATATATGGTGCCCCCGTCACGACTGACAGCACAGATGTTCTCCCTAGGGACTCTCTGCCCATATATGGTGCCCCCGTGGGAGTACTAGGGTCCTCTCTACTGACAAGGATCTAATGTCTTAAAAAGAAGTGTTTTCTTGGACCTAATTATTTGAATCCTCAAGCCTTTCAAAGGGTTTTAACTATAAATTTTCCGTGCCTTAACAGACTAACATTACAGGAATAATGTTTGAAGTAGAGGAAGTGACATAATTTCACTCCCCCGTCGGTGTTTTTCACCCGTCCAAGCCTGCAAATAGTGCAACTTTCGATCTTCTCGGAGAGGGGGGGATTGCCTCTAGAACCATCCCCTTGATGGACTCCTGTCTCCTAATAATGTTTAGGTAAAACCTAATAGCTTTGTCGGTTCGATTTTTCTTATTCACGGTGAATTAATTTTAATATGCATGATTTTTTTTTAATGCGAATGTCGGCCACTTTACTTCTAATCTCAGCTCCATTTTGTGCCTCCTCTGTGACATCTTTTGCAATTCTCGATGACAGTTCCTTCATTCTCAGGCACAGAATGTTGCAATTCTAGTTTCGACATATTTTTTATGCGTTTGATTTTTTTTTATTTGTTTATTATTATACTTTGTCCCAGGGATCCCGTCTACTTTTCTTGCGGTCTCGGTTTCATTTTATGCCTGTTCGGCAACATTTCTTGGTATTCACGGTGATAATTCCTGCAGTCTCGGCTCCAACTTCTGTTATCTTTGTACAAGATTTTGGCCCTGGCGACATTTTAGTAGTTCTGAATGACCTGTATCTGTTATTTTTTATGTATAAGAACCTTGGCACCAAAGTTGTCATTCTTGGCCTCAAAATAATGAAATCTTGGGTAAAAAAAAAAAACAACTAAACGACAAAAGTAGTAATCTCGGTTACATTGTGTGCACCCTCGGCTCATTTTCGTTTGTTTTTGGTCCGAAGGGACTGAAGGACTAAAACATGAATATATTGGCTACTACCACTACTGCTAACAACTCACTGCAGCACTGAGTTGTCTGAAGCTAATTCAGCTGCGCAAGCTTCTTCTCCATCCCAATCTATTTGAACCCTCCCTGTTTACAACCTTCCAAGAAATTCCAGTTTTCCCCTAAATCCTTCCTTACAACCTCTTTCCGCTCGATTAGGAAACAACCTGCTTTTGATGTGAACCTAGATGGTTGGCCAAAAGTAGAGGGCGAGTATTGAATACAAGGGGGAGTGACATCACAGCCACATGGTCATTGAATACAACCGGTACAAGATCACGTGCCTCTTTCTATACCAATCAGGGAGCTAGAAATACTGCCGGGAGTGAAATCACAGCCACACGCTCATTGAATACGACCGGCACAAGATCACATGCATCTTTTTAGACCAATCTGGGAGCTAGAAATTCTGGGGTAAGTGACACCAGAGCAGACTCTCTGGAATTTCAGCATTGAATTTACGTAATTTCTGTTATGACACAATTCTACCTCGTGAACATTCCTTATATGGCTTACGCTTCAACCTAAGATAACAGTTTCAACACATTATAACTTTGGTGTTTGATGCTTTTGTATCTCAGTCAATAAATTGAATTTGATTATCAGTTGAATCAATATAATAAGAGAAACTTCAAAGATGTATGGTGTTCTCGATTGTGAATTCATTGGTTTAAAGAAATCAGCTTGCGGTGTAATTTTTGAATGTTAATTTTTATTGTTGGCTACAGATCATAGTGAAGTCTCTTCCTATGACTGGCACATCAATTTAAGAAGCTATTGCTTTTGTTTAGAAGTTCAACATTTGAATCAAGAGATGCTCGGTGTCCAAAATTATTTTAGACAAATGAAAAAATTTATTCATCCCCCTCCCCCCGAAAAAAAATAATAAGCAGCATTTGGTACGGCGTCTTCAAACTATAAATAAAGTAATTTCAATATTTTTGAATTTTCAGATATTTCACCGTGCTGTCTTTGTGAGCTTGATAGTCATGTATACTATCATGCGTCTTGGTACTTTGAAATTATTTTCTATAATAGCGTAGATGTCGACTAAAAATGCAACCATCTTTTTCAATAAGAAATCGAAAACATTTTGAAACTAAAGAAAACCTTAAAAAGAAGCAAATTGGCGAACAAAGTCAAAAAGAAGTCTCTTAGTTTGTCTGAGGTATGGGCCTTTCAACTATGTCAGACAAAAAAAAAAAAAACAGTTGAAACTGTGTATAAATTCTTAATTTTCAGTCCTATTGCATAGGTAATGAAGGAACATTTAACGTTTTTTTCTAATTTTGTGTGGTTTCACATGAAAAATGCTCGTCTTTAAACCTGTGCTATAGACTGTACAAGGAAGCCAGATATTTCAATTTAAGAAGCTATTGCTTTTCTTTGGAAGTTCAACATTTGAATCAAGAGATGCTGGGTGTCCAAAATTATTTTAGACAGATGAAGTAGCTTATTCATCCCCCTCCCCCCGAAAAAAAAAATAATAAGTAGCATTTGGTAGGGCGTCTTCAAACTAATGAATAAAGTAATTTCAATCTTTTTGAATTTTCAGATATTTCACCGTGCGATCTTTGTGAGCTTGACAGTCATGTATACTATCATGTGTCTTGGTACTTTGAAATTATTTTCTATAATAGCGTAGATGTTGACCAAAAACGCAACCATCTTTTTCAATACGAAATCGAAAACATTTTGATTCTAAAGAAAACCTTGAAAAAGAAGTAAATTGGCAAACAAAGTCAAAAAGAAGTCTTTTAGTTTGTCTGAGGTATGGGCCGTTCAACTATACCGGACAAAAAAAAATAACCAGTTGAAACTGTGTATAAATTCTTCATTTTTAGTCCTATTGCATAGGTAATGAAGGAACATTTCACAGTTTTTTCTAATTTTGTGTGGTTTCACAAGACAAACGCTCGTCTTTAAACCTGTGCTATAGACTGTACAAGGATACTTCAAGAATAGTCGACAATCTACCTAGTAAAAAAATCTAACAAAAAGAAAGGGAACATTTTCGATTTCGAAACAATTTTAGTGTGTGTGAGCATAATTCCAACAATACTATATTGCACATATACAATTACCGATATAACTTATTGTCCTCAATATACTCCACTATTGCATTTAAAGCATTTCTCCAGATAACCTATATTTCCATTTCAGGGGTAGACACAACTTTTAACAACCTCGTCATACATTATAATAATTCATCATTCGTCACCCACTTGGTGTGATCTCAATATATATCACGGGTTTTGTTGTTCTTCTTCTTCTTGGGGTATCTTATACATGTATCCCGAGAAAGATTATCTATCGGAACCCATCTGCTAAAAAATCGAACTTCATCCTCAGGATTGTGTATTTTACTCGGAAATATCTCATAATTAAAATCTTCAAATTAAATAATGGAATATCCGATTTGAAGCGTAAACAATATAAGGAATGTTCACGAGGTGGAATTGTGTCATAACAGATATTATGTAAATTCAATTCTGATATTCCAGGGAGTCTGCTCTGATGTCACTTAGCCCTGATTAGCTCCCTTATTTCTAGCTCCCTGATTGGTCTAGAAAGAGGCACGTGATCTTGTACCGGTCGTATTCAATGAGCGTGTGGCGGTGATGTCACTCCCGGCAGTATTTCTAGCTCCGTGATTGGTCTAGAAAGAGGCACGTGATCTTGTAGCGGTCGTATTCAATGAGCGTGTGGCTGTGATGTCCTTTGGCTGTGAAGATCCCTTTCTGGTGGGACAACTGTGAAGGGCAGATGACCCAGAACCGTGGACAATGGCCTCTGCTAAGGATAGAGGGAAATGGGATACCGCTAACCTGACAAAAATGCCACGAAACTCCTTCTCTTTTATATGAAATGGCAAATCATAGAATAAGAACCTGTGCTACCGCGTCCGGGGCAACCAACAGTCTGATATCTAGAGTTATAAATAGTAGAAATGATAATATTATTGATGATAATAATGATGATGATGATAATGTTAATGCTTTACTATCATGGACCGAATTAGAAGTCAGTAACTCTGCTGGCTTGGTCATATCCAATGAATGTCATCAAATCAACTCCCCAAAATCACGTTTGAAGGACGGGAACATGGCACATGACCTCGTGGCCGACCTCGCAAGAGATGGTACGACAACTTCAATGGCCAGAACCTTACCCAACTCCTGCGTCTTGCACCAGATAGAACCGAATGCCGTCACCATATTCAACGACTAGTTAGAAGAGAGGAAGCCCCAATACAGCCACAAAGGCCAGATGGGATATAAGTCAAGTATACTTTCCAAGACAGTTCAAGACGTATGTAGTTTTCAGTATAGCCCCAATGACGCAGTAGGTTTTAGACTTTTACAGTAAGAGAAAGAAACGATACCCAAACTCTTGTTTGTAGTGATTTCTGTTCGTTTCAAGCTTGATTTGTATATTCAATTTAAGTTTCACTTGTTTTAAGATTTATTTATTCATTTACATTAATATTTATTGTATGTTTGTTTGCATTGGTTGTTTATTTAATTCTGTTCGTTTTAAGTTTCTTTTGTACTTCAATAGCAAAATATTTTTTTTGTTTTAAGCTTGATTCTCATATTCAATCTTAGCATTATTCGCTTTAAGATCTATATATTCGTTTATATTATTACTTGTTGTATGTTTCTTCCTATGATTGTTTATTTAATTTCTGTTCGTTTGGGTTTCATTTATTCTTTAATAGTAATTTCTGGTCGTTTTGAGTTTGAATAACAGGTATTTGTATCTGCTGAGCTTAAGTTTAAAATGGCCTTTACTTTTCTTTGAAAAACTTATTTTTCGGAAAGTTCGTTTTTAATTAATTTTTGTTCGTTTTGATTGCAAACAGTTTCAAGTTTTTTTAAAATTCCTTATTTCTAAATCGAACTTAAAAAAATCAAATCTTCATCAAAGTATCAAAACTGGTAACAAAGTACAATATAAAATGAAAAAAATTGTCCCTTTGAAATAAGCCCCCTTTGAAGTTTATACGACGACTCCTTTTATATGAAGTGCGTCTGGGAAAAAAAAATAAATGGAGTGTGGGGGGAGGCAAGCTACCCTCCGATCACTTTTTACTCTTAAAAAGTCAATTACAATTTAAAATTTCGAATCAAATGAGCCCTCTATGAAGTTTATACGAGCATCCCTTCCATAACAACCATATATGTCCCCAGGGCATAACTTACAACACCTACCCTCGAGCTTTGGGGGCTGTGTTACACCGGAGTTTTGTTATCCGAACTTTGAACTATTTTTAACAAAATCTCTATCTTCAAAATTTTTATCTGATGCATTTAGGGCGTGGAGGGGGGCTAGTTGCCCTCCAATCTCTTTTCACTCTTAAAAAGTGAACGAGAATTTTCAATTTGCAATCAAATGAACCCTCTTCGAAGTTAATACAAGCATCCCTTCCATAAAAATGATATGTGCCCCCAGAGCATTACTTACAACCCCTGCTTCCGGGCAATGGATTTGCGTCGATACAGGAGTTTTTCCTAATCTGACCTTTGAATTATTTTTAATGAAATGGCTATTTTAAAAACTTTATCGACTAGGCTAGGGGAAAAAAGGGTGTGTGTGCGGGGGGGGGGGAGGGGGGGCTAGTTGCCCTCGGATATATTTTGACGCTTAAAAATGAACTAGAACTTCACAATTTCCAATCAAATGAGCACTCTCTGAAGTTTATACGAGCATCCCTTTCGTAAGAACCATACACGCCCCCAGGACAACACTGACAACGCCTACCCCCTGGGCCCTGGGGGGTTGTGTTGACACCGAAGTTTTGTTATCTAATTTTTGAACAATTTTTAAAAAACTGGCTATCTCAAAATTCGTAGCGGATGGGTTTTGGGGGAAAAGGGCATGGGGGGGGGGGGGCTAGTTGCCCTTATATCTCTTGACTCTAAAAAGTGAACTAGAACTTTCAAGTTCCAATCAAACGAGCCCTCTATGAAGTTTATACGAGCATCCCTTTCATAAGAACCATACATTCCCTTAGGGCATAACTTAGAACGCCTTCTCCCGGGCCCTGGGGGGTTATATTGACACCGGAGTTCTTCTTATCTGACCTTTGAATTATTTCTTTTAAACAAAATGTCTATATACAAATTTTCATCAGATGGGTTTGGAAAAAGAAAGCGTGGGGGGACTAGTTGCCCTCGGATCTCTTTTGACTATTAAAAAGTGAACTCGAACTTTCAATTTCCAATCAAATGAGTCCTCTCTGAATTTTATACGAGTATTCCTTTCATAAGAATCATATGTGCCCCAGGGCATAACTTACAACGCCTGCCCCCGGGCCCTGGGGGTTGTGTCGACACCTGAGTTTCTGTTGTCTGACTTTTGAACAATTTTTAAATTAATGGCAATCTCAAAATTTTATCGGATGCATTCAGGGAAAAAAGGCCTGGGGGGGCTAGTTGCCCTCCAATCTCTTTTGAATCTCAAAAACTGAACTAGAAATTTCAATTCCCAATCAAATGAGCCCTCTTTGAAGTTTATACGAGCATCCATCCATAAGAACCATATATGCTCCTAGGGCATAACTTACAACGCCTGCCCCCCTGGGGGGTTTGTGTCGACACCAGAGTTTTGTTATATGATCTTTGAGCTATTTTAACAAAATAGCTATCTCAAAATTTTTATTGGAAGCATTTGGGAAAAAAGGGTGGTGGGGGGGGGGGTGGTTACCCTCCAATATCTATTGACGCTTAAAAAGTGAACTAGAACTTTCAATTTCCAATCAAATGAGCCCTCTCTGAAGTTTATACGAGCATTCCTTCCTTAAGAACCACATATTCCCACAGGGCTGAACTTATAACCCTTGCCCTGAATACTTTGGGGGGGGGGGGGTCATGCTGAAAGATATAATTGCCTGAACTTTCAACTACGTTGAACAAAGTGGCTATCTCAAAATTTTGATTGTATGTGTTTGAGGAAATGGTGGGCGTGGAAAGGGTGTTAGTTGCCTTCCAAACACTTTCCACTATTAAAAAGGGCACTAGCCATTTAAATTTCCAATCGAATGAGCCCTTTTTGAAGTTTCTACGACAACACTTTCTGAAAAAAAAAACCTTATATGCCCCAGGGCATAACTTACAACCCTTGCCCTGAGGGCTGTGGGGGGTTGTCATCCTCAAAGACCTAATTTCCAAAATTTTCAACCACGTTGAACAAAATAGCTATCTCAAAATTTTGATTAGATGTGTTTGGGGAAAACGTGGGCGTGAGAGAGGGGTTAGTTGCCCTCCATTAAAAAGGGCTATAGCCCTTTGAATTTCCAATCGAATGAGCCCTTTTTGAAGTTTCTACGACAAAGCCCTCTATAAAAAGCTTATATGCCCTCAGGGCAGAACTTACAACCCTTGCCCTGAGGGCTGTGGAGCAGTGTCCTCCTCAAAAACATAATTTCAATCTGGAAATCAACTACGCAGAACAAAATGGCTAACTCAAAAATTTTGATTGGATATGGTTGGGGAAATGTTGGGCGTGGAAGGGGTGTTCTTTGCCTTCCAATCACTTTCGACCCTTAAAAAGGGCACTAGAACTTCCGATGTTCAATCGATGTCCAACCCCTTTGAAGTTTTTACGAGGACCCGTCAATGTGAAGCACCTCTGGGAAAAGATTCTCAAACAAAAAGTGTAACTAATTTTATATGCAAATTTAAACAAAACTCAGTAAAATTTAAACGGTGGAGATTCCTGAGAAAGAGATCAATCCATTTAATTTACAATAATTTAACTATTGGGTATTATTATGCATTTAATCTTAATCTATTTATGTCCAAGACCTAGAGTAAAAGAAAATCAGACTCAAACCGAAATTGCACAAGAATTTATTGCTTCCCAAGATTATAGCAGGTGTAGATCTGTCTTTATGCAATTTCCTAAACTTTAGAATAAGCTACATAAGGAGTAGAGGTGGCCACGTAAAAAAAACAGCTTCCAAGGAGATGTTTTAGGCTCTGATTCCTGGAAGCTTCATTTATTTGCCCTTGATCAACAGATTTCCAATACCTCAAAAGCCGCTAAAGTAGGGTTTTGCCAGTGAAATATACCTCTTTCATAATAGGAAAATTCTTCCCTTGTACTATAATCCTTTGTATCTTTTGACATTTGAAAAAAATATAGAGTTGCAAAAGAGAAACTAAATTTAAATTCACAATCCAGCTTTCAAATTGACCGTCTTTCATTCGATATTAAAATTCAACTGACTAAAATGAACAGGTTTAAATAAATTGTTTATCACAAGAGAATCTCATCAAGTAGCTCATAATAACGAACTGCAATTAAGGAGCAACTCGGGAAAAATATACACCAAAACTAAAAACGGATTTTGAATCACAATTGACCCGTCAACACAATTCGCTTTTTACGTTGATTCTAAATTTATAGAGGGTAAATTTATAAAATTTATGTTTGGTAAATTTACCAAACGCTCACCCAAAAAGCAAGCAATCCTAGGGAAAATAACTTTATTAAATTCATCACCTCAGAGAACCCTACCCAAGTGGTTTCATGCTCCATCTTACAAAATGTAAAATTTTGCCTTTTTTTCCAGGAAAGAGATTGTGGATGCATCTTTATTTGTTTGTTTCTTTTTTCCAGGGGTGACGGTAAAAGAAAGCGATCTTATTGAAAATCGCTGTATTAGATTCATCATGTCAGAGAACCTTAGCGTAGATGTTTCAAGTTCCAGCTTACAAAATATGGAATGTTGCATATTTTTTCCGGAAGAAAAATCATGGATATATTTTTACTTGTTTTTGTTTTTTACCCAATGATGATCGTAGCAAACCAATAGGTCCTAGAAAATAGAGAGAGACCCCATTCAAGCTTAAATTAAAACTTTCCTTTTAAGTAACCGTAGAGATCTTGCAATGGGAAATTGTTGTCTTCTGCCATTTTATTGCACCAAACTACGACTTTGCCCCAAAAAAGACCAATTTTCAACAAATGTAAAATTCTGAGAACCTAGTAAATTTAAAAATGTAAAAAACTATAATTCACACCTTCCAGTCGTAGAGTAAGTAATGTCACATTGCAGCCGTTGATTAACTAAGTTGATTCCCTTTATTTTTTATGGAATTACGTTTAGGGATGTGCCATTGTGTGTCACCTCTGATGAAGAGGGGGGGGGGGTCATTTGTATGCGGGGGTGGTTGCAGATGCCTAAAAGAACACATTTTAACACTCAAACTTCTAACCCTCAATGAACCCTCAATGAAACTTCTAACCCTCAATGACAAAATCAATAAGAGTTCCAAATAGGGATAGGTCCTTTTATAAGACAGTGAAACAAAAATATAAACAAAGACTCTAAATATTTCGATGACACAGTCGGTCATCGTCATCAGTAGAGTTACTAACATACCCAAATTAAAACAAACTGTATTTATACTAAACAAAATAATCACTTCAGGGTCAAAGCAAGTTACCGGTCCATTGACTTAGAAAGCTCACTAACTGTTCTTGAATTCTGTAATACTGCGTTGAACATCCTTCTAATTAAAAATGAAATAATGCTGAATTTATAGGTGCTAAATCCATATGAGTGCTAATTTCCATCCATATGAGTAATAATACCAGTAGATTGCTAACTACCATTTCTGGGACTCCTATGTACCAAACAGGTTCTTCTAGTAGGTGAACAGGTCATCACACTCTTTCAAAGAGATTTACGCGATTTCTAGTTCAAGGAATATACATGTTTTTTTTTATGACATCGATTTTTTGTGTGTCAGTCGATTAGAGAAAGTTGGCTGTTTGTCCAATATAATAACTTGATTAGTCGGTTTTCTAAAAAAAAAAAAAAACTTGTCATGCTACAATGTACTTAATTTAAAAAAAAAAACCCGATATAATGTCCCTACACTGCATTCCAATTTTCATTATGCATTAAGACATTGTTTATAGTACACCATATATTTTTAACTTTTGAAAACAATGGATTTGTCTATTTTCAATGTGAGTACACTTTCATTCTTTTATTTCCCCCCCCCAAAAAAAAAAGAAAAACGTTTTACTAGTAAATTCAAATTTCAGAGGGACAGCCCCCCTCCCCTCCAACAATACAGAATCTTAAGAATATGACGACTGTATTCGATAGAAATGTCAAAGCACGCTTTTTTTCTATTATGTAAATAAAATCTATCCATCATAGGTATGTTTACAAGTTTTAATTGTTTTGAAAAACAGTTCATTATCATTCAGAAATAAAGCTTTTTCCTAACATGATGTATTTTTCTGCTTTGAATGAAAAGCTTGCGTGTTACAAAGAGTGTGAGAGTTTTGGGGGGGGGTTAAATTTCACAGGCTCTTGCTATAAACGGGGTTTGTCTAATTCCGATGTCACGGCGGATGACTTTGGGAAAAAAAAAAATTAGTGTGGGAGGGGGAGCCTAGATGCCCTCCATTTTTTTTTGGGTTACTTAAAAAGGACATTAGAACTTTTAATTTCCGTTCGAATGGGACTCCAGATAGGAGCTTTTAACTTCTATAGTAGGGTTCTCTGATGATGTGATTTTCATTAAAGTTCTATGAGTTTTAGAGGGTGTTTTCCCCCTTTTTTCGAAAACAAGGCAAATTTTTCTCAGGCGCGTAACTTTTGACCGCTTTAGCTAAACTTGATGAAACTGATATATTTGAAATCATAAGGATTCGCTCTTTACGCTAAAGTTTACGCTTTTTTTCTATTATGTAAATAAAATCTATCCATCATAGGTATGTTTACAAGTTTTAATTGTTTGAAAAACAGTTCATTATCATTCAGAAATAAAGCTTTTTCCTAACATGATGTATTTTTCTGCTTTGAATGAAAAGCTTGCGTGTTACAAAGAGTGTGAGAGTTTTTTTGGGGGGGGGGGGTTAAATTTCACAGGCTCTTGCTATAAACGGGGTTTGTCTAATTCCGATGTCACGGCGGATGACTTTGGGAAAAAATTAGTGTGGGAGGGGGGCCTAGATGCCCTCCATTTTTTTTTTTGGGTTACTTAAAAAGGACATTAGAACTTTTAATTTCCGTTCGAATGAGACTCCAGATAGGAGCTTTTAACTTCTATAGTAGGGTTCTCTGATGATGTGATTTTCATTAAAGTTCTATGAGTTTTAGAGGGTGTTTTCCCCCTTTTTTCGAAAACAAGGCAAATTTTTCTCAGGCGCGTAACTTTTGACTGCTATAGCTAAACTTGATGAAACTGATATATTTGAAATCATAACAGCAGGATATAACCGTGGGGTTTATTAGTTGCCTGATTGTATGCCGAGAGCAGAAATTTAGGGGCACCTGGATAGATTTGTTTATTGAGGGTTATTAGCGAGCTAGAATCACGAACAACTCTGTAGATGATATAGTAGGTACAGTTCAAAGCAAGTGTTCGCATACATTTGCTCTGATGAAAGAGATTGTGTAGAACCAGAGTAACGGAAATCTGTTCATGATGAGAGCGAACAGTGAACAATTGCAACATTTGCTGAGACCATTGTTCAACGGATTCAGCCAGATCGTCAATGATTAGCCAAGAGTTTGGTTCAATAATGTTGAAAACATCAAGTCCCTGTATGAACTGTATCTGCATCGATCCCATGGTGGTGGCAGCAATTGCTTTTATTTTATTGTATGACTCCTGCCAAATACTATAGCAATAGTAGATTTTTTTCGGCTTTTCCGCAAACATTTTATCACAATTTTTAATTATTTTAGTTAAGAGTGTTGTTTTGCCCGACATTGAGGGCCCACACAGAAACGATCTGAAACGGTGTTTTAAATTGATACATGTTCCTTTCAACAGTTCACCTGGACAACTAACTGTAGACCCTAATTGTCTAATGACTAAATAATTTTTTTTCCCTACTACTCTGTTCTTCAAGAAGAAGACAAAGACAAAGACAAAGAATCATATTTTTTTTTCTTTTATTATATGCACATAAAAATGTAACAGTACATTGAAAAAAAAAATACACTTTTTTTTTTAATTTATTCATAATAAAAAATACAACAACAACATTTACATAGGTACACACACACACACACACACACACACAGATAAAAAACACTTTAGGCCCGGGGGGGGGGGCCTCGCGGCCCGGGGGGGGGCGGCCGCCGCCAGCGCGGGGGGCGCACCGTCACCAAAGTTATCTTTTTTTTTGGACTTAGAGCAGATTTTTTTTTTTCAAGTGCCATCTCTAATTTAATATTTTTTTCTCTATAAAAAAAAAAAAAAATGTTTTTTCTCTCTGTGTGCATTCCATGTAAATGCTGTTGTTGTATTTTTTTTATTAAAAAAAAAAAAAAATGTATTTTTTCAAGTGCTCTCTCTAATTTAACGTTTTTTTTTTCTCTATAAACAAAAAAAAGTGTTTTTTATCTGTGTGTGTGTGTGTGTGTGTACCTATGTAAATGTTGTTGTTGTATTTTTTATTATGAATAAATTTAAAAAAAAAAGTGTATTTTTTTTTTTCAATGTATTGTTACATTTTTATGTGCATATAATAAAAAGAAAAAAAAATATGATTCTTTGTCTTTGTCTTTGTCTTCTTCTTGAAGAACAGAGTAGTAGGGAAAAAAACTATTTAGTCATTAGACAATTAGGGCCTACAGTTAGTTGTCCAGGTGAACTGTTGAAAGGAACATGTATCAATTTAAAACACCGTTCAGATCGTTTCTGTGTGGGCCCTCAATGTCGGGCAAAACAACACTCTTAACTAAAATAATTTAAAAATTGTCATAAAATGTTTGCGGAAAAAGCCGAAAAAAATCTACTATTGCTATAGTATTTGGCAGGAGTCATACAATAAAATAAAAGCAATTGCTGCCACCACCATGGGATCGATGCAGATACAGTTCATACAGGGACTTGATTTTTCAACATTATTGAACCAAACTCTTGGCTAATCATTGACGATCTGGCTGAATCCGTTGAACAATGGTCTCAGCAAATGTTGCAATTGTTCACTGTTCGCTCTCATCATGAACAGATTTCCGTTACTCTGGTTCTACACAATCTCTTTCATCAGAGCAAATGTATGCGAACACTTGCTTTGAACTGTACCTACTATATCATCTACAGAGTTGTTCGTGATTCTAGCTCGCTAATAACCCTCAATAAACAAATCTATCCAGGTGCCCCTAAATTTCTGCTCTCGGCATACAATCAGGCAACTAATAAAAACCACGGTTATATCCTGCTGGATCTTAATCAAAATACACCCGAGGATCTGCGTGTAGTCACAGATATTTTCGACAATGAAATTACAGTATATCTCCCGGTGAACACTAGAAAGACCTATTAGTCGCTATCATGACACTGAAGAAACTACATGAAAATAGACACTTGTTTTCAGTTCTAAGCACTTCAAAACCTCAGCTTAGAAAAGCAATACTCAAACATGGTATTGACAATGATTTCATTAATCTAATATCTGAACTTTGTTTAAATTTGACCGAGGGTAATGTTCAACTACCAGAAGTAGTTAAGCAACAGGCAAAGCAACATCGTTCCATTGTACGTACATTGGCCTCTAAAAAGAAAGGAAAGAATTTTAAAAGGAAACGACTTCTTCAGGGCGGGCGGTAGCTTTTTCACGCTTTTACTGCCAATAATCGCAGGACTTGTAAACAGTTTTCTCTAGAGAATGGCAAAACCCTATAAATTGACTCCAATAGAACTCGCTCTCTCACCCGTCGAACACTTTGAGGACAATCTGAGTAAATTCCTCGACAATGAAACTATTGATGATGATAAAAACTGATTTTACTTCAAGATGCACTTCGCCGAGTGGACAAACACTATCGATCAAAGCCCACTGCTGCTGCTGCTGATCCCAAAAAAGAATCATCTTCTCAAGAGTCTGCTGCTGCTGCTGGAACACTATTAAAGAAGGAGGAATTGGATTCAATTGTATTGAAAATTGGAAATCTAATGCCCCACTCATATCGTGAACAAAGTAAACGACTCCTAATCTATCTCTTGGAAAGTGATCAAATTCAAGTTGAGAACAATGGGGAAAGGATTATAATTCAGGGCAAGAGCTATAATCTACTTGATTAATGTATGACATGGTTACAAATCGTAAAGGACTATTATCATTTGACACTCGTCTATACAACTTTCTAAAATACATTAAACTTCCCAAAAGTCTTATTGGCAATAGACAAATTCTAAAAAAATTAAATGAACGTGCATCATCAACATTAAAAGATGAAGTTGAAGAAGAAGAAGATTTTAAATCAATTTTGGAAAATACTAGCACACCACTGATAGCTAGACAAAAGCGAAGACGTATCAAGTCAACGTCTCTCCCACCAGCAGCAGCAGCAGCCAGTATACAAAAGGGTAGCGGACGTTACGCAACGTGTTTACGTTCAAAATGGCTGAAGTTCTGAAAGGTGTTTATGAAAATATTGGCGAGGCGGGGAGTTTAAGTTCCCCCACAACTCTTTCCAAAGTCACAGGTGTTCGCACTAAAAGTGTACAAGACTATCTACAAAATGAACCAAGTTACACTCTGCATAGAAATCATAGACTTCGTGCCAATCAATATCGAAAAACTAAAGCCTTTTACCCATTGGATATAATGCAAGCAGATCTCCTGACTCTAGATGAGCTTCAAAGACGTCACAATACACCGTACAAGTACATTCTACTTGCAATCAGTGTTTTTAGTCGCTATGCATATGCAATTCCATTTCGATCAAAGAGAGGTGTTGAAGTTGCTCAGGCCATTGAAAGTATTCTCGAAAAGGATTCATATAAAAAAATTCAAACGGATCGCGGTAGTGAATTTGTTAATCCTCATGTTGCAAAAGTACTAGAGAAATATAGTACACTGCTCTATCATACGCACAGTCCTATAAAGGCTGCATTGGCCGAACGATTGATAAGAACTATTCGACTTTTAATTTCAAGATATTGTACATTGAAAAATACGCCGGCTTTTATTCATGATCTAGATAAAATCATGTTGATTTATAATCAACGACCTCATCGATCATTGTCCCAACTCTACACCAACGGAAGTTCATCATTCGGATCATAATACAATTGACACCTTTCTTAAACAATATTCCAATGAATCAAAAGTCAAGAAGAGAAGAAAAATAAATTCAATGTTGGTGATACGGTTCGAATTAATAGAACAACTAATGTTTTTGAAAAGGGGAATTACTTGTGGTCCACTGAACTTTTTAAAGTGGCAAAAATCCTAGACACTAAACCCATAACTTATCGCCTGCGTGATACCAAAGATGAAGAGATTCTCGGCGGCTTTTATGACTATGAATTGCAAAAAGTTAAAAATGCTAGTGAAATCTATCAAATTGAAAAGATATTAAAGACACGTACTCGCGGGGGTAAGAAACAGTTACTAGTTCGCTGGCTAGGATACAACTCCGATTTTGATTCTTGGATTGGTGTTGAAGATATTGACAATGCCCAATGATTTCTATGTAACTTTCATGTCCAACGTTTCCGATCCTCTCTACAATGACTTGAATACGACAAGTGATTTTGGACAAAACTCTCACCCGCCATCAAATTTGACGGTGCATATGAAGTGGCCCTTGTCGACTGTATTCTCAAAAATACCTATGACATCCTGAGAAAGGATCGTAAATATGAAGTAAAAATTAGACCGTTTGAATTCGGTGATGAAGGTGCAATGGCAACTTTTGACTCTAATCAGTACCCTATTGCTAACATCCCCTACAGGGAATACAATAACATGCATGAACTGTGTCGAGTTATCAACAAAAAAATTGCAAGTCGAAAAAAAAGGTGGTTTCACTTTCAATTACTCGACGGAACAAAGGAGAATTTATATTACCAATCCATTTGAGAATGAAAGAATTTTCCTCAATGAGAATTTACGTGAGGTTCTTGGTTTTAAAAAACGTATTATTAAGACAGAAAATTTCAGTGGTAGTGACCATGTTATCTATGCAGACTATGCACCCAGCTTCTCCACGGACACTTGTATATTTCTCTACGCTTCATTTGTGGAAACATCTCGGGTTGGTAATTCAAATGTTCCCCTCCTACGAGTTCTTGAACGAAAAACCAATCAAGAACATGTTCACCACTACAATATAAAGCATCTTCAGTATATTCCCGGTAAACACTTCCTATTTTGGAACTCTGTCAGTTAACACTAAGAACTGAATTAGGTGATCCAATAGCAATTTCAAAGGGCCTAGCAGTGATTACATGTCATTTTCGACCTATTGTCAACGACAAAGACGGTACAATCACCTAAAAAATGAACAATAGAAGAATTCCATTTGTCTGTCCCGATATTGACTGTTATGTTGGTGCTTTGAGTCCACGTCAAATAGGCAATGGATTGGACTACTACAAGGGGCGTACTACAATGTCTGGCTATGGTCTTGGTAGCTGGTTTGCTAAGCTATTTCGTTCTGCACTACCCCCTTGCCAGAAAATATCTTGTACCTGCTGCATCAAATTTTGCTGCCTCCACACTACAGGACTGGGGGTCGGGCGAGAATTTCAAGGAGAGTGTTGAAGAAAATATTAGATCTTCAGCAAGAGCCGTTGGCGAACAATTAAAATCTCGACAAAATGGGGAGGGATTGAAAAGGATGCGTTCGCGTCATTCACTCATCAGTCTCCACCCAGGCAGGAAGCAAAGGACATCAACAAGGACTTTTGAGAAATAAAACAACAAAGACCAATAAGCAGCAGAAGAAGAAGAAGAAAAAGATTGTTAGATGAAAGAAGGATTTCTTCTCTTAAGATGACTTATCTCCCTCACAAGGAATCATATCCATCAATCACTTCCTCATTGAATCTATTCAATGCTGAAAATGTTGATGTCAGTGTCAAGTATGGCTACTATGAACAATTTCACCCTCAACAACCCCTCTCGGAAAATATACACTTTCAATATTTTCCAATGAAGACTATTTCATTGATTTGTCGTCAACATTTATTGATTTAAATGTTGTGGTGAAGAAAAAGTCAGATAATACAACTCCAAATGCCGGCGATGGTCTCTCCTATGAAAACTGTATTCTACACAACCTATTCAAACAAATTAATGTATTTATTAATGGGACATTGGTGAGCACTAGCAATAATTTATCCAACTATGCAAGCTACATACAATTTATGATGATGACGCCAAAGGCGTACAAGGAGATGAGAGGACAATCATTGGGCTATGAATATCGAACAGGTGTTGATACTGACGGTGAGTTGACTACTGCAGTGACCCAGGAGTATCATCTAGTTGGAAAATTAAATCATGAGATATTCAATATATCCCAATGGCTACCCCCCAATGTCAAGATTGACATAAAGTTACAGATGGCCCCATCGAATTTCATTCTGAGAAAAACACTTCCTGCAGCACCCGATGCAAATGTTATTATCACATCGGCAATTCTCCACGTCCGAAAACAACAAGTCATGAGCTCTGTTGCATTGGCAGTGGAAAAGCTAAGAGCCAATGGTAACAACATTAAACTTCTTGTCCCCCATACAATCACCAATCAACGTCACATTGCCACCGGTTCTCGTAGCTATAGCGATTCATCGTTTATCAATGGAGAAATCCCATCAAAATTGGCTTTGGCCTTTGTGAAGAGTGGCAGTGCCGTTGGATCCTGGACTGAATCCCCCCATGATTTTAATTTTTTCGGTCTATCTAGTCTTGTGTGCAAAGTGAATGGTATTCCACTGTACACTCTATCATTTGACAAAAAATCCTATAGAACTCTGTACGAGTTGACCATGCAATCCCTAGATCATGACTCTCAAAACTATTTGAAAATGGAATAACCGAATCAATGTTTTCAAAAAATCATGGGGTTATTGTTTTGGACTTGTCAGGCACACAGGATATGAGCATAGTACGAACTGGAATGTACGTTTAGAGTGTACATTTGCCGATGCTCTGACTGAGAGTATCACGCTAATATCACTGAGTCAATTTGAAACCTATTGGGAAATCACACCCGACGGCAGTGTTCTACTAGACCTTGCACCATGAACACAAATCAAATAATCAATGTATTTAGTATGGATCCATACATGTCCCAATACAAGTCCTATTGCATACCCTCGGACTTCATTGAAAAAATTCCAAGTGTTAACAATACCCTAATCATTGTTAATAGCAGTCCATCGACTTTGAAGACCGGTCATTGGCTATGCATCTTCCAAACAGCGAAGAATATTGAATTTTTTGATCCTCTTGGCCTATCGTATAAATTCTACGTTCCATACATCAGCAACTTTATTGAAAGCAGTGGGAAAACCATTATTCAAAATCAACGAAGAGTACAGGATTTAGCGACTAAGACATGTGGCTTTCATGCACTACTCTTTTTCATGTTCAGATGTCGTGGCTACACCTACAAGCAGTTTCTCAACATCTACGTTGACTTACCTCAATTGAACGACTTTCTAGTGGAGAATATACTTACAAGTGTATTTTAATATTGATTTTAGTGCCCTAAGAATAAAATGTTCTAAAGATGTATGTGAAATTGTTTATTAATAAAAAAAAAAATTATATACATGATAAAACGACTTTTCTACTCTTTAGATTTCATCCACTACTAGGTATTTGTCAACAACAACTAGTGCAGGTAGATTATTTGAATTCACAGTGTACTGATTCTGATGTACTGCAATGTCAGGGTCACATTTTCTACAGTAGAGTGTGACTTCACTCTTGTCATATCTCTTTGTATAGTCAATGATACTATTCGCATTCATTCTATAGAATTCACATGTTTCAATTTGCGTATTTGAAGCAATTTCACAAACAGTGTCCTCAAGTGTCGAATCACATTCCGTCACTGCCAAATAAAAATCAGTGGGCTTATAATCATAACACCCAGTGTCTTCACAACAATGACGTAGAAAAACCATATTCTCTTGTTGTTTCCAACAGTTGAATCGTTGACCTGGTTCCTCCTCCCAGAACAATCTAAAACCACGACGATACCAATCTCGTAGCAATAAACTAAAATCACGGTTAGGATTCTTTCCAATCATACCGGGATATGTACTCTCCCACTGCTTACATTTTTCATAATGACAATTGGAGCATAGGTGACCTCTAGGATGAGAGTCACACACCTCTTCAAGACAGGAATTACAACCTTTAATTTGTACAGCATATCCTCTATGCAATTTACACGGGTTGCATAATCTACACTTTTCATCATACTCCTCAATCATTGTGCAATTCTCACATGATGACCAACTGCCCAGTGAGTACATACATAGTGGACATGTATGGAACATTTTGTCATGTGTTGACGCTCTCACTGCCACAATGAAACTGAGCTAGCAACATCAAAAAATTGCCTGAGATAGAGAGAGAGAGGAGTAAATCATCCTTGAGCACCATCTTTCTTATGAAAAAAAAAAAGTCCTAAATTTCTAAAAACTAATGTTTAAAAGCATATCCACGATATCATTTTGCTGTGTCGTGATCAATATATCAATAAATTGTGTAAATGCATTGGACCACGATGTAGAAGCTTCATACAATATTCTAATGATGGAAAATCAGTTTTCATTATATCGACAAGCATTTCCCGAGAAAATATCTTCCTTTGAATAGACAACTCTAGAAAATCATCATCTAGAATCAAACGTTTTTCCATAAGAATTAGATTCCTCATGATTCGATCTTTCTCGAATCTATCCATTTTTTAGAGTCCTAACTCTCTCACAACCAACTTCAGACTAATCAGAATCTCTTTTTGTACTCAAAATATACGCTAGTCTACTATAGAAAAAAAAAAAAATACCATTGATTTAGAAACAGTTTTATTGAACATAATTACAATAATAATATTCACTGATGCATTTTGTTCTCATCAATATATTTCGATAGAACATCTAATGCTGACCGAAGTTTATTTATATGGAGAATATTTACTTTTCCAGCAAAACACAGCTGTTCCTCCTGCTTAAATTTGCTTAATGATATCACGTATCTAGCATACATAGTGTCCCATTCAAGACATAGTCTACAACCAGCAGTTATTTCCACAGCTACATTAGGTACTCGTATATCGTTGCTGCTGCTGCTGTCGGTTCCATTATTAATCTCCAATAGTGTAAATGCACCACTCATTTTTTCTCCACTAATATCCTTTCAAATAAAAACTATTCTCTTTGAATTCAATTCTCTTACTAATATGAATTGTAGTGAAAACCATTCCTTTTATTCAAATCCTAATCACCAATCAAGTCATACACGTTCCTCTTGGCAAAGAGTGTGATGACCTGTAGATAGGACTACCAGAAAAACCTGTTTGGTACATAGGAGTCCCAGAAATGGTAGTTAGCAATCTACTAATACCCCTCTTTGTACACCTGAAATTTTGCAGTAAAAATATTTATAACAATTATAAGGACTTATTGAACATAAATACCAGGGTCGTATCCAGGATTTTTGTTCAGGAGGGTTTTACTAATTTTTGACTTTTTTTTTGGGGGGGGGGTACTAATTTTTGACTCAGTTTTCGACTAATTTTACTGATTTTTACCTAGGTTTTACTAATTTTCGACTTATTTTCGAGTCGGTCAAAAATTTCGGGGGGGGGGTTCAAACTGGGTAACCCCCCCCCCCCCCTGGATACGGCCTTGATAAATACTATTCACACAAATTCTGACAGTATGTTCAAATTTTGTTCAGGATTTATATTGCAATCCATCATTTATTTCTTTAGTAGATAAGCGGAAAAAGTTGGTTGGCACTAATCAATTTATAATTATTGATGTATACATTTTAGCATAAATAAACCAGGCTTTTGAGGGGCCGGTACCCCACATTATATATTGGTTCGGCAAGGCCATGATTTGAAAAACAATCAGAAATTATGATTGAAAGAACTAGTTTTTTCAATTGAAAGTAAGGAGCAGCTTGGAAACCTAAACTGAACAGAAATTATTATTTATATGACGGGGCTGTCTCCTCCTTAACTCATTGCTCTTTGTTCTGATGTTTGACTTTTTGTCCAAATTTTTAAGAACATTTACTGAAACACAAGAGCCGATGAATTGGAAAAAGAAGGTTTTTCAAAGGACTAAAAAACTTCAGCTTAATGATTAGAGAGTTGATGAGGGGGCAGTCCCCTTATATACAGAATGATTTTAGTTTGTTTTAAATTTTGAAGGTACTCCTTATCCTTTGTTGAAAAGAACAGTGCAGTTTTATGAACACGAAACTTTTGCTAACGCAGTAAAAACGGCCAATATTTTTTAATACTTTTTGTCTGGTTTTTGACGGGTAGCAAAGCTTAAACACAAATTTGTTTGAAGGGTACGGAAAAAATGATGTCAATTAAACTAAAACTATATAAAAATGAAAAAGTAAAGTAATTACAAAAATACACAAAACAATAGCCTACGTATGAAAAGTAAAATAAGAAATCCTAGCATATAGTTCTGTTGAGTAATGCCAAAGTGTTGGACGGACATTATTGAACAATATTTATCTTTGTGAACACAGATATATTTAACGCTTTCAAACTTGTTATTTTGCACAGCATTTCTAGCGCTGTGCGCTATTGAGAAAGGCTATAAAGGTTGAACGTTTCTGAGTAACATTTATGTTTTTAATTTGATTTTGAATACAAAACTGAGATATTTGACGGCTTTGTACTTCATGACTATACTTCTCATTATATTTGCTCCAGATGCCGGCTCAAGGGTACTCAGGCAAGCTCAATTTGGCGGCGCATTTTTATAGGAATTGCACTCTTTTTAAGTTGTTTTCTTTTTTTATAATTATGCAAACTTTCTTGTACTAATAACTTCGGATGCTTAACTTCAAACTTGAAACAAATACATCGCTCAAACAGTTCGTGGTAACCAGCTGTATAAGTAAGGAGTGACTCGGCTCAATAGTAAACGAAACGCTAAATAGCGGAATTTTTATAAACAGATAAATCGAAAGAAACAACTTATTATGCTGATTTCAAATATATAAGATTCATTAAGTTTAGTGCTACCCATAAAAAGTTACGAGCCTGAGAAAATTTACCTGATTTTTGAAATAGGGGGGAAATATCCCCTAAAAGAATTTTGATGAAAATCACACCATCAGATTCAGGGTACCTAAAAACCCTACTGCAGAAACTCCAAGCTCCTATATACAAAAATAAGGAATTTTGCTATTTTTGCTAGAAGACAAATCACGGATGCGTGTTAATTTGTTGTTGTTGTTTTTTGTTTTTGTTTTCCAGAGGTGATCGTATTAAAATAATAGTCATAGAAGAGCGGGGTAAATTCTAACGGAAATTAAAATTTCTAGTGCCCATTTTAAGTGACAAAAGGTCGGAGGACAAGTGCCCCCCCCCCCCGTCATCCGCCTACTTATTTCCAAAGTTATCTCATCAAAATTTTGTGATAGCCATTTTGTTCAGAATAGTTGAAAGATCAAATAAATTTGTCTTTAGAGGTAAAATGACCCCCAGAGTCCGTTGGGAGAGGCCTGTAAGTTATGAAATTTGCCCATTGTTCACGTATAGTATATTTGTTTATTGGGAAGAATACTGACATTTTTCGGGGGGGGGTATTTTGTGGTTGGGGCGGATTTCCATTGGAGAATCTTCCTTGGGGGGTGGAAATTTCCGGAGGGGGGTGAATTTTAAAGGGAAAATTTTTTCAATGCGGGATTTTATAAAATTTTTTTTAATTTGATGTTTATTGGGAAGAATACTGGAGGGGGGGGAAATGGATTTCCATTGGGAGAATTCCTTGGGGTGGAAATTTCCGGAGGACAAGTGGGGGGGAAAATTTTCCGGAAAATTTTACAATGCGGGATTTGACAGAATTCCTATACGAAATTCTTTTTAATTATCTTACATTCTCTTTGCCAACTCATTTTGCATGTGGAGATATTCCTGGGAACTATCCGGGGCTATTTTCCGCATGTTTTAATTTCCGGAAAAAATTTCGGGGAAGGGGATATTTCCTGAATGATCGAGAAATCAATTACAGATTAAAGTCTTTTTCAAATGAAAGTAAGCTAAGGAAATTGTTCAGGCTGAATCGTCCGCAAGAAATTTAACGGGGAGGGGGGATTTTCAGCGAAGATGGAACTGTCTGGAGGGAATTTGAGGGGATGGGGTGTACTCTATGTTGGATAACATTTTCACGAAGGAGTTTCCCGCGAGGGAAGTAAATTTTATGGAGGGTGAGCCAGATTTTCCGGCATTATTTGAAAAACGAACAGAAATTAAATAAAAGAACAAGTTTTTTTTAGCTGAAAATAAGAAGCAGCATTAAAACTAAAAAAGAACAGAAATTGTTCCGATGAAGGGTTGCCCCTTCCTCAATACCTTGCTCTTGATTCTAAAGTTTGACTGTTTGACCCAATTTCTTAAGAACGGCTACTAAACACAGGGGCCATTTAAATAGAAAAGGAAGCTTTTATAAAAGTGCTAACAGCTTTAGAGTAAAGAGCAAGGTATTGAGGAGGGGGCAACCCTTCATATACGGAACAATTTATGTTCGTTTTTTTTAGTTTTGGCGTTGCTCTTACTTTCAGTTAAAGAGCTTGTTTTTTATTCAATTTAGAATAAATGTCTGATTTATTGATAATTGCTATCTATATTGAGGTTCTTATGCTTCCGTTATTGATTGTTATTTAGTTACCATTCATTATTATAAGGAATTCGATTTTTTTTTTACTCTAACGAAATCATATAGAAAAATGATTGCCGAGACTAGAAAGGAGTCATTTAGTCACAAATTAGAGCTCATATTACCCCTATTAAGAGTCGACATCTATTGGCAGGCAGCCAACCATGGGTCAACACACATTTTTTCAAGGTTTTCCCTATCACCTCTTTTTTCTTTTATTTCCTCATAATTACTATATACTTTTCCGATTTCAAGGGGTCCATGCCTTCTGCCCCCCCCTGCAGGGGCGTGTGTCCTAACATTTTCATCTAGGGCGCTCAAATCATCAGTACAATCTAAGTCTTGGAGGGTTCTGTTTTCCCACTTGATTCCATGCTCCCATAGTCCTTGTCGTGCTCCTTAGGACAACGTCCATCAAAATGATCTTTATAAATGGGGATAGAACGCAACCCTGCTTAAATTCTTGTTTAATACGAAACTAGCTACTAACCTCAATTCCTACCTTAACAGCAGTATTGTTGTTCTCGTACATAGCACTAATCACTTTCATGTATTTATCTGATATACAAGGGTAAGGTCTTCTCCAAAGCTCTTCCACCATCTGAATCAAACACTTGCTTATAATCTATAAAGCTAAGGGTTAAACGAGTCGGATGACTAAGACACTGCAATATTATTCTAAGAGTGAAAATTTGGTCGACACATCTTCCCCCCGTCCTAAAATCACGCTTTTCTTTCCTAACAAATTTATCTACATCATCTGTAAAAAGTAGCATCATACTAAAAGTTGCTTCCTGCAGAAACCAAGCTAATGCCTCTGTAATTACTATACTACCTCTTATCACCTTCTTATAGAAAGACTTAATTAAAGTTTTGTTAAAGATTGCTTTGTAAACCCTTTCACCCTTTTTTCAAAAATCGGTACTTACGTATTATCCCGACCACACTTAAGAAGTTTGATCTGTTTTGATGTCTCTAAAACCGTTTTTTTTCTGTGTGCACTTTCAAATATGCAGCTTAGCCTGAGGGAGATAAACTACGTTGTAGGTATATTTTAATTAAATATTTAATATATAGAGTTGGTTAGATTAGGTATTCAATATAATGCGTTCTTGGCGGCCTGCTCTCTACAATTCTCTGTTGTGGTTTATACTCATAATCTTCAGTTAATTTATCTCTAACTTCACTACTACTATATAAAGAAAAATCATCTATTAAACTATTTGGACCTAGGGCCTTATTATTTTTATTTCTTTTAGCGCTGTCTCTAATTCTTCCTCCAAAATATTTTTTTTTCACTTCCAAAAGTATCACAAACTTTTTCATTCTTTTTTATATCATTTCCCGTAACTTGTCGTCGTTCTCAAAATGTTCTGCCCACCCCTCTTTAACTCTTTCCTTATCACTAATTTTGGGGAAACTGGGACACTCGCGTATCATTTTCAGAATTTATGTTTAGAGTTTTGTTATCTATTTGCACGGGTTGCTCCTTACCTATAGTTCGCTACCGCATATATTTGATGCAGGGATTGAAAGAATATAAAGAGCTACACAAACTTGATCCTATTAAAGCCGATTAAGTGAGGATGTATAGATTTCATTTTTATTACTAAGGATGAGTAAATAGCAATTTAATCATGAATAATTCAATCATATTGACCCAAAAACAAAGAAATTCTTGTAATTTCCCACAGAAATTGATCTTCATTGCCATGATACCACTTAATCATATTACCTGTCATGGAACAGGTAGATTCCATCGAGACCGACGAGTATGGACCAACGACATTATGAAACAGTGGTTGTGGGCTGGGCATGTGCTACCCACTGGTGGGCTGAGGATGGAGCAGATACTCCGCAATTGAGACCGCAAAGTCACTCAGTGAGTTAATTGATCTTGTAGAGTAAGTTGTGAAGATGGCAACCATTCTGAACCATATCCCGAGCAATTATCATAGTCAATCTCTGCAAAAGAAAAACGTTAGCGATATTATCGAGAAGGATATTCTGAATTTATTTAACCTTGGCTCCGAGTTTGTACGAACTGGCAGCCCATCGGTTGTTTGTTCTATATTACCAAGCCATTGGAGGTCAAATAAAACATTACCAAATGTGTTTCGTGTCATTGTTTTAAGTCCTGTTGAAGATGGAACACAGGTTTTATTAAGTGCAGGAATGATGATGAAATTGGAGTGCTGAATTAAGGAATGCAACTTCAACTATCCAAGGAGGAGTAGCAAAGTTTCAAGACCTTAGATTCATTGGGAGGAGCGGTAGAGGTGTGTAAGTTTTGTCTAGCTTTAACATTTTTGTCTGTGAAAATCTACAGTTACATTTCTAACTTTTGTAAAGACAAAACTGTGAAACGACCAGTGGTTCTCAAGAGGGGGCTCAAATACTACTGGGGGGGGGGGTTAATAAGGTAATTTAGTATAAAGTTACTATTTCTATTTTGATTCTGGATTTCGACATTTTCAATAACCACCTCAGATTCGTAAACAACAGGTCCAAAGATCCTTAGGTTCGAACTTTTGTTGAAATCAAACCCTATTTCTGAAGTGCTTTCCCAGTGTTTTAAGATTAGACGTCTTAATTAGTCTGAGACTGATGATCAAACAAGCATAGAAAGCTATAAGTTCCAACTTTTGTGAAAAATCAAACAATAGGCCTATGTGAAATATGTACTTGGTGTATTTTGATTTAAGACAATCGTGCTACAATCTTAAGTATTTATTAGAATTAAGATTTAAGCAGTTAGGACCTTTCCCTAGACAATCCCTGATGTGCAATATGTCTATGAGTGGGAAGTTGGGGTTGGGTGAAGAGGCAAAACCAGCCCTAAGATCCATTTTTAAGCCTATATTTTGTGCTAATTGAAAATATTTTCCTAACTCTCATTTAATAAAGGAATTATATGCACACCATTTTCAAACATGTGCTTAAATGGTTTTATCTTGGAACTCCAGAATTACAAAATTGGTCGCACGTTTATAATGGGACCTTCAAAATAGGGATAGAAATTTGTAATTAGCAAGCTCACAAACTCTTAAATACTTCTTTAGTGAAAATCAAAATTAAAGAATAAAACTTTTGATGATGCAAGTGTGGGAGGGGGAAAGGGTCCAAGGATCTCACTTCGGGCCTTAGCTGTCTTGGAGTTTTGGCCTGACTTAACGTGGGGCACCTTTTCAGCTTTAAAAGCCTGGAAGGGTTCTTGACGAAACTTCGCTGTATTTACGTTTAACTGAGGTAATCAGTTTTAACACTTCCCTTTACTTATTAACTGTCTCGTAAAAACTTTATTTTTTCAAAATGTTTTATCCCTATTGACGGAATTGTGCTAGATCGAGTCTGTTTAGCAAAAAAGTAAACTCTCTCAGTCTAAAGACTCGGATCAATTTTATAATCGGACCCACCCCCACTGTCTAAAACTGTCAAAGCCACAATTTTACGTGACAGTTAGACCTTTTCTGGGTAATTTTTGGAAAATTAGACTTAATTTAAATACTTATTTGTTAAGTTGGTTTTATAGGTTAATTTATTTGCTTTACTAAGCATAAATAGTTAATTCTAGCATTTTGATTTCAGGGAAAAGTTTCACCATAACAATAACTGTTGGTACAAGTCCTCCTCTTGTTACAACGTATTCAAAAGCCATAAAAATCACTGTTGATGGACCTCGGGAGCCAGGAGCTATAAGCACAGTTAGTATTTCAGTTTTATTGTAAATGTTAAAATGACTTTTTTATTTATATTTAGAAGATTCAGAATTGAACTTATTCTAGTAAAAAAAAAGCTTATATCATATTTTTTAGCCTATTTCGTACCTTAGACGAGTCGCTTCTATTGGACTTCTATGTCACTTCTATGAGACCTTCCTTATACCGTTTATGGAAACCTTCCAAAAAAGGAAAAGAAAGGAGAGGGGTTGTACAAGCTTACAAGAGTAAGTTGCAAAACTTTGGTGAAATAGTTTGACGGTCTACTATAATACCATGTAAAAACGATATAGTATTCACACTTCAGTAACAGGATATCAGAAATGAAAATCAAACAGTTCGTGGTAACGAACTGGAAGTAAGGAGCGACCCGGCTCAATAGTAAACGAAACTCTAAAAAAAGGAATTTTGATACCAATAGATACATCAGAAAAGAATCACATTTTTATGCTGATTTCAAATATAAGATTTCATCAAGTTTAGTCTTACCCATCAAAAGTTACGCGCCTGAGAAAATTTGCCTTATTTTCGAAAAAGGGGGAAACATCCCCTAAAAGTCATAGAACCTTAATGAAAATCACACCATCAGATTCAGCGTATCAGAGAATCCTACTGTAGAGGTTTCAAGCTCCTATCTACAAAAATGTGGAATTTTGTATTTTTGCCATTTTTTGCCAGAAGAAAGATCACGGATGCGTGTTTGTTTGTTTTTTTTTTTTTCTGTTTTTTTTTTCTAGGGGTGATTGTATCGATCCAGTGGTACTAGAATATTGTGGGAGGGCTCATTCGAACGGAAATTAAAAGTTCTAGTGCCCTTTTAAGTGACAAAAAAAATGGAGGGCAACTAGGCCCCCTCCCACGCTCATTTTTTTTTCCAAAGTCACCCAATCAAAATTTTGAAATGCCAATTTGTTCAGCATGATCGAAAATATAATAACTATGTCTTTGGGGATGACTTAATCCCCCACAGTCCCCAGGGGAAGGGCTGCAAGTTATGAACTTTGTCCAATGTTTACATATAGTATTGGTTATTGGGAAATATACAGACGTTTCAGGGGGGATTTTTTTGGTAGTGGGGTGGTGGATCAGGGATTATGCGGGAGGATCTTATCGTGGAGGACATTTTCATGGGAAAAGGGACATTGCTATGAAGGGGGCGCAGGATTTCCCAGCATTATTTAAAAAAACGATCAGAAATTAAATAAAAAAACAAGTTATTTTTTTTTTAACTGAAAGTAAGGAGCGATATTAAAAACTTAAAACGAACAGAAATTATTCCGTATATGAAAGAGGCTGTCCCCTCCTCAACGCCTCGCACTTTACGCTAAATTTTGACTCTTTCTCACAACTCTATTTTTTAAAACAATAAAAAACTTCAGCGCAAAGAGCGAGGCGTTGATTAGCCTTAGTTGGGCATAAATTAACGTGCCTTCTACCCTAAGCAAATCAAAGCCTATTTATCAGAAAAATGAGGGTTAATCCAATTTATGCGCCCTATACTAAATACTATTTTTAATGAAATTTGAATTTATTTACTTAAATTTATATGAATATAGAGGGGAGGCGCACAGTGTATTTTTCAATGTGAAGGGGGGGGGGAGGGTAAATTTGTCTTTTTTTTTCAAATATGTTCAATGAAAATACAAAGAGGGTTTCCTCTTCAATCGACGGCGAAATACGTTAATACAAGAAGCTGTTCTCTATTCATATTATGTGCAACTCTGAATGAAATGAATTCTTGGTTCACGGTTTCACATCGATTTATGATCTATTATGATCGTCTGATGTTGCGAGAGCAGAATTTTTACCACCGAGTGTGTATGCGCTAGAGCAGCAACGGCAAAAAAAAAAAACACCTGGTAAAAAAAAATGATCGGTAAAACAAACGCTAGGGAAAAAAACGCTAGGGAAAGTTTTTTCTCGGGCTTAAGTGATAACGCTGAAATACTGAATCTGTACTCGGACAATTTTTTTGCGCAATAAGCAGCAAATCTTACTGAAACATGCTTAGAGAACTTCCTGAAGCTCTTAATCCAAGACTTGTACAAAGTTTTTCAACTTTTATCCTAAATAGTACTTCAAATAAGTTATAGTACTGGTATAGGCTTCTAAAGGCGAAAAAGCAAATGGTTTCCATATGGCACACGTTGTGTTATTTGATACCTTGAGTTTAACAAAAAGGTTTCGCTATTTGATACGAAGAAATTGAATCTTTTCCTATTTTGTTCTATATTAATTTAGTTGACTTTTTCCGTTTTTTAACTATAGTTTAATGAAATAAAGGCTATGTATTATATTCTAGGGCCTGGTGTATGACGGAGAGTGCGTCATACTCAGCGCAATAGTGTGCACTTAGTTGAGTAACCTACGAAAAGACTCTCAATATGTATGATTGGATGGGGAAAAGGTAGGCCCTGGAAACTTGACGTAAAAACGGGATAAGCCTTGACTTGAACCATTATATTCAAGTTCTTTTTCGTCAAAAAAAAGAAACAAAAGCAAAACCAACAAAGGCCAGAGACAAGTTTGTACAAAAATAAGACGAACAGTTTTTTTGAAATATTACAGTTTAAAAAAAAAGTTTCTTGTAACTGCTGCCTTTTATTTCCCAAAAGTATGATGAATTGATGCCTAAGAAAACACCTAAAATTTCAATTGTTTATTTTTTTTTTTTTTAATCAGTCTGTTTTGTTTCCAACAAAGTGCAGATGACATTCTACTAGATTTTAGGGGCTTGAAGGGGTGATAGTCTCACTCTTATTTCTGCTAATCTCACTTCGCTTTTAGTTTAACTTTATCATTAATTTTATTTATGTTTGTTTTTATGATCTCATTGATTAAAATAGTAATTTCTGTTCATTTGAATTTAACTTATTACATGCCTTTATTTTTCCTTGTTTTAGGGTTTGGTATGGCTTTTCCATTCTTTTTTTGCAAACTTCCTTCTGATTTTTTTTTTAATTAATCAATTTCTAAACAACAACATCTTAAGAAATGCAAAAATGTTGCTTTACAAATATATTGTCTATTTCATATTAATTTTCTTCAATTCATATTTATTTTTGTGTTTTATTTACCCCCCTCCCAGTCCAAAAAAACAAATAACGAAGTGTAAAGCCATCCCAAACAAATTCTTGTGTTGACGTATGCAAGGGCTCATCCAGGATTTTGTTAGGGGCATATTTTTTGGAGGGGGTCTTGGCAAAAACCATAAATGTATCAAAAACTGTGTCAAATGAGTCCAAAAAAAAATTCGGAAGGGAGGGGGGGGGGTAAATCCAAGCCATATTATTCAGCTACATATTTTCATTTTTTTTCAAGTTTGTTTTTATTAAAATCTTTGAAGAAAAAAAACTTGCTTCGCCAAGAGTTTAAAAATATATTTTCACTCCCTTGTAAAATTCTGAAAATGCCACATGCGCTTTTTGTTTTTAATACCACAAAATCATAACTTAATAAGTATTATAAAGTTTGAAAGTTGGTAAATTACATATATCTTCTTCAAAAGTAATAAAAGAACTACCCCACTCCAATCTAAAACATATGATTATCTGTAATTTGGCTCGTAGGTTATTTAAAAAAAATGCAGCTTGTTTTTTTGTGTCCCTGAACTCAACAATTTATAAAAAAAAAATGAAAAAAAAAATCATGAATGATTTCATCACAAGATTGTTTAGCGGAAAGGACAATCTTCCTCTTGTCTCTCCCCTTTACCAATCACCTAGTAGCATAACAGTTGTCCTCTGCTGAAACCAGTGTGTCTGAGTAAAAGTTTAGCTTTGAGTTGAGGATAGAAATAATTAATTTTGACACGGCGGGTGCAATGGCAAAGTTAAAAATTTTCCTTCGGATCATACTTCAGAGATACATAGCATCTACAGAGGTAAAAACAGATTTCAACGGTTTTCCAAAGCCAAAATCTAGTACAGAAATACTACAATTACAAAACCAATTATCTGTGTACCGCTGAAAACAGAGTGGCAAAAGATGGGGAGAAGACTGTATTCGGAAAACCGTTGACGAAATTTTGTGTCTTCATCGAATTCCCAAGTTCCAAAAATAAAAAAAAACGAAAAAATTATCATTATACGATTTTCTCGAAAGCAAAAAAATATTTCGAAAACAAAAACAGTTTTTAATTCTCTATTAAAAACTGTTTTCCACCTCATTTCCGCTAGTAAACCCTTAAATTAGATATTAAAAGATTAGGGGGTGATTAATTAGATATTAAGTTTAAGGGGGTGAATTTTTGCTCCATATAGTGTTGTTTTGAAGTAATTGGGCTAGATTAGTGATTTTGTGGAAAAAAATTACACTGTTGATTTTTCATTGTCACTTAAAATTAGGCAGTACGATCAAACTTTCCTTCAGTATGATTTGTCACCCAAGTGCCAGTGTGTTTGCATGGGAAGAGGGAATCAACCAGGAAGGGAAATAAATTTTTGAATAACAGCATGAAATGAAATATGAATTTTAGGGATACCATTTATGCTACCATACCCACACCGGGGCCATCAGTTTTTGCAACACCCACCGCTGACCCCTTCTATAGACCAGGCTCTTATGGCGCATCAAAGATCAGAAGCGCTGGCGTTACGAATGGCATATACACAACAACAAGGTAAGACAATGCTTTCTACGAGTTATATATTTTGAAGTGTACTGTGGCAGTATGATAGGATATAGGCTTTTGGTAGATATGTGCTTTTGTCTTTCTGTGATCGCCCAACAAAAGTTGCCAACAAATTACAAGGAAAAGTAAATATGAGCAAAATCCGAATTTTTAGTACATTCAAAAGAGCTATCTATTTTAATTAAACGGCCTTTGTGATTCAGGGGTTTGTGATTTGAACAAAATTCAAACTTTAGCGTAAAGAGTGAGGAATTGACTAGGAAGCGAATCCCCTCATATACGTAATAATTTCTCTTCCTCTTAAGTTTTAATGTTGCTCCTTACTTTCAGTTGAAAAAAACTTGTTTTTTTTATTTAATTATCTTCAAAAATCATAATTATAGCATACCTAAAAAAACCATAATTTATTATTATGGTTTTCAGATCAGAATCACTGTCAACCAGCCAACTACTGTTCTCTTTTTCGCTTTTTTTTTTTTACTAGGGATGATTTATCGAAACAATGGCCGTGTAATCTCAGGAAAATCATTATTTGAACGAAAATCACGAGATCTAGTGCTTTTTTCAAGAATTGATAGCCACCGGATGGTACCAGATGGCGGCATGGCCCCCTCCCGAGCCATATGTCGCCCCGGGTCCATCTTGGCAAAATGTGACATCATTTCAAAATTTGAAGAAAGCCATCTATAATTAGCATGCAGGATTTGATATCCTTTCTCCGTGAGAACAGGAGTTCGAGTCTTAGCGTCGCTGGTTATCTGGTTGGAATAGGGTTGTAGCGTGACTCTATGAGCTCACCCAAAGTCGACCCAGCTCTAAATAGGTACCTTGAGAAATCTGGGGGAAGGTAAATAGGAAAGGTGTGCAAAAGCACCGGATGGCTGGCACCTAAACTCTCATTGCATTTCCTGGCTGATGGGCCATGAAATGGAGGTCAGCACCGCCGGAAGGGACTGCTAAATCCAATGCCAAATTCTCTACCTTACCTTACTATTTATAATTAGAGAGGTCAAAAACAAAACCAATAGTTTTCAAGAGTATTTTTTAGGTTATTCAGGGCAGATTTCAGGAAGATAACCCAGCTAGTACGAATGACTAATTTGACGCAATTTTGACGTGTTTAACCCTCGCATGCTTGTTATCACAACGTCACACATCGGTTTTAGTGTAAATAAGTTAAGTAGCCTAACTAATGAAATATCTTGGCCTGAGTGTCGTATTAAAAACGGACACAAAATGGATTTTAAAACATTTTTTTGTGAAAGCAAACATGGAAACTAAAATTTAAAACCAACAGGAATTATTCTGTATATAAGAGGGATAGGAGCCGGCGTTTACCCACTGGAAATACCTCCCTCCCCACGAAAATGTCCTCCCGCCGGAAAATATCCCCTACGGAAAATACCCCCCCCCAGATGGTTGGTCTCCATCACTTTTGACTTATAAAAAAAGACTAGAACTCTCAATTTCTGATCGAATGAGCACTCTCCGGAGTTTCTAAGACCATGAGGTGGAGATGGGGATGAGGAAGGGCATCCCTCCTTCCATACGGAATATATTCTGCTGAATCTGGGGTTTAATGTTACTCTTTACTTTGATAATAACAGTGTAGATCAGAAATATTCCCAGAAATCACGAGGGATTAAACATCAATTAAATACCAATTGTTTTAAAAAACATTGTACCCGCCACCCCGAAAAATAGTCCTGGATACGGCCAGGGGGATTACATATCAATTTCTACCTCCACTCTCCCCTCGTCTCTCCCTAAGAACTAATTCTTATATGCAAATGTTTGGAATTGTAAAAACAACAGACAATTTACCTAAGACAGTGAAATCTGTTTAAACATTAAAGATATTTTCGCTAGCTAGGGAGGGAGGAAGATGCTTCAAAGGGTACATTTTAATGCCAAAATATCCCAACTTTCATTGAGCCTTAAGATAAATACAGAATTAGTTCTAAAAAAGAGACAAGGGGAGGGTGGAGGCAGGGGCGGATCCAGGATTTTTTTTAGGGGGGGCGCAAATAGGTTGATCCGATAAACTTGCGTTAGGAGTAAGTTTACTTAACGCAAACTTGCGTTAATTAAGCAAATTACACTACTTTAGACTACGTTGGGGGGGGGGGGGGGCCTCGACCCCTGGATCCGCCACTGGGTGGAGGTAGAAATTGATTTATAATCTCTATGGCCATATTCAGGACTTTTTTTTGGGAGGGGCCAAAAAAAAAACTTTAAAAAGCACATAAAAAAGGTGAAATTGATTTTTAATCCCTCTTGATTTCTGGGAATATTTCTGGTCCGTGTTGTTATTATGAAAGTAAATAATAACATGAAACCCCAAAATAAGTAGATTTTTTTCCGTATAGAAGGGGGCTGTCCCTTCCTCATCCCCACCTCCGCCTCTTAGTCGTGAAAACTCCGGAGGGTGCTAATTCGATCAGAAGAGAGTTCTAGTCCTTTTTTATACGTCAAAAGTGATTGGAAAGCAGCCAGCCACAGAGGGAAGTGTTTTCGACGGGGGGTATTTTCCGGGGAAGGGGGTAAACTCCTAGACCCATGAGGAGCTACTGACCCCTCTCAACCCACTACTTACAAGAAAGTTTGGATTTATCCCCAAATACTTCAATCATCAAATTCCTATTTTTCCCTATAAAAACGCCTTCTGTTAGGCGCTAGTTGAACTTAAGCATGTAAAACAGTCTACCCAGTTTAGGGGGCTACCCCCACCCCTTTTATGTGCAGAATTTAAACGAATATATTCCTGTTCGTTGTAAACTCTAATCTAGCTATCTATTTTCATTTGGAAATAAATTGTTTCTTATTTTTTAAGTTGGGTAAAATAAAATATTTCATTACCAATATTTTAAATGATAAGCTAAGGCTTCAAAGGATAGAAAGCAAAATATTATTTACAGTCTATGTGAAAAGATATAGAATATATAATAATAATAATAATTTATTTATTACCCACTATGAACAAAAAGAAGTGGAGTACATAAAAAAAGCAAACTTCCCACTTAACAATTATTTACATAAAACAACGTAAATTATGGTGTGCAGTAAAACTGATGTAGATTCCGACAGCTTTCCCGCAAGCACAGTCATTTTTTTCCCGTAAATCAGGGAGGACGAATCGCGATACTAGATGCCGGTTTCGGAACCACAGAGGGAGGCACAGAAAGTACCGAGAAAATTTAAAATAATAAGTCCGCAGAGTTTTGAAATCTTAAGGCTTCAGAATTGGAAGAAACTCAGATGAAAAAAAAGAATAGAATGGTCACAAAATGAAGAATATAATTTCCCAAACGCTTTTCTATTGTACCTCCCTCTGTTTGCAACAATTTTTGAATATCCAATCCGAACGTTTTTTCTTAGCATTAGAAACTGTCAGAGCCCGAAGCGTTTTGAGATTATTAGTAATGTAAAGACCAAGCCACACCGAAAAGAAGAGACACAGAGAATAGAGGAGAAACCACAGCTAAGAGGGATACTCGCACTCGAATTAAACGAAATATATTCGCACTTATCACCGTTCAGCATAAGTCCAATCCGTCTGAACTGGTCTGAGATCCAGCTGACAGAATGTGAGAGCCCAGCCCTAGAACGACTGACAAGGAGCACATCGTCCGCATAAGCGAGATACGAGACATCAATTCCGTCGGAAATGAAAGTCGAAGGCAAAGAAGGAAGGATAGGAGCAACACATAACTTGAAAATAATTGGAGAAAGCACACCACCTTGACGAACCCCACGCCGGAGAAACACTTTTGGATTAGAAACTACTCCATTACATTTTACCCGAATAAAAGAGCTAGAATACCAGTACCGTAACAAAACAAATAACAAGTTTAATATTATTATATAAAATTGAATAGAGTGCGTGTGGTATGTAACCTAGGTATTGATGATGGGGCCCATATTCTCTCCGAGTGCCAGCAACTTCCTCTTTTAAGGGGAAAGTATTTTGAGGGTGGTAACATAGAGTTTCCCGTGGATCCTGCAGATGACTGTAAAAAGGACAATCAGGCAGTTATGTAAATATGTAAATGAAGCGTTGACATCAGTGAGTGAAACTTGATTATTTTTTTGCTGGGGGGGGGGGGGAGTTAGATATTTATGTTATTTTTCTTGTGGAGTGTATTTAAGAATGCTGTTCTGTATGGCCTATTTTTTTCTTGGCTTTTAATAAATTTATCATTATTAATATAATTATAGGGAAAAGATGTAAAATCTACCAAGGCCGTACCCAGGAATTTTTTTCGGGAGGGGTTTTACTCAAAGATTTTTTTCGGGGGTGGGGAGGGGTACACAAAAAACTTCAAATAACGCATAAAAAATTCGTTTATATCCGTTTTTGTTACGTTTTTACGAGTCAGACAAAGATCGGGGGGGGAGGGTACAAACCTCCGTAACCTACACCCCCCTATGTCATGGCCTTGAATTCTACGTAATATATAGGGCATGGGAAAAATCGGAGTGACCTAAAAAAGAAAGGTTCTTTCGCATTATATGCGCCTCTCTAATGAAGTCCAACAAGAGATGCGACAGTCAAACGGCAGAGACGCTTTGAAAAAACCAGTTTTTACAAGATGATTCAAGACACCGCTGAGAGAAATACTTGGTCTCTATCGTGGTTTTAAGATGTTTAAAGTGTTGGTTTTTGGAGTTTAGATGGGGAAAAAGGTACCTAGGTGAGGTTACGTATTTAATATATGCAATGCTTTGCCCCCCCCCCCCTAATGTGCAAATATATAGCTCAAATTTGTTTCTAAACTATTATATAGTCATCCTATTTTATTTTATTTCATTAGCATTAACCAAACTTGACTTTTTAGAAAGGCCCATATAATGCAAAAGTACCAAAATAAAGTAAGTTCTTCAGACATTTTCTCCTTATTGGCTATGCATTACGACCGTGTTAACATTAATTAATAACGTTGGCAAATTTGCCACTTTAGTGCTATTAATCTTCTAATATGCTTTTACGTTGTTGATTTTGATAAATTATTTTCTTCCTCCATAATACAGTTTCAGTATTCCCAACAGCGAACCAAGTTTTTGTGCTTTAGAACAATTTTAAAGTATTTTACAAAAAAAACTGGATACCCTTCGCCCTCTAATCGGTTAGCTAAAGTAAAAGAAAATATTGCCGTAATTTTCTAGTTAATGACTAGACAAGTCCACTAACTAACAAGATGGTTTTGCGACGATGTTGCTAGCTTATTGAGGTTCTTGACGAACCTACTCCAGCTTTTCACTGAAGAAAAAAAGACATCCTAAGTCATTCATCATGTTTTCAATCTGATACAATAATAAACGACACAAGACAGACGCCATAAACTTTAACAGCCCTCTTAAAAAAATGTCCATACAAATAAACCTTTTATGACAAAGAGACATCTATAAAATTGAGTGATACCCTCAAATAGGCCGTAAGCCGCTTCAACATTTCGTATTCATTTTATTGGGTACAATTGCACTAATTTGTGGCACGCGGACCTTAAAATTGACCTGTGATTGAATCCTCACTAAAAAGTCAGGGGGCAATTTTGGGGCTCATAAAAATTGGGATTCACTAATTTTAGCGTACTGCCTTAATGCATGGGTTTATTTGAATTTTGATGTCTACGCTATTGCTTTGTGATAGCCATTCAATTAGCATTTTTGACATTTATATATTCAAAATCTGGGGATTATTCAAGCTCTAAGCTTGAAAAAAATTTCACAATAAAGTGATGGGTTGTAAGAATTTATAATCATTTATTAGACTTGCATAAAAAATAACGAAGAAGACAAAGAAGAAGAAATAAAAACCTCAGTGAATGAACGTTAACCGCTACATTTTTAACGCTAAGAGCCTGCACAGACAAGAGAGAAAACAATGTTGAATCTTAATCAAACCGTTCATGGTAACGAACTGTAAGTAAGGAGCGACCCGGCTCAATAGTAACCGAAAGTCTAAAAAACGGAATTTTGATACCAATGGATATATCAAAATATTTGGCTTATTATGCTGATTCCAAATATATAAGTTTCATTAAGTTTAGCATTACTCATCAAAAGCTACGAACCTAAGAAAATGTGTCTGATTTTCGAAAAAAAAGGGGAAATTTTAATACCAATAGATACATCAAAAGAATTGATTTATTATGCTGATTTTAAATATATAAGTTTTATTAAGTTTATTTTTACCGAACAAAGACTGCAAGCCTGAGAAAATTTGCCCGATTTTAGAAAAAAGGCGAAACACCCCTAAAAGTTATAGAATCTTAATGAAAATCACACCGTCAGATTCAACGTATCAGAAAACCCTGCTGAAGAGGTTTCAAGCTCCTATCTGACAAATGTGGAATTTTGTATTTTTTGCAAGAAGAAAGATCACGGATGCGTGTTTTTTTTTTCCCCCAAGGTGTGATCGTATCGGCCAAGGGGTCCTAGAATATCGTGAGAAGACTCATTCGAAAGGAAATTTAAAATTCTAGTGCCCTTTTTAAGTGACCAAAAAGATTGGAGGGCAACTAGGCCCTCTCCCCCGCCCTTTTTCCTAAAATAGTCAGATCAAAATTTTGAGATAGCTATTTTGTTCAGCATAGTTGAAAGGCCCAATAACTATGTCTTTGTATATGACATGGGTTCTAGGCGTATACCCCCCCCCGGAAAATACATCCCCGCGGAAAATACCCCCCTTCCTGCGGAAAATACCCCCTCTCCCCGCGGAAAATCTCCCCGGAAAATACCCCCCGCAGAAAAAATACCCCCCGCAGAAAATACCCCCCGGATATACGGAAAATACTTGGAAAATCGGTCATTGAAAAAAAAAAACACAACACTTGGGAAAAAACACTTAAATGAAAGATTACATTTACTTTATGCTGGGACTTTTTTTTTTTTCTTTTTAGTTAACAAAATTTCCAGATACTTCGCTTTACTTTACCGTCGCCCCTTCCCTATGTGTAAATATATAGCCCAAATTATATATTTCCCATCTATTCTGACACTTTTCTTTGTCTTGTCTCATGCTAAGATGAAAGAAACTAACGAAGAAACCGGTTTGTTCTCGAGTTTTACACAGCGTAAACTTGAGTGAGTGGTGCATAATACACAAGTACCAAAGTTCCTTCCCCCTACATAAATAAAAATAATAAAACTCAAATAAAATTCTCATATTTGTAAAGCCTTATTTTTCACGGGGGGGGGTATTTACCGGAGGGAGGGGATATTTTCCGTGGGGGAGAGTATTTTCCACGGGGGGTATTTTCCGTGGGGGGGATTTTCCGCAGGGAGATTTTCCGGAGGGAGTATTTCCGCGGGGGGGGGGGATTTTCCGGGGGATAATCGCCGGGGGATAAACACCGGCCACCATGACATAACCCCACAGCCCAGGGGAAAGGTATTTTAAGTTATAAAATTTGGCCATTGTTTAGGCTACGCATAGTATTTGGTATTGGGAAGTATGCATACATTTTCGGGGTGAAGGGGACAAATTTTTTGCTGGGGGGTTTTAAACGGGGGAATTTTCTATTGGGAGGCAAGTTTCCAGAGGGTGAACTTGTCAGAGAAAATTACACACTGGGGAAATTTGCCAGAATTCCTATACAAAATTCTTCTCCTGTCTTGCTTTTTCATTTCCGTCACAATTTTACGCGTGGAGTTGTTAAGGGTAATTGTCAGGGGTAAATTTTCATCGAGATTGAAGTGTCTAGAGGATATTCCGTGGGGAGGGGGATTTCTCCGTGGAGGTGGGTCCAGATTTCCTGGCATTATTTGGCAGTTTTATATAGATTATATGGCAGTTTTTTCAACTGAAAGTAAGGAGCAACATTAAAACTTAGAACGAGCAGAAATTATTACGTATAGTAAGGGAGATTCCCCCTCCTCAAAATCTCGCTCTTTATTCTAAAGTTTAAATTGTGTCCCAATTCTTTAAGAATGACCCCTTAAACTCAAGGGTAGTTTAATCAAACAGTTCGTGGTAACGAACTGTAAGTAAGGAGCGACCCGGCTCAATGGTAACCGAAACTCTAGAAAACGGGTTTTTGATACCAATAGATATATCAAAAGAATTAGATTTCAATGCTGATTTCAAATATATAACTTTCATCAAGTTTAGTGCTACCCATCAAAAGTTACGCGCCTGAGAAAATTTGGCTGATTTTCAAAAAAAGGGGGAAAGACCCCCTAAAAGTTATAAGAACCTTAATGAAAATCACACCATCATATTCAGCGTATCAGAGAACCCTACTGTAGAGGTTTCAAGCTCCTATCTACAAAAATGTGGAATTTTACATTTTTTTGCCAGAAGAAAGATCACGGATGCGTGTTTATTTGTTTGTTTGTTTGTTTGTTTTGTTTTTTTGTTTTTTTTTTTTTTTCCCAGGGGTGATCGTATCGACCCAGTGGTCCTAGAATATCGTGGGAGGGCTCATTGGAACGGAAATTAAAAGTTCTAGTGCCCTTTTTAAGTGACCAAAAAAAATGGAGGGCAACTAGGCCCCCTCCCACGCTTATTTTTTTCCCAAAGTCACCCGATCAAAATTTTGAGATAGCCATTTTGTTCAGCATGGTCTAAAATATGATAAATATGTCTTTTAGGATGACTTAATCCCCCGAAGTTCCCAGAGGGAGGGCTAAAAGTTATGAACTTTACCCAATGTTAACATATAGTATTGGTTATTGTGAAGTATACAGGAGTTTTCAGGAGGTTTTTTTTCTGGTAGTGGGAGGGAAGGGTGGGTCGGTGGTTATGTTGGAGGATCTTTTCATGAAGGAAGTTTTCATGGGGGAAGGGAAATTGCCATGAAGGGGGCGCCGGACTTGCCAGCATTATTTATTGGTTATTCGGAAGTATACAACCATTTTCAGGAAGGATTTTTTCTGGAGGGGGGGGGGCTAGACGAGGGGGTTAATCTTGAGAATATTTCCGTGGAGGATGTTTCTTTGGGGTAAGGGAAATTTCTATGAAGGGGGCGCCGGATTTCCAAGCATTATTTAAAAAACGATCAGAAATTAAATAAAAAAAAACAAGTTTTTTCAACTGAAATGTAAGAAGGAATATTAGAACTTAAAACGAACAGAAATTATAACGTATGTGAGGGGGTTCTCCCCCAAGTCAATACCTCGCTCTTTACGCTACAGTTTTTTTTTAGTGCTTTCAAAAGAGCTATCTATTCTAATTAAACGGCCTTTGTGATTCAGGGGTTTGTGAATCAAAATTTTTTTTTAACTTTTAACGTAAAGAGCGTGGTATTGACTAAGGGGAGAACCCCCTCATATACGTAATGACATATACGTAATAAAAAAAAACAATAAAAAAACAAGCGATACGGCTCAATAGTAATCGAAACTTTAAAAACGGAATTTTGATGTCAATAAATGTATCAAAAGAATGTGTTTATAATGCTGATTCTAAATATATAAATTTTATTAAGTTTAGTATTACTCATCAAAGGCTACGAGCCTGAGAAAATTTACTCGATTTTTTAAAGAGGGGGAAACATCCCCTGCATTAACTAAAAAACGATCAGAAATTAAATAAAAAAAACAAGTTTTTTAAACTGAAAGTAAGGAGCGACATTAAAACTTAAAACGAACAGAAATTATTCCGTATATGAAAGGGGCTGTCCCCTCCTCAACGCCTCGCTCTTTACGCTAAAGTTTTTTATTGTTTTAAAAAATAAAGTTGTGAGACAGAGTCAAACTTTAGCGTAAAGAGCGAGGCGTTGAGGAGGGAACAGCCCCTTTCATATACGGAATAATTTCTGTTCGTTTTAAGTTTTAATGTCGCTCCTTACTTTCAGTTTAAAAAACTTGTTTTTTTTATTTAATTAGAACAATAAGAAGCTTTTTTAAAAGGACCAAAAAAACTTTCGCGTAAAGAGTGGGGTGTTTTTTCGCCAAGGATGCCTGTTTGCTATCTTTAGTAACAGTTGCTACAAAAGCGAATTCAAAGCTATTTTCCCCTTGTTCCAGCTATTACGGAACTTAAACTGGTTTTTTAGAAACGTTTAGTAACTGTTTGTCGAACCTGGAATGTTTCTTCACTTACCACTTTAATCAACTTGTCTAGTCATACAAGGATAGGATCTTTGCTATGAACTGAATAGAATGCCTGTTCGTAATCTATAAACTAAGGGATCTGAAGAGATCTGATAATTCCGACGCTTAAAGGGGATCGTGTAAACTAAAGGAATCTTCATACACTTATAAACTAAAGGATAATTTCTAAGCGTAATATTTTGGTTAGTACATTCTTTTCCTTGCTAAAACCACGTTCTTCTAAGCAATTTGCTTCTTATTGGCATCAACCTAATGCCTCTACAGTTCCTACATTCACTCTTATCACAACTGTCGGGAGTACACCCCTCCCGGCTAGAACTCCTGACATCACTCCAGAACTAGCGTGGAAATTCAACGAAAGTAAGCTTTACAAGCTGCAAAGCCGGGTTTAAGAGCTCATTAAAGGAAAAGCTATTGGTAGACAAAACCTCTGTCAGATTCTTCAACAAACCGGCGGTGTGCCCTCTCTTTGGTAGTACTGGGGGGTAGCTTTGAAATTTCAAATAATGTCACTCCTAAACGTCATGCGTCTGTAAATAGGAAAAGTTTTGCCTTAAAACGGAAATCCTTTCATTCTGGATTCTTGTGATCTTTCGCTGGAGTGTTTTTCTAATCTTTTTTGGCAAAACCTAGAGGCTTAGCAAGGTTTTGAGTGCCAAGTAATAGTGTAAGTTTCTGCCCCCCCCCTCCACCTAGGCTGATCTCTGCAAATATTTTCTAAGCAAGTTTTAAAATAGTGTTAGTAAAACATTGCTGATGATTCCTGCTGATAACTGAATTTATTTAATGAAAAATAACACGGTCTTTGACTGTTCAGTTCTTAAATTTGCATAAACCAAACCCTCTTTCATTGTTCTTATGCAAACGAATTCTTATAAAAATTGAATTGACCATAGGCCCTACCCAACTTATGAAAATTACACATAAAAATTTTCAAAAAAAATTTTTCACTGAAAAGTAAAAAAAACATTTTAAAACATAAAACGATCGGAAATAAAGTCATATCACTATTAAAAAGTTAAAACGGAAAGTTATTGCATTGAATACATAAACGGAGCCCAAACGAACCTAAATCAGAACGAATAATCAAGTCAATCTTACGGATAACATGTGCCGCTTTGGGTAAATAGGCGAAATTTAGAGGGTGAAATTTCTTGTCCCTTTATTCCTCCAACTAAATAAAAATTACAAGTCCCTTTACCCTTTAGGTGAATATAAACTATATAAACCCTTTTAGGTGAATTAAAAAGAAAAAACCTTTAGACTCCCGTCTCCTCTGCGCTAACTCTGTGGTAGCACAGTTGATTGATACTTAGCAATACGGGTCCCAGAGATCAATTCCCACTGCTGCAAGTTTGGAGACAGGCTTGATACCTGTCCCTGTAAAAAAAAATAAATAAATAAGTAACGACCTAGCAATTAAAACGTCGATTTGACGCCTTATGAACCATAAATGACACTAGGGGGTCCTTACCCTTCTTTTTATCATCAACTGCCCCCTTTTCATGTCAAAATTAAATATCTTCTTATTCTCCCCAGCACTCCCTGAAACTTTCCACTAATCCCCGAAGGTACTTCAAGATGCAGCAGATCCGCTATTCTGAAAACATGGTGACACGGAGTTTTGTTAGGAACATCTAGTGCAAAAACCTTTATATGGTCGGAAACAAAACCTTTTAGCCCCTCCCTCGAACCCCAGCAAAAATTTGAATCCTCCTTGGCCAGGGACAAACGTATAAAAGGCCCCCCCCCCCAAATCTTGTTTTTCAGTTTCTGGGCATTTCTTTTTCAAATTATGAAACAGTAGTTTTGCTATCCTTGTCCCTTCCTGCAAAAAAAAAATGCTGCGTACGTGCCTGTCCTTCCTCACTCTTTCTTCCTCTAATGCTACCTGAAAAGTTCAACAATTGTCCCTCATGCTGTTCTCGAGACTGTTCTTCCAGGCCTCCGACCCATACATCAACATTTAGGAGTTTCCCCTACCATTCCCCTAAGCTTTTGTCGTCTCTTACTTTTTGACAAATTAGACTTTTTTTTACTTTTTTCTACTATCTCGGGTTTACAGGGTCTTTTTCTTGCAAAAAAAAACTTGCCTAGCGGGCTTTTGTTATTTCCTTCCCTTGCTGTTCCCGCTATGGCTGGTAATTAAGGCCTCAAGCCCTCGTCAACGTGTCCTTGCTTCGCTCGGAATTACAGCGCTAACACCATGTCCGAAACCGAAACATCTTTTTTTCTTCTTGGAGTCAACGTTGCGATTCAAAATTTTTCAGTTTATTGCATAGTTTGATGATGACAGGTTAGGTTAGACAAGGTTTGGCTAGGTTGGCTGGGTTAGGTTAAGTTAGGTTTTTAACCCATTTTTGATATTTATAATCAAATTTAACATAACCTTACCTAAATTAACATAACCCAACCAAACTTTTACCATCATAGCTTGCGTAAGACTGAAAAAGCTGACTCGGAAAGCTATTTGGACTTTTTTTCTAACCAAATAAATTACCTCTAACATATTGTATACACACAACAGTCTTTTTTCAGCTTAAACTATACGCGGAAAAACGAACGGACAGTTGATTTTATGCATATACAATAGATATTGCGGCCCTCCAAAGGTAAAAGTACGTATATGCACAATTTTTCACTTCTCGACTTAATGCCACCACCATACTAAAAAAAATGTGCTGAATCGAATGGTATATGTAAGAAGGCTCTAGTCCAAATATTAACGGAAATAGCATATGGATAAAGTACGTATCTGAAAAATTTCTGGGCGCATCCAAAGGTAAAAGTACGTATCTGTGTAGATACGTACTTTCACCCTTGGTACGTACTTTTGCCTTTGGCCGGCACATTAAAATGAGAAAGGAAACCAAAGGTCAAAGTACGTATATGTCATGATTCAGCACAATCATCATTGTTTGTTTACCAGAGCAGAGCTGAACAACCAGCAACTCTGAGCTATTAAAGAGTACTGGCATAGAATGTCAAGAGGCTTTCTAAATTTACAGAGAGCGTTGGTTATACAAAAGGAAAGAGATTTAAGGTAAGAAAATTTTGCTTCATGCTATTTTGGAACCTTTTCTCCAAGTAGGCCTAAACCCTCTGGTAAAACCCCATCTGTACTACCAGGTAGGTACAACAGACCCGCTACAACCAGTTTACACAGCTAGCTATGTAGCTGTCGAATTAGTACAGGAGAGCAGCGTCATACCAAATTACCAACCAACCACCTAAAGCCATTTTTTTAGTATTGCCTACAAACATGACTTACCTTTGAAATAAAATAAAAAACAAGGGATGCATCAAAATAACCCTAGAACCTTCTCTGTCATCTGAGATAATCAGGGATTAGTTTGGTCAACTATTACAACATTGAGAAAAAATTGAGGGCCTCTAAATATTGCTTACCTTAGAAACAAAAAAAAATGTATCAAAATAGCCCTAGAACCCCCTCTTTCATCTGAGATAATCAAGGTTGATAACAAGTTCTTAGAATTCCAATTTTTCAGGACATTGGCATGTCAAGCAAGTACAAATGAGGCATCAACTTCAAATACCGACTTGCCATCTTCCAGTGAAGAGCAACGAGGAGCTAGTTCCTGTTCCCCCCCAGAAATCATCCAGATAAATCAAACAACAGACATATCACCCAATTTTTCTGGACATTCTCGATCAAGGGACACCACTGATGGAGAAGCTAAAACTAAGGCACAGTTAAAACACTTTGCTGATGAAGAATTCGAAAAAGAAGATTTAAGTAGAGGTGATAGTGATGAGTCTGATATTGACTGGGAGGACGTTGAAGGGACATTTGGGTCTTCTGATGATGAAAGGCAGACAACTTTGAAGAAGAGGAGAAAGCTCTTTACAGATTTAGTTCCTCTTTCGGTCAGTAATGATCTTACATCAGATCATCCAGAGTACAATCTGATCCATTTTCCTACCGATCCTTTCCTGCCCTTGGAAGATTCGGCTTCGGATGCAGCAGCTTATGAGACCCAAGATGACCAGCTAAATTTGGACAATCAACCATCTAATGAAAGCAACAATGCTGTTTGTGAACCTGATTCCTCAGACCATGTCATGTGTGTAATTGACGCTGTAGCAGCAAGGTCTGTGGGACAAGATAGAGAAAATAGACGTGAAGAAAATGGTGGAGGAGAAGGAAGGTCTATTGTTGACCTTACTCCAAAACGAGTTCGCTCAGAAAAAGATAAATTTGAAAGAAATGTTAAGAAGTATCCATTTCCTGACGAACCTGGCTGTAAATCTAACAAATGTACAAACTCATGTTTGAAGTTTTCCAGTGTAGAATTCAGGAAAATTTATGACACATGTTGGAGCAAAGAATATAAATCAAGACAAATGTGGCTCGCTTCTTTGCTGACATCCTACCAGTTAAAAGAAGGACTATTGCCCCAGAAGCTGCGTGTAGAAAAAAAAACTACAGTTAGGTACAGCCTTCCCAGAAATTCGAATGACGACCCCACACTTACCCCAAAAGTTGAAAACTTGCCAGTTTGCAAGTCTACATTCCTTGGTTGTCTAGGATTAGGCAAGAATGACAGAGTGATTTTTACAATCAAGTCAAAAATTGAAAGGGATGCTCTTGGGAATGAGCTCAAGGACGGAAGGGGCCATAAAGTGGCAGGGCCACCAAACAAAGTTGATCGAAGCCTTGTGATGCAGCACATTGAAAGCTTTCAGCCAGCAATTCCACACTATCGTCGAGCTCACGCTCCAAATGTTCGGTACCTTTCTCGTGATTTGAGCTACAAATTTATGGCAGAAGACTTTAATGAAAAATATCCAGCAAATAAAATCTGTGGTGAGACATATAGGAAGATTCTTAATGGTATGAAAGTATCATTGTGCATGCCCCAAAGTGACAGCTGTGACATTTGCACACTATTAAAAGAGAAAGTAGGGGCTGCGAGAACTCCTGGTACAAATGGTGAGGCAACCGAGAAAGAGACTGAACTGTACAGAAAGCACATAGATCTTGTTGAACAGGTTTCAAAAGCATTTTCTGAAGATAAGCAGAAATACGAAAAAGATTCAACTACCATGTTGTTCACCGTGGACCTACAAAAAGTGTATTGCTTCCCATCATGCACAGCAGAAAGGAGGCCTTTTTTCTATCAAGACTCGTGTGTTTTAATGAGACGTTTGCCCCCGTTAAGGCCACCCAACAAAACCAGAACCTTTGCGTTGTTTGGAACGAATCTCGACAAGGACGTGATGCACCTGATATAGGTAGTGCCTTCCACAAGGTCTTAAAGATGAATAGGGATATCTTGCACTTCATTTTTTATACTGACAATTGCTGTGCCCAGAACAAAAATTGGACAATTTTTAGTGAATTTGTACTGATAGTCAACAGTGAAGGAGGACCTGAAACGATTCGTATCAAGTATCTAGTGAAAGGCCATACGCACATGGGGGCTGACTCCATACACGGATCGATTGAGTCTCGAATTCGAAAAAAAAAGGGATGTTCTTGACTTTGAGGATTTGTGCGACACCATAGAAAAAAAGTAGAAAATTCACGAAAGCCGTGAAAATGGACATAGAAGACTTTTGCCAGTGGAAAAGCTTAAAAGCTCCTGGCATCGTCATGAAGAACTTGGGCGTGACCATTGATGAGTTCAGTGAGGTCTGTTTTAAGAAGGGAAAAACAGAACTGTTCTATAAAACTAGCCCTGAGGGTGAAGAAAAGAGTCTAAGTTTTGTGCCAAAAAAGCTGGTTAGTACAATCAAAGAGGCAAAGTATCCTTTGCCAGATCCGATTCTTGGCGCAAGGGGGGTAAAGCCAGAAAAGAAAATGGCCATCTTAGAAAAACTTGTACCTTTTATGAATGAGAATCGCCGTACATTTTGGCGCACTATGCCTTCATCAACAGCTTCTGTCGATTTGCTGAAGCACGGCTGTGTTTCTTAGCTGCCTGCAGTATTTCAGTGATTTCTTTTTATTTTTTTTATTTTTTAACTTCTAATTATTTGAATAAAAAAATGACTTGTTGTACATGCTTCATACGTGGTTTTACCTTCGGTATACGTCATAGATACGGGGTTTTGGGCAGAGTAAAAGTGCGTTTTATGTTTTATACAGACTTTTACCTTTGGGACTTCATTCGAATTCGAGTCTCGAGTCAAAGGTAAAAGTACGTATATGTCATATACGCACTTTTACCTTTTGAGAGCGCCTCTTTATATGAGTAACGGTCCAATGGTAAAAGTACGTATCTACTGTTTCAGGCTTCGGGGCAGTAATAATAGAAAATTTTACTTAAAAATATGAAATCCCCATATTTGTTTACCTATTTAACTAATTTCCAGAATTAGCCAGTGTCCAGTTTCACCGTAAACCGTATTTGAAGCTCTCAAAAGTACTCAAACTTTGAGCCGTGATTTATCGAAATAATGAAAAGTGTAGATACGTACTTTTACCTTTGGAGGGCCGATTGGCTGAAGAAATGGCCTCACTGGCTTTTTATCGGCTAACACCACTCGCTCGGGCCTTGGGTCCTCACACGCTTATTTTTACTTACGGAGCATTTACAGTTTTACTTTTTCTAATTTACGTTTTTTTTAAATTTTATAGTATTTGTCCATTTTAAGGATTAAAAATTACTGAAATGTAATAATTTTTTTTTATCATTTTCAACGAGATTCCACTATTGGAGTCCATTATTTAAACACATGACAATGTATTAGTCCTAGATTTTGAAAAAATACACTTTGCCCCCGCCCCCAAATTTTTGTGAATTGATGCAACTGTTAATATGTGTGTTTAAATGGAGATTATAGGGTGGATACATGAGGTTGGAGCCCTTGCTAATGAAGAGGAGTTGAAGAGATAAATGGGCGTAGTGAGAAGTTCGAGTAAATATGCTGAATACCTGTATGCTAGAATTTTTATTCAAAAATTATCATGAATTGTAATTGAAGGACCCGTAATATTTTGAACAGCAAGGTTCTTATGGGTCTCACGGCTTTTTTCATACTTTCCCATAGTTTTGTTTTGTGTTTTTTTTGCAGAAAACTGGCAGCTCGAAGCCTCCCCCCTCCCCCTATAGGTTGTATGCTGTCTGCCTAGATACGCGAATTCTAATTCTAGGGAGGCCAAGGTTATCAAGAAATAATACATCTATAATGAAACGGTCGGTGTTATAGCCCAATTAATCAATGGCTGTTTAAATTCTGACGAGAACCCCCAAGATAAAGCTTTATCTCTACGTCCTTTGTTGAAACAGCTTGAAGCTAGGACACGGATGACGAGAAAGCTGACACCTGTGCAATATACCTGTCACTTTATCGAAAAGCGCGTAATGCACAATTTTATTGTCTTTAATGGCATACAGACGTAGACGGAAACGCACTTGGGGTCGAAAGTCAGAGTAGAACTGTAAAAAGATCTGGTCACTCCGGCTCAAATGACTTTTTGGGTTAATTTATGGCAGGAGGTCGCTAAGAGCAACTTGACATGATTAGGAGCAAATAAGAGGGAAAAAACTTTAACAGAGCTGGCACTTGAAGATCAGAGAAAAATAATACTAATAATTCAGTGAAGTTTTTTTAGATAGGTCAGTGTAGGCCTAGATCCGATGAAACATTTTTTTTCTTCCTGTAAGAAGAGGACAGGTCATCTCAAGGGGCAAAGTACATGTATACATTTACGCGTCATACCAAGAAATTGTGGCTCAAATGTCCACCAGTATACAGTTTGGATCGTGATTAGGATGGAGTAGAGTAAGTACGACCGAGCCCGTTGATTTTGAAATGAAAATCAAGTTATTCGCAGTAGGCATCAAGACATGGTTAATTGTAGAAAAAAGCCGAGACAGATAGTCCGAGTAATTGAGTGGCAAAAATGTTTAAATGGCTGCACGGGTAAATGGTGGGAGTAAGTATGACTCTCTTATTGGACAAGTACTTGTCTACTTGTCTTTTTACAGTGGAGTGGAGTAAGATTTTGTTGTTTGGGAACATGATCAGTATTGGGTTTTAGCAATGTGTTCGTTCATGAACACTTTGAGAATAGTAACAGATGTGGATTCATTTCATTTTAATGAAATGAAAGTTTTAACCTTCATTTTAATGAAAGTTCTGGAGATAACTTTCAGTACAATGATTTCAAAGGAAATTAAACTATATTTGAAGGCCCTTGAATTTGTTACGTAACTTCAAAAACTAATGGTCATAATCTCGTCACTGAGGAGGCAGGGTTACCAACCCGATGAAAAAATCACTAGATTTTAGTGATTTCTTGGTTGATTTAGGATCTTTTTCAATAGCCTAGTGATTTTTGTGCTGATTTAGGGGTTCGGTAATCCTGTATTATTCAGAACACACTCGAGAAGTTTGCTGAGTGTACGATCTATGAAAATCGGTTGCATAGCCACAAAGACAAATAACGGGTGATAGAATGCATTGGACTCGTATAGTTTGGGCTATATATTTTCAAACTAGAGGGGATGGGGAGGCCAGGGTAAGACTAGACTATGTTAAGTTAGGCTAGGTCAGGTTACTTTACCCCACAACCCCCCAAATATGCAAATATATAGCCCAAATTATATTATTATATAAACTAAAGTATTATATTTTCATCATATTTTGATTTACTTCATAGGGATTAACCTAACGTCACTTCTCGAGTGTGGTGTGAATAATACAGGAGTATCAGTGTTTTTTTTAGGGCAATATAAAAATCACTAGTAATAGTGACAAATCACTAGGGGTGGCAACTCTGTGAGAAGGTGACCCTTTTTGTTGCCTTGATTCTTACTCAAAAAAATAATATAAGTCTATCAATCGTTTCCGTCACATGTATTAAACCCTTCCATTAGGTTCTAATTGACCCAAAAATCAGTCAGTGTTTGTATTTCCTGTACCTTTTTGTCGGAATATCTACCGCCAATGCGTCTCTGCCCAAGACGGTGAAAAACATTAGTTGTTATTTCCCAAGATTATATCCTAAACTTTCTGTGGATCGGCTGTTTGCGTCTCACCGAATTTAAGGCGCTATTATAGATGAATTGGAAGAGAAAGACATGCAAAATTGGCATTGATACTTTTTTAACTTGCCTTTGATTGCTGACACTCTAAGGTGAACAGACACTGCGGCGACAAACTAAACGCTCGCTGAGATAATCTCTGTACTATATTGAGCTATCGTGCTAAAAAAAAGTACCAAATCTGTAAAACTTCAATACTATATTGAGCTTTAATTTCAACATAGAATTAGGGCATGAAGCTCCCAATAAGAGATGAAAAGAAACTGTACTGGCTATAATATTATGGAAAATATTCGGACTTGCCTGATGTTAAGACTTGTATCTAAACGTTTGATAGATACCACCGTCTGTGTATCCATGGGTGGCACCTCCTGTTTTATTTAATTTATTTTTGTTTACCCGTCTACAAGAAGAACTGAGCATAGATGAAAAAAGACGAAAAAAATGAGCATTTACAGTAACAAAACTTACAGCAGCATGTAAGTGTAGCCTAATACGAGACGAAAAAAAACACACAGAAAGATCGTATTTATCAAACAAAAACATTAAACCATGGGTTTGTTATTTTATTTTTATGTTTATCACATAAAACTGCAATTTCTGGGTCTACTATTCTACATTTATGATTTAATCTTGAGCTGCGTTCCCATAGTAGAATGTGGAGTAAGTATTTGGCGGAACGAAGAAATGGGGAATGGATTTTTCCTATTAGTGATAATCTTGCAGAAAGGCATAAGATGCAGGATATGAGGCAGCACGACAGTGTTGTAAAGATTCTTGAGGTGAAAAAGGCTGACGCAAAGTCGTGAGGTGAAAACGGCTTAATTCGTTGAGAAGTGTCTGCGATTTTCCCATACTAGGAAACAAAATGAGTGAACCATTGCAATGTAAAACTTGATCATTTGAATTTCAGTATGAGCTGGAAATTATGAAAGTTTCAACTCATCTATTCCCCCTGTCAATTATACTTAGGCTACTAAGATTATGGCCAGTGGCCACTATGCTCAAGCATGTAAGTGGAACTGATTTTGAATAAAAGTCTAGTATATGCATTGTATCCATAGCTGTTATAGAACGGCACCACCATGTTTGCCCCCCCCTCTCCTCTGCTCTTCCAGCAGGTGTTCGATTCCTAGTGTCGCCGAATATTTTATTTGGGACGAGGGTCAACGGTGTGGACTCTGGGGAGATCAGTCGGAATCGACCTACTTCAAGTAGAACGTGGAAATATCTGGGGGGGAGTGACACAGGAGGCGTCAGAGGATTTACCCTCAACCATGCATAGCACTCCCGCCCAAAGGTGTATAATCAGGAGATCGGTACCTGCACAATAAGGACCATTGGTCTGCATGCAAAAAGTTGCCCCTAAGGGGTAACGTGGTTAAGAACGAACAATTGTCAATAGTAATTGACAATTTGAAAATGTAACTGTCGAGTAACTAAGAATCACCATTTGAAGTTCATTCAGGAACAGCAACGTTTTCGGGCTGAAAAACCTCTTCATAGCTAATTTATCTACTATGGCTGCCTCCCCGTAGTACCATAATATTTGTGGTATGAATATATAATGAGTCAGAGGTAATAGGCTTGAGACTTTCTGTGCAGGATTTCGACTCTTGTTCATAGAAGAGCATCGCCAAGTGCTGAAAACCATGCTGTGACCAAGATGGGCCGAGGATTGCACCAAGCCTCCATTCATACTGGAGGTCCCAGGGACTTCTTGCCGTCCGGCTCTAAGCCGGCTTAAGCGCTTTGGTGTAGACTTGAAAAGATATGTGATCCCCGTCCTGCACTGGTATCCAGGATCATTGCTTTTCCTGGGGTCAAAATAATTTCAATGCTTTAAAGAACATCAAAATGGAACTTGGAATGTTACGACGTTAAAAAATGACTATCGTATTGACATTTTGACTGACAAATTTAGACGATTCAAACTGGACTTATAGGAATTTCAGAAACCCAGATCTCAGGGGTAGAAAGCATGAAACAAGGTAATATAGAATTTGTTCATTCAGGCAGGAAGGATGGAGTACATAGACAGGGAGTAGAGCTCATGATGAATAAAGAAGCTGCTAAGTCTTGTTTAGGCTAGGAAGGTATTAATAATAGAATACTAACTGCTCATTTTATGACTAAGTGTTCAGGATATCAGTTATAGTAGTATATGCCCCTGTAGAACCAACAGAGATACTACTGACTCAGATGAATTTTACTAACAGTGACAGGAACAAATAAACAGGGTCACAGGTACAAATGTGATCTTTTTACTGGGAGATTTTAACGCCCAGGTCGGTAGAAATCAAGGCCGTACCCAGGATTTGTTTTCGGAGGAAGTTTCACTCATTTTTTTTTTTTTGGGGGGGGGGAGGTTACACACAAAAAAACTCCAAACCGCATACAAAATTTGTTTTATGTCCATTTTTGTTACGTTTTTACGAGTCAGACAAACATATCGGGGCGGGTGGGGGGGGGGGGGGGGTCCAAACCCCCTAATCCCCCCTGGATACGACCTTGGTAGAAATAGGGATAGACGGTATCCTAGCCTAGGTAAATTTGGTGTAGGAAAAGAAAACAGTAATGGCTATACACTTTTGCAATTTTGTAGGTATAACAATCTAGTTATCAACAATACGGTGATTGGTCATAAAATGGTCCATAAGTTAACATGGTATTCAAGTGATTGTAAGACAGCAAACCTTGTTGATTATATTTAGTAAACCGAAGACTGGCAGGATCAATACAAAATACTACGGTATATAGGAGTGTTGTAATTGATGTTAAAAGTAAAGATCACCATGTAGTAGTAGGCTATCTAGGGTAAATTTAAAGCTGAAATTTCGGAAGGGTAATTACCTCCCGGGAAGTTAGGATGTTGGTAGACTCAAAGATGAGAATTTGAGAGAAGCTTTCCAGGAACAATTGAATTCTAAACTTGAGAGTTTAAAATTTGACAATGTGGAAGATGGTTGGAATAATTTTAGAAAAACAACTTGTGAAGTTGCTGATGATATATTAGGGAAGAAAGTTAGAACTGCAGCTAGGAATATTAGTGAAAAAGATTTATGTTTAACAGAGAAGAGAAGGGGCTTGTACAAGAATTATCTGAGTGATAGATCATATCAAAACAAAACGAGTGTAAAGCAAGTGGAGAAAGCATTAAAATATGAACTAAGGAGGTGTGAAACGGAGGTGTGCCATGGATAAAATTGCCCAGGATCTGGAGGATGCAGCTAGACGGCATAATAGTAAAATGTTATACTGGCTTGTTAATAAATTGAGAGGGAGTAGTCAATCCGGACTTGTCCCAGTTAAAGATAGGAACGGGGCCACAATTAGTGATAAGGAAAGAGTTAAAGAGAGATGGGCAGAACATTTTGAGAATGTGCTAAACCGAGATAGAATTGCAGGCAAAGATATAGAGGAAAATGAAAAGTTTGTGATACCTTGGATGCGAAGGAAGATTTGTATTGTGAGGAAGATTTAGCAACAGTACTAAAAGGATTAAATAATAACAAGGGTCCAGGTGCTGATAGTGTGGTAAATGAGTTTCTTAAATATGGTGGCTCTGACGTTAGAAATAAGTTATTGAAGATTATGAATATAATTTTTGAAAAAGAGGAAGTACCTAACGATTTTAGGAAAACCGTAATTAAACCACTGTATAAGAAAGGTGATAAGAGTGAGTGTGGTAATTACCCAGGCATTAGTCTGATTTCTGTAGGTAGCAAATTGCTTAGTAATATGATACTTTTTAGACTGAGAGATGCTGCAGACAAAGCTTAAATAGAAGAACAGTGCGGTTTTAGAAAAGGTAGAGGATATGTCGACCAAATTTTCACTCTTAGGTTAATAATTAAAAAGTGAATGAGTTATCAAACACCTTTGGTCCTCAGTGTTATAGATTACGAGCAAGCGTTCGTTTCTGTTGATAGAAGAACTTTAGCAAAGGTCTTATCCTTATATGATATACCAGACAAATATATTAAAGTGATTAGTGCTATGTACGGGAATAACACTGCTGTGGTTAAGATAGACAATGAAGTTAGCAGCTGGTTTTGTGTCAAATCACTAGTTAAGCAGGGTTGTGTTCTATCCCCCTTTATATTGATAATTTTGATGGATTTTGTCTTAAGGAGCACAGAAAAGGGAAATCAAATGGGGGACCACGAAATCAAATGGGGAGGAAACACTCTCCTGGACTTTGATTATGCTGATAATTTAAGCAACCTAGATGAAAGTGTGAGTAAAATGAATTATTTTTTAGAGGTTTTGCGAGTTCAGGGTGCTAGAATAGGTTTGAAAATTAATTTTAAGAAGACTAAGTCATTAAGGCTAGGAATAATTGAAGATGAAAAGGTGGCACTGAGTAACGAAAAGATTGATCAGGTTGGCAGCTTCACTTACCTTGGTAGTATTATTAGCAAAGACACTGGTGGCAGTGAAGATGTTAAAAGTAGAATAGCCAAGGCTCAGAGTGTTTTTTCACAGTTAAAAAAAGTTTGGAAGAATAGGGAGATAAGTCTGCAAAACAAGATTAGAATCTTGGATGCTCCAGTGATGGCAGTGGTCAAATATGGCTCTGAAGCATGGACGCTCCGAAAAGTGGATGAAGATTTGCTAGATGTTTTCCCAAAGAAATTGCCTACAGATTGTTCTGGGTACCCGGCTGACTGACCGTATTTCAATTAGTAGGCTCTACGAAAAATGTGTTTCAATCCTTCTTTCTGGGACTATAATGAAAGAAAGTTGAGATGGCTAGGGCAGGTTGTGCAGATGAAGGATTCCAGATTGCCGAAGATTGGCCTTTTCGGCCAACCGTCTAGGGCTAAACGGAAAGCAGGTCGTCTTCGTCAGAGGTGTAATGACGCCATAAAGAAAGATTTAAATTAAATGAGAACTTCCTGGGAGGGTTTAAAAAGGAAGGCATTGAATAGATTGGGATGGAGAGCGTGCGTAGCTGTGTTGGCCTCAGGTGGCTTGTCACTGCGGTGAGTTGTTATTAGTAGTAGTAGTAGTATTTCGATTAATCTTAGTGATTAAAGTTTGTTATGAAAGCAAATTTGTGGGAATTTCAAAAAATAGCATGAAATCCCAAAAATATAGCATTGGATCCAAATGAAACTGCACCACTAAAAGCACCATAGCTGATAACCCCATATCAGAGAACTGTAGTCCCCCATCTTCAGAAACAAGGAAATCAATTTTTCACAATGGGTCCACCGATGCTTCTCTTTTTTTTTTCGCTTTTTTTTCAGTTATGGCTAGTGGGACACTGAAATATCATAGAGAGGTATTTGGGGGTTCATTTGAAATGAAATTGCTATATCTAGGGCATTTTTTAATTAAAAAAGATAACAGTATTCAAATAAAGATTTAATAAAAATAATATAACAATTTTGGAAACAACTGTATCTTCATATGCCAGATGATATAACAATAATATGCCATATATAATAATAATATGCCAGATGATGAAGGGGTAACGGGTAGCTAGGCAGGAGTGGAGGAGATGCTAAATATAACATCCAAGATTTCGGGGAAATTCCAAGGAGTTGTTTTTACTGAAGCTGATTCATGGCGTTTAAACCAGGGTTGCCAACTGCCTACATCTAAAAAAAAATGAGAATCAATCCCCAAATGAGTGACTTTGCTACAAAAAGAGTTCAAGTCAAAAAAATCATTTTTCAAATGTATTTAAGTGAATTCAGCAGGGCTCCCTGCTTAAATAAACCTCTAGATAATGAGTTAGATAATAAGAATCGTTCTTTTTATAGCTATAAGATTGTTTCATGTTTGTCTTTCATACAGACATATTTGAATTTACATACCTGTTGGATTTCCACTTGTTAATTTGTCTTTGACCTCTTCTCCTTAAAACGGTTGGAAATGCTTGAAAGACGACTCGACGATTGGGAAAAGGCACAGGCAGAGGTAACAGAGACACACCGGCTACGAGTTTTATCTCTTGCACTCAAATAATTTGATTTGAAGTTTTTTATTTCGTTGATACTTTTTCTATCACTATTTCGTAACATAGTGCAAAAAAGAAAGGATTTAGCTAAAAATTGACATTAAGGTTGATTTTTCCCGTCCTTTGATGGAAAGAGTGCAATGAGGTAAAAAAGAATGCAAAAACAAGAAAGTCTTCAAGTTGGCAACCCTGTTTTAAACGTCATGTTTTGATTAATAATTCTGTTTATTAAACATTTTAACATTTAAAATGGAGGCTTTGCCTCCCATCCCAAGGGTTAAATCTTTAGCACCTTTTGACTATTTCCTTAGGAATAAGCAGTATTTAGAGTCATAAGCTAATGAGCTATCGTTAGTGTTTTGGGTCTTTTCCCCCAGGCAAGTTTTTTTTCTTCTACTAGTACTACTAGTAACTCACTGCAGCACCAAGCTGCCCGAGGCCAACACAGCTGAACAAGTTCCTCCTCCACCCCAATCTATTCAAAGTTTCACTCTTTAACCCCTCTCAATAAGTTCCAATTTTCTTGAAATCTTTCCTTAACTCCAGTAATGCGGTCATGTTCGATGGCGTAAGGCTACATTAACAAAGAAATAAATTCCACATACCCCACAGTAGACCTCAGCCGACAAAATAAGAATGTGATATTTCTTTGTGTACCGCCAGTCTGCTAGGCTAGAAAAAATTGCCTGAATGCTATGTCCTATCTGAAAGAGTTCAATATCAAACAAAGTAGAAAATAGAAGAGGTAACATTGAATCTAAAATTTTAGGAAACTCTAGCTAAAAATGTAAGAGCAACAAAACAGAATCGCTAATTCATTTGGCGCTCTGTAACACATGATAAATTCTACAAAAAAAAATCACCAAAAATGCTTTTCTGACTTTTTTGCTGTTGTTAGAAAAGTTCTTTTTTATCTATGCAAGAAGAAACAGTCAAATGCTAATAGTCACGAAGTTTTTGATATTTGTATTCATGCAAAATTTTGACATCGAATTGCAGTCAATATAAGACAAACATTATATAATGTATTTTAGAAAAGATGGAACATTCTATCCATCTTGAGAACTGAATGCTGCAAAGGAAAGCAATTAATACCCATTGATTGAACGTGCTAAGATTATAATGTCAATAAAAGCCAGCCAATTAAAATATGAAAAAAAAAACTCGAAGATACGACAGAAAATAATTCAAGATCATAAGAATGAAAACTATTCAAAGGCAATTCAGAAGAAATTATGAAAATTACTTCAAACAATCATACTTACTTATCTTGTTCCTGGGGACACCTTGCTTCAATTTATTTGTTGCAACTTCTTACTTACAGTCCGTTACGATGAACTGTTTGCTTTGTGCTTTACCTCTTGAGCCAAATTTAAAGAAAACAAAATAAAAATTTTTAAATTGTGATGTACAAAAACGTGTGTTCTATTGATTTACATGCGAAAAATAGCCTTATAAACTGCATAAAAAACTACATGAAAAAGAATTACTTAATAGGAAAAGATTAATGCTTAATGGCTAAAAGTATTTGGTTAAAAAATTAAACGGTCAAGGAAAAAAATCGTTAATTATAAAGTGTAAGAAGAAATTCCTTGCAACCCTGGGAATTGAAGCAGGAATTGTTGCCAAGAAATTTTTCACATACTTTCGAGGAAAGAAATATAGTCACTTCTTAGTTTACAGTAGATCTAAGTATTTTCTAAAATTAATTGACAATTTGAAACATGAAAAGGTAATATTTCGATATAACACAGCAATCAGATGGCAAATAAAAAGGTACAGTTCGGATTCCCATTCAGGAATTTTTCATTACCTTTAATGAGTATCATCAAGGGGCATTGGCGTGGCGGAGGAAGGGATTTCTGCCCCTTCTATTTTTTTTACCCTTCCGACCAGGTTTTTTTTGAAATTTCGTTTTTTTGTTATTTTCATTGAAAAGTGATTTTTTTTTTTTTTTTTCTTAGTATTTTCATTAAAAAACGAAGAAAATTAGTAAAAATACAAAATTGAGAATTGGAAAATAAAAATACTTTTTTTTCCCTCCCTCCTAAATTTCAGGAATTGACGCAACTGATATCGTCTATTAGATTACACTGTGCTATGCACAAGGGTTTGAACCCTGCCGAAAGTTTTGTCCGATTCGTAAAAAAAATAAAAAAAATGCATATAAACAAACTTTTGAAAGTGTTTTCAAAGTTTTTTATTGTATCCCCCCCCCCCAATAAAAATCCTGGACGTGCCCTTGACTGTGTATGTGTATCTCAACTTCAAAATATGGTGAAACTCAGAAAAATAATCAACTTGGATATTAAATGCTAAATATGTTGTATTTCAATGCTAAGTAATAGTCTCTCTTTTGGAATTCCCAAGAAAACCGGCAAATTTATGTTGCTAGAAAATCTCCGCATGGGCTTTCCTATCAGGAACTTTTTTCTTGCTCACAAATAAAAAAAATTAAGGAAGAATAGTTAAAGGAACAAGATTACCTCGACTTAAGGCCACCTAAGATACTGGTCCTGAGCTCGGGATTTGTTAAAAATCTACTTTAACTTTACCTTCACTTCAAGTAGAGTCCTTCATTAAAGAAGCGCAAACAGAATTAATGCTGTTTTTTGTTCGAGGGAAATTAAAAGAATTAAAATTGTTTTAGGACTTCACACTAATCATCTCAGAGGACTTACAACCAATAGTTTTAAACTGGTCAGCAGGATTTCCCGGATCTTCCCAGCAGCTGTCGTATCTGAATGCCCAACTCACTAACCGCGACAAACAGTGTCGGAGTTAAGTTGTGATCCGGCCGGAACCAGGAACCTTCGTAGTGGTAAGATAATCCTCTTTATATAGTGGTAAGATAGTAAATATGGGTTGCTACCATTTCATCTAACCGTCACAAGCACTAAACGTCATTTCGTCGACAAGGAAAATCCGTAAGAACGTCGACAGTCATAACGTCGACAGTCATAAATTCGACACGTCGGGTTACCGATAAAATCCGTCAGGACATCGACAAATTTTTTTAAGTATATAATAGTAATAAGTAAATAATAGTTTAGAAACAAATTTCGGCTATATATTAGCACGGGTCGATGTTTTGACGGGTAGCGATTGTGACTGTCAATGAACTGACGTGTCGATACTATGACTGTCGATGTCCTGACGGCTAGTGGTTCTGACGGATTTTTTTGTCGATGTTATGACGGATTTTGTCGATGTCCTGATATTTCGATGTTCTGACGGGTAGCGATTGTGACTGTCAATGAACTGACGTGTCGATATTATGACTGTCGATGTCCTAACGACTAGTGGTTCTGACGGATTTTTTGTCGATGTTATGACGGATTTTGTCGATGTCCTGACGTGTCGATGTTATGACTGTCGATGTTCTGACGGGTAGCGATTGTGACTGTCAATGAACTGACGTGTCGATATTATGACTGCTGATGTCCTGACGGCTAGTGGTTCTGACGGATTTTTTGTCGATGTTATGACGGATTTTGTCGATGTCCTGACGGTAGTGGTCCTCACGTGTCGTTTTCCTGACGCCTTCCCAGTAAATATTACTCGTTCATAACCTAAAGCTGGATCTAAAGAGAATCAAATCTTTGGTAATTAGATTTTAGTGAAGCTATTTGTTGTCTGGACTCATTATTATTTGTTTTTTCTATATTCTTTTTTTTTTGCTAAACTGTGATTATGTACCAAGTAATAAGGTCAATGTACAAGTAAACTACCTATAGGTAAGTAAATAATGAATCGATTTACACTTTTCTGCTTAGAGCTATAGGTAGCTGGATCAGCTAAAGGTTTAAGATATATGAAAAATCCTTATATTTTTGGTAACATAACTTATTTTGTTTACACATACAGCCCCCAAAACTCTGTTAAAAAAGAAAAGGTAAAAGAGAGTAGGGGATAGAAACTGATCAAAAGTCAGTCGTGAAACTCAAGAGGGGTGTTTCCAGAACTGTGTAGTTTATCCAAAAGAACAAAAAACATATATACAATGAAAGATATTAAAAACTATAGAAAAATAATGTAAATTCGTGATTTTTACTATTGGAAAAAAAAAAAAAAAAAAATCATCAGATTATTTTGGGTATTGTTTGTGATCCACACATCTGTTAGATATGTGCCGACCTTTCTTTATATAATTCCTAGTAAAATGACACTGATCTATACACATGTTGATTTTAATAGCCCCACCCATAAAAATAAATTCATCCATACGTCTGCGTAGACGATACTAGATGACTTATGCTTTTAATTACAATTTTCGCACTCAACCATAAAGCTTTCCCTCTATTCAAAACTGTTAACCCCTGGAATCCTGTAAGAGTTTCTAGGTAAAGATAGGGTTACTTTAACCTCGAACACTAAGTAGAACTTGACTTTCAAAGTCAATGCCTAAGTGGAAATGTATGGTCCCTGGGGCATTAAAGCCTTTTGTGAATCATTTAGAGGAACCTTTGGTCGGAACTTTTCGTTTTGTTCTGCTATATTGTGCGTATACCAAGTAAAGCCTTTTTCGCTTGTATAAAACCCTTTGTCTTAAAATTACCAATTGACACTGGATTTACTTTTTCTCTAAATTTTGCAGGGGATCCAAAATCAACATTACTAAATTGTTTCATCCTTGCTGTTTCACAGGTGGTTTGTTCAGTGAATCGTACTGATTGTTCTTCCCGAACGTGTCTTGATTTGTTCTTTGCAGGGCCATATCCAGGATTTTTGTTCGGGGGGGGGGTTACCCGATTTTTTTTTCCCCGTGGACTTTGTCTAACATCCTCTAGATGGGTATTTTTAGACTAATTTTTGACTCGGTCAAAAATTTCGGGGGAGGAGGGGGGGGGGGTTTTCAAACCGGGTACCCCCCCCCCCCTGGATACGGCCTTGGTTCTTTGGACAGGATTGATGAAAATAACCAAACAATTCCAACAAATACAAAAAAAAGATTAAAACACAAAATAAATTTTACTTTCTCAACCCTGACGACGTGGTAGTTAGGAAGGGTCACCGATTTACATAAGGTAGCACATGGTAGCACAAGGTAGCACATGCCAAGCTTGGTGAAAGTGAGCCAAGCGTTGCAAACATGTACTAGGTGTTTTTGGGAATGATCCACGTGTGGCTTCACTGCGCAGCTAACGTGGCACTCTCAGATGTACACCAAGGGTGAAAAGGGGGTAACCCCTTGGGGAGTTATAACTTTGAGTTCTAGGAAAACGTATCGTTAAAACGATATTAGCTTTTTGTAAATAAATATAATTCTAAACTCGCTTTTCTCAATCAGGATAATTGGAGGCACTCTTAATTTATGAAACCTTATTTACAAAATTTTGTTAAATGAAGGAAGGAAGTGAGATTAAAATGAACAAAAGTTATCCAGTATTTGGAAGGGGTTTAATCCCCTATATTTTTTTCCAGTAGCCATGACCATTTGATGATTGCAAGTGATTGCCTTTCAAAACATTCGGACCAAAAATTTTATTGTCTAACGTAAATGGGAATCAAGAAGTCTTTCATTTCTCTAGGTACTGAAAAAAAACTTTTTATCGTATTGCGTTTGTTTTAGGCATTTGTTCTTGAAATGATGGGAGGGGAGTAAAATTTTAGTGTAAAAATGGGGAGCTAAGGGAGTGGCGACCACACTTAAATGTAATAGTATTTTTTGTCGTTTTAAGTTTTGCTTTGCTCTTTGCTCCCATTAAAAAAAAACTTATTCTTGTCAATTATGTTCGTTTTTACTACAATATTTAAGCTTATTCTAAATATAAGGGAGCTCTCATCTCCTCAACTTCCTGCTCATTGCAGCCACGTTTAACTTCTGAATAGCAAACACTTCGAGAAAAATGGTTCATTGAATTATATTTTCTTTCAAACAGTTCGCGGTTACCAACTGTAAGTAAGGGGCGACTCGCCTCAATAGTAACCGAAACTGTAAAAACGGGAATTTTAATACCAATAGATACATCAATAATACCGTAGATACATGGAGGGGGTTACGTGGGTGGATCTTTCCATGGATAAATTTTTCATTGGGGAGAGAATTTTCCCATGAAGGGGGCGTGGAATTTCCCAGCATTATTTAAAAAACGGTCAGAAATTAAATGAAAAAAAAAAATTCAACTGAAAGTAAGGAGCAACATTAAAACTGAAAACGAACAGAAATTATTACGTATATGAGGGGTTTGCCCCGTCGTCAATACCTCGCTCTTACGCTAAAGTGTTTTTTAGTACTTTCAAAAGAGCTATTTATTCTAATTAAACGGCCTTTGTGATTCAGCGGCCATTCTTAAAGAATTGGAACAAAATTCGAACTTTAGAGCAAAGAGCAAGGTATTGACGAGGGGGCGAACCCCCTCATATACGTAATAATTTCTGTTCGTTTTTAAGTTTTAATGTTGCTCCTTACTTTCAGTTGAAAAAAACTTGTTTTTTTATTTAATTCAAAATAATAAGAGAGCTAGATACTTAAAAAGAGAGCTAGAACTTAAATCTTCATCCCTCTCCCGATGATCTACAACCACCGATTCGTTGCGGTTACCTCTTGGATAGAATAAAACTGAAACTAAAAACACGCATCAGTGACCATTCTTCTCGGAGAAAAAAAATTGTGTTTTCATTTATTTTATATTTTACATCGAAATTGCACCTTTCTTGGGGGGTGTTTTAAACGCTTTTTCTAAACAAAAATTAAATTTTGTTTTGGAATTAGCTTCTAATGCGCAAAATTTAAAATTATGCATTTCACATATTTAAAATCAGAAACAAATAGTTGTTTTTATTGCTGAAAATTAAATAAAATTCTATTTTTTTTTCAAAGTCCCAGTTTCTGTTGGCAAAGATCTTGTTACTGAGAGTTCATTACCACAAAACAGTAATGCCAACTAACTATATTTTTGAGGGGTAGAGGATTTGAAATATCAAAAATGTATTTTAGGGTCATTATTTTATGTTTTCAAGGGTAGATCGTCGGACAAGCCTTGTTTTTAGGGGAATTGTTGTTTAAAGCATCGCCAGTTTTAGTAGTTTATTTGTGTGATTTTAAAAAAGGATTAGAATGGGCGTGCCTAAAGATATTGTAAGGGCACAGAATTCTACTTCTCCTAGGTTTTTTGGGGTTGAGGGAAGTTTGGGAGGATGGAGGATGATGTATAGTTTCATTGAGAACAAGGTTTTATAAAAATATTTATGTATTATTAATGTATTTCCACGGTGAAAGGGGTGCCCTACGGCGGAAGGGCACCCTGCAAAACCGAGAATGTTTTTTTTTTGTGGTTTTGAAATCTTTTGTAGTATACACCTTGTCTTCGTCAATTATGTTTGGCTACCCAAATCTAAAAATCAAAAATAAAAGATGTTTTTAAATTAGTGTAGGTGACATTAAAATGTGAAATTAAGTGAAAATGATTATTATGTCACCGAAAGGAGAGGAGGTGGGATTTAAAAAAAAAAAAAAAAAGCATCACCAAAAACAACATACCATGCTGCGATCTCTTTTGCTACTTAAAAAGGGCTCTGCCAATACCCTCGAGCCATGAACCATAAACCAGATTATTACCACAATCTGTTTGATGAGGTTGAAATTTGAAGATTTTACGGATAGGAAGGTTAAGCTTTTTGCTTCCTTATATTATTATAGTTCCATACTATTGTTTTAAATATAAGCTCTTATTTGTCATTAATTAGAGGACGAAAAGATAGAAAATCTTTTTTTTATACAATTTGAATTTTTAGAATTGGAGTTAATTAGTTATTAAAATTATAATTTAGCAAACAAATTAAGTATAGTAAAAAATATCTACCGTTCCTGGAATAGTTATGCTTAAATTGAGTTACATTCTATGGGAAATAAGTTTAGTAGTTTAAGCATATAGGCCGATTAAAACTTCTAATTTGATTAATAGCGGGTATTGTATTCTTTGGGGTAGGCTGTGGAGGATCCTCTATTGCTCTGAAGATAAAGATTACGTAAAAAATGCATTGGATTTTGTCTACTAGGTTTATTGGACCTTTTTTCGTGGCTGAACCTCTCCTATGAAATTGGTTGGACCTTTCCCAAAGATGAATTCTGACCATTTTTATTGAGATTCAGATACGCAGCTATTTAAAAACAAATATTAGAATCCAATAAAAAGCTATTCTAGTTCAAAAAACATTTAAAACAAAATAAACGTGTTCTTTTGAGTGTTAAGATTTCTAAACTGAGGCAAAAAAGAGAGAAAAAAGGGAAATGTTAAGATTTCTAAACTGAAGCAAAAAAGGGAGAAAAAATCGAAAAAGTTTTTTGCTATAAATTTTCAGCTAATTTTTTCAACATTTAAAATCGTGCCCGGAGAGCAAAGAAAATGCAAGAAAAGAACAATAAGTACGACCTTGTAAAAGAAAATTATTTGCATATCTTTCTAAATTTCTATTTATATAATGCTTAAGTTAATCTAAAAACAATCTTTTAACCTGTTTGAATTCTGAGTTACCAGAGTTACACTTCTGAACACTCAACGAGAATATTATTTTTTTAATTATATCATCTTTTCAGTGTTGCCAACATTGCCATCTGTCTCCTCGCCCATACATAACCTCAACCACCTGCAGATGCCTCAATACCAACAAAACTGTGTGACCATAAAACGAGACAACGCAGTTGCAAGTGATTCTTTCCTTAATCCATTCGTGTCGAACAATCTTCAACTTTCCGTAACCATGCATCCTGAGGAACTATCGATGCAGTTAAAAGAAAAGCTTTTGAGCCTGCAGTGTAAGCCCACACCAGAGAATGGAGGTGGGAAGATTCAGGATATGCAGAGGCATGGATCAGTCGTTTTTGGAGGCCTTACTGAAGTTGAAAAAGTGGTTATTACTTGTTTAGTCGGCTCTTTTGGAAATTATGCTACTTAAAAAGTTAAACCGGACTTTTTAAAAAGTTAAAAAGTGTTAAAGTTAAACCGGACCTGAAGAGTTATTGTATAGAGTAGAGATAAGTAAAAATAAGGTAAAACATAAACTAGTTTCTATTTTATATTGTTCTTTTCGTGACTTGTCCTAGGTTTAACAGATCGTAGATCGTAGATCTATGTTTTAACAGCATTTCTACTACGACAGAAATATGTTTAATAATCTGTTATATTCATTGATTTTGTATTGTTTTCTGTGTAAAACTAATCAAGATCTGCCCCTCCCCCCTAATTATTCCTCTGAAAAAGAACAAAATCGTCAATTGAATTTATTTCGAGAGAAAGCTATTTGTATCAGGACCGTCCAAAAGCATGGTTCAGAATAGCAAAGACCACTACAAAATAAAATAAAACCTTAGAATTAGGAGTTTTTTTCCGAAAAACTCACAAGTCTGATAGCTTGACAAATGTATATTTCCTACCATTGAAAACTGTGAACTAGACACATTAAAACTGTAAATTAATTCACAAAATATAGAGAATTGAAGTTTATTCAGACTCATGTCAAATATTTAATTGTAAAATGTATCATGAGCAATAAATTCAAAAATAAGAAATCAAAGAAAAAAATGAAAAGAAGCATCTAGTGTGTTGGCTAGTGCCATTATTATTCACTAGAAAAAGTAAAGGGAAGAAAATAAATAAAAACTGTTAATACATTGCTTTATCAACCAATCGCTAATTAATTTTTGATCTGAAACTGCAATCTGGATTGGAAATGAGATATGCTCCAAAGTTTTTTTTTTTTTTAAAACATAGTGCTTTTGACTTAATGACCTTTATTTTTTAACAGCCTTGTTTTGTTATTCCAAGAGAGAAGTATATAAAAACATTGCCACGCGACGTTAAACAGTTAACCAGATGGTATTAAAGAAAAAAATAGAAGATAGGAATCATTCTAGAAAATGTTAACTTAGTGGGCATATTCCAGTTCTAAAAAACAATCTAGGTTCTTTCAAACTAGTCTTCCGATAGCCACCATTATCAAAAATTGCTTTATTTTCTGGATAAAGCAATTCAAGTTCACAGTATGTTCTGGAAGCAGAACTAGATCCTGATTTTAAGAACAAGAAAAGACAATAATAAATTTGGCTTTTGCCGTAGAAACTAAAAGTATAAGTTATTGTAATAAATCGTTGCTGTTAGGATTAAAGGGCGTATATGATATTTTCGCAATTTGGAGCTGATTTTGAAAAACCCTTTGCTAAAGCTCGAGTCTCACGTTTGCCTAGCTAGAAAACAACACTTTTGACCAATCAGGACTGCCAATAAAAAAAAAGAAATATTTTGTGATCAGTCGAAAATGATTTTATCTAGACATTGATGTGACCTTGTGACCTAGACATTGATGCTAAGCACGCGTGTGAACTAAGATCGAACTGCTCTCAAAGGGAGGAGGAATAGGCCAATGCATGTTCGTTGATAATAGCTCAACAAAGAAATTTCAGTAGTTATCTCATAAACGTCAAAATGACAGATACAACTTTAGGCTTAGAGCTTGATTAGAGTCAATATATATCCCGGCTTACATTTATATCTTATCGTTATGTCATCCATATTTTTTTTTCGTGTTCAGTTCCCCGCAAACTGAGGCATTTCTGTTTCCAGATAAAGGAAAATAAAGGGGAAAAAGATAAAGATTAAGAAATTCTAATGTCCAGAAAAGGGGAAAGATAAAGGAAAACCGGATGTCCTAAAAAAAAGAGTATCTTGATGTGTACCTTTTCAAGCGTTTAGTTCGACAAGATCTTAAATAGTTCCTATTACCTGTGCCATAATTTTGTGTTTATTATCATGTACAGAGTTGTTTCAAATATAACTTTATTCGTTTTACATTGCGTTTGTGTTCAGGAATTTTTTTACGACTATAATACTTTAGAATCCCAGATATGCAGTTGTTATAATACCGAGATAAAATCTGTAATAAGCAATTATAAGAATTCTTATTCGATCTTGGCTAAAACAAAGTAGCAATCTTTAATAAATAGCTAGTTCTGTACGGCATGTTTTTTGGCATTAGTATCCATTAGGTCTTTCGGTATGCAAGATTTCGTGGGTACTGTTTATAATTAATTGAGATGATTAGCCACTGACTTAGAGACTCAGGTGTATTCTCAGTACGTACTAATGATTTTGATTTGATTTATTGACAAAATAAAAACAATAGCATATACTTATTATTTTTAATACACTAATAGCATATACTTATTATACTAATATACAGGAATATGTATATACTTATTCCTATACTATCAACATACCAGATGCTATAAACGGCCAATACGGGAAATTTGAGAAATCAATCATTTGACAAAAATTTCACATCGAACAAAAAACACACCTTTTTCAAATAACATAAAGCAGAAAAACTAAACAACAAAAACGTGTAAACAATTTTTTTCATGTGCTCATGTGCTCAGTTAAGATACAACTAAACATATTTTTTTAGAACGATATTAGTGAAAACGAGTATTTTACATATTTAGGCAATGTACGAGTATTCTACGAATGAAACGAAATAAATCACTTCACAAGAGTAACGCATCAAACGGGGACACATAACTTACGCACAAAACACTAAACGGAAAAACTAAACAAACAACTTTAATATACTCAATAAGATATTTGTTTATATTTTATTGGAACGAATTTAGCGAAATTGATTCTCTTATATAGTTGGGCAACTTATTCACACACCTCTACATCAACATATCGTAATGACAGTACACCTCTATGGCTGTGGAACATTCCTGATATGAGTAAGTTATATTCAGATGAGATTGTTGGGCACAAAGGATACTCTGAAGCTATTTGAAACATATTAAGTTGTCTTAGTCCAAGTGGTGATAAAGAATTAATACACGAGTAAACCAAACTTGCAACTTGGAGCGTAGATAAAGCACAAACACGAGTTGTTTGCAACTTGGAGCGTAGATGTTTTAAAAACATTTAAACTTTTTCCAGGCGATATGAAAGCACTTGTAGAGTATTTATTTGAAATTGAGTTTTTACTGCCCGATTTTGTATTACTTGGATTTAACGTAGATTATAATGAAAAAAAAAAAAAAATTTAGAGTTTTTCCTGCCCATAAACAGTAATTATGTCTAAACGAATTAGAGTGCATCCATACTCTAAATGTCAAGAAATAAGAGTATAATGTAAAGTTTTAAATGCTTCATGAGGAAATAAAATACTTTAGTCTATTTAGAATACCTGTCCGTCGGGAAATTTTGATGGAAAGCTCTCTCACATAATCTTTCCATGTAATCTTTTCATCAATAATCATTCCCAAACACTGGAAGTTGGTTACCCTTTCAATCACAACATTTTCCAAATACGAGTTACGACACCTGACGATTCACTATTAGTTCTAGTTAATTTTTCTCTAACGGTCTGAATTTTCGGGAATGTTTACAAAATTAGAAGAAAAAATTTGCTGGCTGGCTAGATTTTTATTGCATTACAAGCTTTTTCAGGCAATTTTTAAGTTCGATAATGCAAGGAGCCAATTTAATTATCGCTCCAAAGGATTTTTCTTCTTCGATGATGAGTCGTCTGAAAAGCATAAGATCTGAATGACAGCTTTCAGAGAAAATACCAAATGACTAGGACACATTTTAATGTCTGTGTTTGAGTAATTTTCTTCTTTAATCAAACAAAACTTAACCTAGAAAAATCAAACCCTGCAAAATTCAACATCATATCAAGGAGCCCCTTCCAATAGCGACAATTCATTATGGGAGATAGAGAGAATAAGCATCGAAAGGAAAGATGGGATATTGGTGGACGATGCCTTGAAGGGTAACTTTCAAAGGCTTTAGATGATTATGATGATGGCAATACTCTTAGAGATGCTAGAGACATTGTAGAAGACCAGACCGATGATAATGATGATCATGGCAGGAACGGTGAAGATACTGAAAATCATAAGCCATGTCTTCGTCAATATCATCACAATAGACTTAGTTTTTGATTCCACCATTATTGCTATTGTCGTTGACAATATCGTTGTTTTCATTGACGTTACCGTCATTGTTTTTTACCTATTCTTAATTGTCTTGCCCACCATTGTAGTCATTGTTGTCTTCTATTTCATCGACACCGTTATCGGTGTATTTGTTATCAAACACCTTCTACAGGAATTAGTGTGAATTCACTTCAATGAGTATATTGTTGAATTTCCACAAATGGGTAGCTAAGGTTTTCAGCGCCCCGTGACAGTGTCAGTTTTTGCCCCCCCCCCATCGTTACCGCAATACAAGCTAAAAGAAAACAGTTTTGGTGCCTCCTCAAAGGTAGTGCCTGGAGACAACCTTCAGCTCCTGCCCTTCCCCTAGCTGCGTCACTGAATTTTCCATGTCCTGATTTTTCTTTTATTCTTTGAGCTTTCAGAGTTAAATTTTTCGTGGGTTGAGTTTTCGATATGTTGGATTTTAATGGCTAGGGTTTTGTATGGCTCTGGTTGAACTTTTTAGGGATCAGTTTTACCTAGTTAAGCTTTGCTGGTTTATAGGTTGAATTTCACCGCACTCATTCATGAATAAAAATAATTTAAAGAAAATTTTTAAGTTACCATAGGTAGCAAAAGAACAAAAATAGAAAAATACATTGGCCACTCTGCGCACACCTGATTCAGTTTTAGGATACAGGCGAGTTTATTTCTTATCGTTTTGACACACTTGGATGAGGAAATTCTTTCTGCCTGAAAATGAGGGACGAAAAAACTGCATCGGGCGTATGCAACAAGCAATTTTTTAGTAGACAGTGACAATACGAGATGCGCATACAGCAATCGTAACTTGAAGTAATTAGTAGATAAACAGTTAAATCTATTGGATTTCTAAAGGAGATAACACACAGAAAACATACCTGTTCGATTATTTTCAACTTTTCCAACTCAAAGGTCAGCTTATCACCATACATGCCTGAATCGGAATTTTGCAGTATTTCTTAATGAATAAAAATTTTCAGAGTACCGTTAAGTCATAGAGAAAAATAAATATTACTATCTTTTTAACTCTGCTAAAAAGTCTCCTTCGATTCCATTGGTTTAATTTTATGATGTATTTTGTAAAACTAGTCAGATTATTTTTTAGCGTCTGTCAGCATTGCTGTCTTTTTACTTTTGCTAAAAAGTCTCCTTCGGTTCCATTGGCTTAATTCTATGGCGTATTTTGTAAACTAGTCAAATTATTTTTTAAGCGTCTGTTTATGCTATTTTGATAAGTTATATTTTGAGACAGTAATAAGAAAACGAAGCCTGATTAGTTTTTTTTCGTATGAACTTTTAGCCAGCTTTGTTGTCACGATATTTCATACAAATGAACTCTGTTTTTCCTTGATTACACCATCAGATGTATTTAGTGATTAAATAAAAATAACAATTTTTTTTTAACTGAAAGTAAGGTACGACTTTAAAACTTAAAACGAACAGAAATTATTCCGTATATGAAAGGGGCTATCCCCTCCTCAACGCCTCGCTCTTTACGCTAAAGTTTTTTATTGTTTAAAAAAATAAGAGTTGTGAGAAAGTCAAACTTTAGCGTAAAGAGCGAGGCGTTGAGGAGGGGACAGCCCCTTTCATATACGGAATAATTTCTGTTCGCTTTCAGTTTTAACGTCGTTCCTTACTTTCAGTTAAAAAAAAACTTGTTTTTTTATTTAATTTTGGAACGTTTTTGAATTAATGCAGGTTTTGATTTTGGCTCACCGTACATGAATAATTAAAAAAAATTGCTATTAATTTTACTTTTATTTGGTTAAATGGCTTTCTCGAAACTTGTTTAATTTTATTTACGAACGTTTTTATTAGTAATAAATATACGTAACTTACGAATTAACTTACGTAACGAACTTCTATATTCATATATTTTTAATACGTATATTAGGGGGCTCACCCCCTAGTCAATACCTCGCTCTTTAATCTAAAGTTCGAATTTTGTTCCAATTCTTGAAAAATGACCCCTTAATCACAAAGGCCGTTATTTAGAATAAATAGCTCTTATGAAAGTACTAAAAATCTTTGGCTTAAAGAGTGAGGTATTGACTAGAGGGTGAACCCAATCAAACACGTAATATTTTCTGTTCGTTTTAAGTTTTGATGTTACTCCTTATTTTCAGTTGGAAAACTTGTTTTTTTATATTTAATTTCTGATCTTTTTTTTTAAATAATGCTGGAAAATCCGGCGCCCCCTTCATAGCAATGTCCCTTCCCCCATGAAAACTTCCTTCAGGGAAAGATCTTCCCAAATAACCCCCGACCCACCCACCTTCCTACTACCAGAAAAAATCCCCCCTGAAAACATCTGTATACTTCCTAATAACCAATACTATATGTTAACATTGGGTAAAGTTCATAACTTTCAGCCCTCCCCCCGGGGACTTCGGGGGATTAAGTCATCCTAAAGGACGTACTTATCATATTTTCAACCATGCTGAACAAAATGGCTATCTCAAAATTTTGATCAGGTGACTTTGGGAAAAAAATGAGCGTGGGAGGGGGCCTAGTTGCCCTCCATTTTTTTGGTCACTTAAAAAGGGCACTAGAACTTTTAATTTCCATTCCAATGAGTCTTCCCACGATATTCTAGGACCACTGGGTCGTTTACGATCACCCCCTGGGAAAAAAAAAACAAAAAACAAATAAACATGCATCCGTGATCTTCTTTCTTCTGGCAAAAATTGCAAAATTCCACATTTTTGTAGATAGGAGCTTGAAACCTCTACAGTAGGGTTCTCTGATATGATGAATATGATGGTGTGATTTTCATTAAGATTCTATAACTTTTAGGGGGTCTTTCTCCCTTTTTTTCAAAAATCAGCCAAATTTTTTCAGGCGCGTAACTTTTGATAGGTAGAACTAAACTTGATGAAAATTATATATTTGAATTCAGCATTGAAATCTGATTCTTTTGATGTACCTATTGGTATCAAAAACCCGTTTCGAGAGTTTCGGTTACCATTGAGCCGGGTCGCTCTTTACTTACAGTTCGTTACCACGAACTGTTTGATACGAAAAGTATAATTCGTTTTCCATGAATAAGTACTAAACATTGATACTGTTTCTGTTTTTTCGAAAAATAGAAACAGAAAAAAAGAAACAGAACAGAAACAGGCCTGTCAAAGACAGGTGACCTATATCTCCTTTCTGTTCTGGCTTTTGGAAAATCAGCAGCAGAAACAGCCTAGACAAAAAAAAGAACAGAAGTAAAAACAGAAACAGTGCCGATGCTAAATAAGTATTGCAAACTTTGCTTGTTCTTCAACTTATAACTTTTTTGTTCACTTTTTTAAATATCGATAAATTTGAATCTACTTACTCCTATGTCAAACATATTTCTAAATAGGGCTTAGCCCTCCTACTCCAGAGAAAAAATTTAATCCTTTCCTGAAAAAACGACAGGTCTTATGAAAAAAAATACAATACAGAAAACTCCTATTTGAAGAAAAGTGCTCTGTCAGCTTTAAAAAACAATGGAAGTTCAACAATATAACGACATGAAGAAATTTACTGTTTCTTTGTCTGTTTACCACTTGTTTTGTATCTTACGGTACAAGCTTCTTTGGAAACAAAAGCTACATTTTTTGGCTGATTGTCAAGCTCTTCCAAGTTTGCTCGTATTTCCTTTATCTTAGAATTCAATATCAATAGAAATTCCTGCTAAGTAGAAACTGGATTTACAATCCTTGTATTTTTCCCAGGCGGGGACACTGTTCCTCTTTTTGCACTTAGCAGCGTTGGGACTAATAGCCCCTTTTGAATAAATCATGGATTTAAAAGAATAAGCTACTGCAACGCTTCTGTCCATTTTCGTGGCAAGATTCCTGGGAATTCATCCACACATCTTGGACGACTGTATTTGCATAAGCTGAGTAAGGCTTTAAGAGGTCATAAAAAAATTCAGAGTCGGAAACTGGAGTCTCATGATAAAACGACGAGATATTATACGTTCTGTGCAGCTTAAGATTTAATGGTCTTGAAATCTATGAATTTATTTTTTAGACAAGCTGAAAGCAAAGATTGGCAAATAAACAACTTATTGTGCTGGATCCGCAATTTCCTATCTATCTATGCTATTCAAACTTTGCAGCAGGATAATCAAAGATCCAGCTTGAAAAATCATTTAATGAGATTTTTGATGGCTTTTCTTCAAAGTTTGCTTAGTGAACGCCAACTATTCAAGACCAAAACGAATTCCCTGTAAGATAAAGTCTTGAGATGGATGCATCATTAATGGTTATTGGTCTTGTTGTATCGTATGATAGTACTTGCTTTGTCTCATGAATTCTTGTTTTTGACTTCTATTTTTTTCATAACAGAATATTTGCCATTGTATATATGTCCACGTAGACTTAGTAAAGAGCAATATACCTAGTGTGTATTGCTTTTTTTGTCAGCCTCATCGTATAGCTAAGATTGTTATAAAAACTGGAAGAGGGTTCATTCAACCGCAAGATGAAAGATCTGGCTCTAGTTTTCTAGGGGCAATGGAGTCAGTCAATGACTCTTTCCAACCTGCAGCCCCACATGGTATTGGATAAAATTTTCAAGTAAGGCATTTTAACTACAAAGGCCCAATAAATGTAGACTACAAAAGAAAATGACAAACAGCTGCCCACCACTGATTACCTGACGAAAACCAAGCCAGAGCAAAGTGTCATGCGCAATAGAAAATACAAATATACATTTCCACTGTGACACAAAGACAGCCACCACAGAAGAACGTTAAAACAAAATATCCAGAAATCACAAATGTTTTATGATTTTACAAAAGGTACCCAACCCTTCGTCATTAAGGTGTTATCTAGAGAATAATCTTTAAAAAAAAACAAATGCTAATCGTTAAGATTGCAAAATGACTTGAAAAGTAAAACGCAGCGTTTAAAGACGAAAAGTAACACCAAAACAATTTTTTGGCTAAGCTCTAACTTTTGGCAAAAAAAATTAAAAAACAGAGAGGAAAAAGTTATTCCACAGTTGTGTATCTCTGATTGGCCTCTAAGTTTTTATTGAGATGCATCAGCTTCTAAAGGATTGCCTGTTGCTTAGTTAAAACTACAGGAAATTCATTCAGCAATGCAATTAAACCGAAAGTTCCCTCAACGTATACTTCATTCATAGATACAGTGGATTTATTATAAGACTAGCAATCTTACAGGTGTTGCCTGGAGATAGCTAACGTGAGGGCACCGGTTTCTCTTTGGAGCAACAGAAGGGCCAAAGTTTACCGTCTCTTAGGACAACCAAAAGATATAATGAGGGACAAGCAGGATAAGTTTCAGATGAACTGACCTGTTCCAGGGAAGAAGACAAAGACAAAGCTTTTGGCGTTGCTTAGCTAAATTTATTTCCCATAAGTGCTTAAACCCCTTTAAAATACTCGAATGGATTACCTCAGGAAGAACTTGATCACATTTTTTTGGATAGTCCTGATGGAGAAAATAAAATGTCATTTTGAAAATAAACTTTAATTTTTTTCGTGTTGATAAAGGCTTCCGGACGTGGAGTCGAAATATTCGGATTTTTATTATTTAAAGTTTGTTGTTTTTTTTTGTTCCAGTATTTTATTTAAATTATACCCGTTTTTTTTATCTTAAATTTTGTAGAAGTTTTTTTCAAAGAAAAGTTAAGAGGCACATTAAACTTGAAATGAACAGAAATAAATTCCTAGAACAATTCAAAATTAGGATGACCAAAAGTTACTACTAAAGAATAAATTCAACTGAAAATAAACAGAAATAAAAATAAATAACCATTTCAGACATAAATATAACAGATACTATTGTAAATGAATAAATAAATCCTAAATCAAGTAAAAATTAAATTGAAGCCCACATAAAACTTAGAACAAACAAAAATTACTGCAAAGAGGAGTTTGGCTCCTGCCTCCCTTCCCTAACCGCAAGATTTCTAGAGCCTATTACGTCACTTACGTCTTATTCAGGACTCTATGTATTTTGAACAGTGTGCTTTAATTTTCAAATAAATCGACGAAAGATAAATCACAATAATAGTCAAGATGATTGGAAAAAAACTAATGAAAATAAACTAAATGTTTAATATATGACGACATAAATCCCTGGAAATATTAGCAATTCAAGATTCTGCCTTTCATATTTTTTTACCTTTAATTGTTATAAATATAGAAAATGTCTATAATATATTTTGTTCTCAGTAAAGTGCAAATGACACAACAGGCTTTATACGGCTAAGGAAGGAGGTAGCAGCCAAACTCCTGTCTGTTGTAATTTTGTTCGGTTTAAGTTTGAATTGTTTATCTGATTTCTTTATATTTGATGTAATCCTTTATTTTAATTGATTAAAGAAAAACTTTCCCAACAAGAAGATTTTTCAAGAAAAGTAAATAGATATACTTCCCTGTGTTTTATTTTTATTTTTTAAGGTCAGAAATATAAAAACTAAGATTATAAAATATTTTGTTTTCTGTAAATGGCAAATGAAGCGATAGGTATTATAATTGTTACTGTTAGGAAAGGGGGTTGTAGCCCAATTCCTGTTTGATCTAATTTTTGTTCGTTATCAGTTTAATATTTACTTGTTTGTAGGTTTATATATTCATCTATATCAGTATCTGTTATCTTTATGTCTGGCAATGATCATTTATTTCAATTCTATTCATCTTGGGTCGAATTTATTCTTTAGTTAAATAAAAAAAAACAAGTTTTTCAGCTGAAAGTAAGGAGCAACATTAAAACTCAAAATGAACTGAAATTATTCCTTTTATGAAGGAGTTTCCCCCCTCCTCAAAACCTTGCTCTTCACGCTAAAGTTTCTAGCACTTTTAAAAAAGCTTCCTATTCTAATTAAACGGTCCTTGTGTTTGAGGAATCATTCTTAATAAATTGAGACAAACAGTCAAACTTTAGCATAAACGGTTGGACAAATTTGATTGTCATCAGATCTTTACATCAATAAATTTTTTCTAGAACCTTGATTAGTATATCTGGACGTATGTGAACGTAAATTAATTTCCAAATTTAAAAGGAAAATTTGAAGGAGGACTGAAATCGCACGAATTTTCACTGCAAATGATGTAATGTAAAAGTATATTGAAAATTATGGAACAAATTGGCAGCAGAGACTGCCAGATGACAGGCGTGAGCATGCAAAAAAAACCTAAGCGTATAATTTTTTTTAGGGACCGCAGAAACACAAAGATTCAAGTCTCTTTTAAAACCCTCCCACAAAAAAAATTAATACTGAGAGTTTTCAATTGATTCTCCAATTGGGATACAAATCAAGGTTGACTTACCAAAACTGCGTATAAAATAGATTTACACGACTCTTCAGAGCTGAATTAGCTGGGACTTAGCGACGGAGGCAATTATATAGCTAGACGCATAGAATACCGAGACTTTTGGGCGAGAGTTTTGTCCAGAGACCCTGTGTACGCGATTCTATATCCATACTAAATCTAAAATCCATTGGAATTACTGGAAAGCCTCTTCAACTCTTTTCAAGCATAGACACCTTCTCTCAAATCTTTCGGATTTTCCGTGTAACTGATCAAAGGAGGAAAACAAAACCTTGCTTACAATCCTTTTACTTGTGTGTTTTGTTCAAGTCTGAATTCATTCAACTGAAACAAAAAAGAAACCCTTTTTTTATTCACTGCTATTAGGGAAATATTTTAAAAAGGGTATCGCATCCTTTGCCATATTAAGCAAAGTCTCCTTTCTATGTTTTATGTAAATTGGAATTTCTGAAAGAGAAGATACTAGAAAAGAATGCTAGGCAAGGTTCAGAAAATGGAAAAGGGAGCTTTTTACGAAGGACATGATAAATGCAGAGAATAATGCACTCACACTCAAGCTTTGATATTTGATGCTCATAGTTGGGTAGCCAGGTGTATTGCACAAGAGGTCGGAATTCCTCCTTAAATCTTAAATATACGATTCAGAGTAATTTTTCTGTAGTATTTTCAAGACCAGAATATTATGTCGGGAAATCTGTACAAGGTACGGGACTGGAATTTGTACTGTTTTCATGGCAAAATCTGTTTTCATGGAATCCTTTCGTTAAATATTTTAATATTTTAAAATGTTTAAAATATTCCATTTTTTAGGGGAGTCAGAAATTAGAAATTTATGCATTACTTACAGTTCTATATTTTTTTAAATAGCTATGGTTTGATTTATACATGTATTGGCCTTTTTGTAACCCCCCCCCCCGTTAACCGTTACACCAACATATTTTTTGCGGGGGTGGGGGACTCCGTCGGTGCTCAAGAGATGACTAAAGAGCTTTGGAAGTAGTGGAAATAGTAATAGTAGTGGTCTTATGGTGCCAGAGATTAAAATTTTTTTACAAGAACATGCACCCACAGTAGGGGGGTGACAGGGGACAAGAAATTCACCCCGCACTTTCCACTTAAAAGTAAAAGGATCATCTACAGATTTTCCAGTTTTTTTTCAGATATAAGCCGTATTTTTTCTCTATACCTTTTCCATGTGCTGGAGAAAATTTTATTGTCAATGAATCATCTTTTTTCCATAAAGTAATTTTATTCTTCCTCCTCAAGAGCATCTGTCTTGGCCCTTTAAGGCTTTCTTGAAATTGTTTATCTGTTAATATTGGATTGAGAGGGGATGGAAGGGGTAAACTCTCCTGTCAGAGATTACATTCTAAGCACATACGGTTGAACCGGTAATTTAACAGTATGTAATAAAAAATATCCCAAGGGAGGCCAGAAAAAAGAGAAATATTAGCCCCCTCTCTCACAGTATGCATCTATGCAAAATTTGATTGATTTTTTGCTCATATATTTTTTCCACTTTTTTCGCTCCCAAAATCTATAGATCTATCACTGCTCACCATCTGAGACTGGAGCACTCTAAAATTAACTAATTAAATTGTTTCTGGCATTTAAATTAGCAAGAGCGGATCCAGGATTTTTGTTCGAGGGGGGGGGGGTACCAATTTTCGACTTGGTTTTCGACTAATTTTACTAATTTTTACTAAGATTTTACTAATTTTCGACTAATTTTCAACTCGGTCAAAAATTTCGGGGGGGGGGGGGGTCAAACCGGGTAAACCCCTCCCCCTGGATACGGCCTTGTAAATTAGAGCTTTTTCTTCTTTCCGATATTAATGTGAAATTTTCATTTTTCCCATATCTTTTCCTATATAAAGTGAGATAAGCCATATTTAAATGAATCAGATTTAAATAAATTGATTTAATAGATAAGTCAGATTTAAATAAATCAAAAATTTGTTAATAAATGAAATCTATTTTTTAATAAAGAAATATATTGTTAAAATTTGACCTGAAATTTTTGGGAGACAGTGGGAAGGGCCGCTAATCGAGATTTTTGCCCCAAGCGTAAGAGAGGTCAGAACCGCCACTGCCTATATCTTCTTTCAAAGTTAGTTTAGATATGGAAAATTAGCAGCAGTAAATCTAAAACAATTGAGTGAAGTTCTTTAAATGTTGTCATATTAGGGATAGCCTACCTGTTTTCTCAGGAATAATCTATCTGTTTTCTTAGAAATTATGACGGGGCACCTTTTTTGGAAAAACAAAAATCCTTATATATTTTGGAAATTACTAAAGACATAAAAGAGAAGTACCAGACATTTCTGACCAATTTGGCTACTCTTATGAAAGTTATAGCTATTAACCGAAACATAAAATAAAAGTAGAAAGTGTACTCTAGAACCAATACCTGTACCAAACGCAAAACCAATTTGAATCAGTAAGGAATCAAATTTCAACGAAGCAATTTGAAAGTCGTACTCCAATCTAGTAAGCCACATAGCGTTTATAGTTGCTCATCTATTTGTGAACTCTAGGCTTCCCCCATCCATCCTATTTTCAGATATCAAGGCATTCGTTGATCAATTTTGACCTTGTAATTTCGTAACACAGTTACAAAGGTTTCAATATTAAACAGTTCGTTCCGAGGACTTTGAATTTCCTACCATTTCATATAGATTTTGATATAAATAATCCTCTGCTTACTTTTCTTTTGTTATTTTTTTTTTGGGGGGGGGGGTCTATTGCTTTGGCTCTTAACATATCAGTTTTGTTCTAATTATTGTTTTTCTTTTGGTAAACTGTTATTTTTAATTTCGTTCTTCCTTTTTTTAGCATGTCTTATGTTATTCCCCTTTTTTACACGAGCTCATTGCTTTTATTTTTCAGTTGACCTTGTACGATCAGTTTATGCTACATTACTTTTATCACTCTTTGTACGAAACGCAGCATTTAAGTTTTTGTCCTGTATCCAATCATAGCTGATTTTAGCATAATTATTACGAGAAGTTATTCGCAGTCCTAGGAGACAATTTTTTGAATTACTTACAATTATTATGTCAAGTTGGGAAACCTCGGTGTTTACGAAGCATTAATATTGAATGGATTTACAAAGCACTCGAAACTGTCCCGCTATGCCTAGCCAAGTTCCCAGTATTTAACGAAAGGTTCGACTGCTTCTGGCCTGCATTTGGTGACATTATACGGTCGTAAGTGACATAAGAGCCTATTGAGTAGGTGCTGTAAACTCATCGATCAGTTGTCAGTAGAAGGCCTGAAAAGTGACACGGGAGTCGTTTAAGAGTCAATATAGAGGAGAGTTCAGTTCCAGATTCCGGTTTGATTTGCCTCGGTTGTTGTAAAACCATGAAGAAACATAATTCAGTAGCAGATTTAATGTTTTTATTGACCATTTCTTAACAGACACAAAGTATTTTAGTATCCTTTTACTAGCAGTTTTAGAAGATTGATTCATCATCCATTTAATTGTTAAAACTACTACTTGACATATTGCGTAGATTCCTCTTCTTGAGGCTAAATGCCCCGCAGCAAAATATTACCATCATTGAAACAATAGCCATTTATTTACTTCCTTTGCTGAATGTTGTAACTGCCGTGGACTTGCAGTTCCACATAGAAAACCTAAAAATATGTAACCTATCAGATAATACATAATTTAAAAAAGAATGTATTTTAAATAGCGCCCCTCCCCAGGATCCAAAAATGTCGACCATAATAAGCCAAGACAGTTTACGCAGAATTGACACCTAAGGGTTTTTGCATGGAGCATTCCATAATTTTCAAAGACTGTGTCTGTGCCTTGTTGTCTGAAGGTCTGTGCCTTGTTATTCTAGTGAATATGAGGCAACTCTTGTGAATCTATACAAACTCAAAACTGCCAGCAAATGGTTATTAAACATCAGAAATGGACAAAATTTGAGAAATTTGCTCGTACTTAGGTAAAATATGAACCTATCAGATATACATCAATTTTAAAAAAAGAATGTATTTCAACTGAAATTAAGAGCAAGCTTAAAAGGTGAAAAATCTAACGTGAAATTCTGTTTTAAAGTTTTTAGTGCTTTCAGAAAGAATAAACAAAGTCAAACAAGAGCTCATCAGCGATTGTGAACATCAATTTGGAGTTAATTTTTTTGGTTTTGTGTTGCCATCAAGTCCAGAGCGTAAGAAGTATTAAAACCGATACTCTCTCTTGGGTAGAACCTTTAAAAATGGCCTTATATAACAGCATATTTTTCTTTTACGAGCCTATTTGATTTTTTAGAAAAATATTAACTACGATATATAAAAAAAAAACAATATGAAATAAGGAGCGACGTTAAAATACAGAAATTATTCCGTATATAGGGGCTGTCCCCTATATATAAATATATATATATATATCAAAATATATAGGCGTTATATATACGGAATATATATATACTTTCGTTTATATATATAATATATATATATAGTTATTTGTTTTTGGGTTTTGTGTTGCCATCAAGTTCCAGATAGAATATTAAAACCATACCTTAAAAAATGGCCTTATATATCCTATTGTTTAGATATATATATATATATATATATATATATATATATATATATATATATATATATATATATATATATATATATATATATATATATATATATATATATATATATATATATATATATATATATATATATATATATATTATATATATATATATATATATATATATATATATATATATATATATATATATTTAAAAGAAGAATTTCATAAAAGAATTCTTTTATGAAAGAAAAGAAAAAGAATTCATATTTTCATATTAGGAATAAAAAAAAAAAAAAGAGTTATAGTCTAATATGATATTACTAGCCATCGATTCTCTATGGTCTTGCAGTGCAAATACAGTCGATTCCAGTTATGTAAGAATCCGAAGATCAAAATCAATTAATTCGTCTTGGTGAGGAGCTCAAGTTTCGCTAAAATTGCAAAAGTACTTTGTATCACGCCTCTGTTGAACTTTTAATTGAAACATTTTATATATATGTTTTTTTTTTCTTGGAAATTTGTACTTTCAATGAGTTTAATCATTTAGCACCCCTGGTGTCAACATTTTTTAAAGGCTTTTTGAACTTGGTTGCTCGTCGAGTATAAATCCATATTTTGTGGCTCGGTGGGTAATGTTTTCCCATGAAAGATTGTGATTCAAAACAGTTTACGTACTCTTTACTTTTGCAAGCATTAGGCCTACTACAGTAAACCTTAAAATAAGAAAACCTCTTCTTAATAAGGAAAGAGTCCTTCATTTAAAATAAAACCTTATACATTAAAGTGTTCTCAATATACACTTAAAATTTAAAAAAAAAACAAATTTTTTTAACTGAAAGTAAGGAACGACGTTAAAACTTAAAACGAAAAGAAATTATTCCGTATATGAAAGGGGCTGTCCCCTCCTCAAAGCCTCGCTCTTTACGCTAAAGTTCTATAGTTTAAACAAATAGAATTGTGAGAAAGTCAAACTTTAGCGTAAGATCTGGTCAAACTTTGTTCGTTTTAAGTTTTGATGTTGTTGCTTACTTTCAGCTGAAAAACTTGTTTTTTTTAAATTAATTTCTGATCTTTTTTTTTAAATAATGCTGGGAAAATCCGGCGTCCCCTTCATAGAAATGTCCCTTCCCCCATGAAAACTTCCTTCATGGAAAGATCCTCCCACGTAACCCCGACCCATCCCCCCCCCCACTACCAGAAAAAATCCCCCCCTGAAAACGTCTGTATACTTCCCAATAACCAATACTATATGTTACATTGGGTTAAGTTCATAACTTTCATCCCTCCCCCGAGGACTTTGGGGGATTAAGTCATCCTAAAAGACATAGTTATCGTATTTTCGACTATGCTGAACAAAATGGCTATCTCAAAATTTTGATCGGGTGACTTTGGGAAAAAATGAGCGTTGGAGGGGGCCTAGTTGCCCTCCACTTTTTTGGTCACTTAAAAATGGCACTAGAACTTCTAATTTCCGTTCCAATGAGCCCTCCCACGATATTTTAGGACCACTGGGTCGATACGTTCACCCCTGAAAAAAAAAAACAAAAAACAAAAAAACAAATAAACACGCATCCGTGATCCTTCTTCGGGCAAAAAATGCAAAATTCCACATTTTGTAGATAGGAGCTTGAAACTTCTACAGTAGGGTTCTCTGCTACGCTGAATATGATGGTGTGATTTTCATTAAGGTTCTATAGCTTTTAGGGGGCCTTTCCCCCTTTTTTCGAAAATCAGCCAAATTTTCTTAGGCGCGTAACTTTAAATGGGTAGGACTAAACTTGATGAAACTTATATATTTTAAATCAGCATTAAAATTTGGTTCTTTTGATGTATCTATTGGTATCCAAAACTCGTTTTCTAGAGTTTCGGTTACCATTGAGCCGGGTCGCTCCTTACTTACAGTTCGTTACCACGAACTGTTTGATTTAATTCAACCACTAATTGAAAATACTATCAAACAGTTCGTGGTAACGAACTTTAAGTAAGGAGCGACCGGTTCAATAGTAACCGAAACTCAAAAAACTGAATTTTGATGCCAATAGATATATTAAAAGAATTAGCTTTCTATGCTGATTTCAAATATATAGATTTCATTAAGTTTAGTCTTATCTATCAACGGTTACGAGCCTGAATTTTTTTTCCTGATTTTTCGAAAAAAAGGGGCAAACAGCCTAAAAAAGTCAAGTGATCTCAATGAAAATCACACCCTCAGATTCAGCGTATCAGAGAACCCTACTATACAGGTTTCAAGCTCCTATCTGCGAAATGTGGATTTTTATTTTTTGCCAGAAGAAAAATCACGGATGCGTGTTTATTTGTTTTTTTTGTTTGTTTTTTTTTTTATTTTTCCCCTGGGATGATCATATCAACCCAGTGGTCCAAGAATATTGAAATAGGGCTCATTGGAACGGAAATTAAAAGGTCTAGTACCCTTTTTAAGTGACAAAAAATTGGAGGGCAACTAGGCCCCCTCCTCCACCTCTTTTTCCCAAAATCGTCCGATCAAAATTTTGAGATAGCCATTTTGATCATCATAGTTGAAAGGCCCAATACTATGCCTTTGGGTATAACATGAAACCCCCTCCCCCCACAGCCCCACAGACCTTTCCCCACAGGGGAAAGGTCTTTAAGTTATAAACTTTGCGCATTGTTTGCGCATAGTATTTGTTATTGGATGTAGGCACACATTTCAGGTGGGGGGGGGGGAGATAATTTTTACTGTTTTTTTCCACGAGGGAATTTTCCATGGGGGGGGGGGGGGGGTCCAGTGAGTAAACTTGTCAGGGGAAATTATACACTGGGAGAATTTGCCAGAATTCTTATACAAAATTCTTTTTATGTCTTGCTTTCTCTTTTCCGTCTCAATCTTACGCGCATAGTGGTTAAGAGTAATTGTCCGGTGTAAATTTTCACCGGGATTGAATTGTCTAGAGGATGTTTTCGGGGGAGGGTGTTTCTCCGTGGAGGTGGGGCCAGATTTCCTGGCATTATTAATAAAGCGATCAGAAATTAAATTTAAAAAAAAAACAAGGTTTTTCAACTGAAAGTAAGGAGCAACATTAAAACTTAAAACGAACAGAAATTACTACGTATATAAAGGGGGTTGCCCCCTCCTCAACTTTTCGCTATTTGCGCTAAAGTTTGAATTTTGTCCCAATTCTTTAATAATGACTCCTGAACACAAGGGCTATTTAATTAGAATAATACGACGGTTTTTTTTAAGTACTAAAAAACTTTCAAAAAGTTTGAAGCTTGTCCCAATTTTTTAATAATGACTCCTGAACACATGGCCCGTTTAATTAGAACAATATGACGCTTTTTTAAAAGTACTAAGAAACTTTAGGGCAAAGAGCGAGGTGTTGAGGAGGGGCAAACCCCTTTATATACGTAATAATTTCTGTTCGTTTTAAGTTTTAATGTTGCTCCTTACTTTCAGTTGAAAAAAAACTTGTTTTATTTTTTTTTAATCACTTTAATGAATGTTCTTTCCCTGAGAAATTTGACCATCCCCTGCCACGTCAGTCATTCTTACTGTTTTTTTTTTTTTTTTTTTTTTTACTGGGAAAATGAAAAATCTGATTTAAAACAATATGGATCTAAATACCCCTTGCCAAACATGTATATGTTGTAGGCTTATAACAAGGGAATCAAACAATTGAATAAAACAGCGAAGATCTGATTTACGTGTCCCCATGGCCGTATTCAAGGGCGAAGCTACTGGGGTCTGAATCCCTTCCAAATTTTTGGTCGACTCTTAAAAATGTAAAAACAATTCATATAATCAAGTTTTTTGATGCGTTTTTTAAGTTTCTTTTTTAACCCCCCCCCCCAAAAAAAAATTCTGAATACGCTCTTGCGTATCCCTTACATTCATTTTGGATGAATAAATAATTCAAAGTGAAACGGCATTTTTTAAAGATTTATTGCTCAGCAGCGATGCTTTTTGAGGGAAATGAAGCAGGCTTTGGTACATCTTCAGTCGAATTTGTCTAAAATAAAACTGAGTTTACCCTACAAGAAAGTGACTGTCAAGACCTGACAAAAAATGTACCTGAAACAACATAAATAAAATAGAGTCCAATAGTTTTATTAGTAGATGAAGAATCCGAAATCGGAATGGATAGTTTCCACTATTGACTCTAGAACAAAACTATACTTGAATTAGGACTAAATATCTTCACAATATATTTGAATATGTGCAAACCTGATCACGGTTACACAGCAACAAAGCAAAACAGCCAGCGTTTTTCAGCACTTTCAAGCAGTTGGAACAGATTATACGTATTGCAAATAAATTTAATTTGGGTGAAATACTCCTTAATTTAGAGAATGGTTCTTCAATAGGTGTGTCTTGAAGATCATTTTTTCTCAAGATGAAATATGCGGGGATTTGATAGATTTAGCTTTAAACTATTGATGGTATTATAACCTCACTGGGGGTCACCACTTCCACTTTTTATTCCTGCTACAAAACGTTGGTAATTTCATCCAGTAATCATGTGTTCAGTGATCAGTGATCAGTGAAATGATCAGTGATTTATTTATGAATTAAGATGACAGATAAGATCCCGCTTTCTGTTGGCTAGGGTTATCATTTTATTATAATTATGTTTGATTAATTCTTCATGTTCATGTTGAAGTTTTATGCCAAACCCAGAATGAAAATGTTTTCACCTTGGTTTTCGTTGTTTTATTTATTACAATGATCACTGCATACTATGGCGCTGCCAGACTACTTATTACTGAAGTTAAAAACAGTACTAAGCTATTACATAAAATTCCTCTTATCTTATTCACCAATTCTTAAAATACAGCCGAAGTAATGCCATGTTTCTATTAAATAAACCCACAAATGTACAAATTTCTAGTCTTCACCGGGCTTTCAAGTTTCGCACTACATAATCTGAGACTAAAAACTATTATTGTAATTATTGTATAATTGCTGATCTCTCTAAAAAGATAATAATTGCAGTCTAAGTTCGACTCTGTGGGTCAAAACTCATCAATACCATGAAAGACAATGCATTAATATTTAAGTTGACCATTTGCACTTTTTTATGAATGGTTTAAAACGTTTTATTGCCCAGCAATAACGTTTGTTCTCTGCCTGTGTAATTTTTACCATCGACGGCTTTAAAATGTACAGTTAGGGTATGTTTTTATTATCACCAAAGTTGGGTTTGTAGTCTCGGGTCACACCCGTATACTTTTATGGTGCTCAGTAGCTTTAACTACCTAACAAGCTAGTATATCCATGAAAAATCAATTCTCCGTCGCTGAAGACTGACATTTTTACATTTCCTTGTCCTTACATCGCTACTGGATGACATGATGATGTTACAATAAAAAAAATGTTAGCAACATTTGCGGCGCCATCTACTACTTGATAAACTGTTCGCCTGTCTTCATTAAAGGTAACGCTAATCAGTAGTATTGCCTTTGAATGTGAAACAATTAACTTCCTTATATAAAATATTCTCCTGATTAACGTGCATTAGGTTATAATTCTTTGTTACCCACAGTTTTTGCATAATGGCTTATCTTTTGACAAAATCTGGCTGGTTCAGCTCCCCCCCCCAAGAAAAAGATTGCTTACACAAGAAGGTATTTTGGTACAAATGAAGAATCTTTGTAAGAAACTTCCTAGTGTCCGTAAAAATTACATCTGAAACATGAGAAATTCCACCAAGAAAATACTCACAAATCATTGCACGAAGGCATAAACCATTGCAAATTTTGAAAATATTTAAAAACATTTCTGGATTTAGATGTTAGTTTTATGAATAATTGTTAAACTTTAAGAGTCCAGAAACATCCAAGTATTGTGCAATAACCATCTGTAGAAAAACTATTACGCCAACATTTTTTAGTTTTCAGTGGCTATCTTTTAATACGCACGCTAAAGCTCTAAAGGTAGAGCTGCCAACAGGTGTAACCAATTTTTTCTGTTTTTTTTTTTTTTTTTCCTGTGAAGTTTTCTGAAAAAGTACGGAAGAAATTACTAATGAAACCAATTTGAAGTTCATTATCGTTTTGTACATATCGCTGTAAGCAACACACGCACACACACAAAAGCATTTTCTTGTTAACAATGCTTGACAACCTTTAGGTTCGGGTTGTTTAGTTCAGAATCTTTTAAAGCAATGATTATCACACGCAATTTAATTAAAGAAAGACATAGTAACGATCACGCCCGAGTCTTAATTCGTATTATTTAAATCTGCTTTTCATAAAATGGAATATTTAAACTTCACTAAGAGGCCGTATAAATAGCAGCAACAAATATAGTGTTTTTGATGCTCCTTGCGACATGAACTTCATACATCCTTGAAAGCATGATGTTTGGAGAGAAATAGTTCTATCAATTGAAATAAAGAACATAGGCGTAGAGTACGGGGGGCCAGGGGGCCAAGGAACCCACCGGCCGAAGCCCGGGGGCTCAGCCCCCCAAGAAATGTTGAATTCTGCCACGTAACGTTCAGATTATCAGCACAAGCAGACTTCACAGTTATCTTCTCAGTCTTCACAGTTATCTTATCATGCAAATCAGTTTCTTTTCCTTCCTGGCGAGCAGAAAAAGAACATGTCGATTTTGACAGTTACAGCCATAATTAGGCTTGAAGTTTAATCTTGATTTGGCATGAGCCCCCTTTTCCTGGAAAGTGAACGAAAGTGAAAATGAAGGGTAGGATCCGCTGGCGTAACCGTCAGTGCTCAGTGATCATTTTGAACCTGAACGGACTGTAGTGAAAGAAACAGAGGCAAAACTTTAACAATGAAAAGATTAGAACACTATTTTTTTGCTAAGAATTCTAAAGACAGAACCGTGTTTACAGATAAGAACTCGCATGTTGGTGCCGAAACATGACAGACAAACGAACAACCGAGTACTTGTAGTTTTAGTGGTAATGTTCGAGCTAGTAATGTAAGTGAGAAACCAAATGGCCGAGGTAGCCCTAGTAGTAGCAATGTGTCTAGTTTAGCTGATACAGTCAGTGTCAGTGATGTCGGTAATAATAGTACTACGATTGGCAGAACATTTCAAGCTAGCTGGACTGAAAAGTACCAATCGTTACGTCTCGACACGACTAAGAACGGTGCTGTGTGTACAGTTTGCATAGAAGCAGAAATTCCCTTCCAAAGACTTCTCACGATAAAGAATCCTTTGAGACATTCGTAACGAAAGGTTTCAGCAACTGGAAAAAGGCGCTTGATCGCTTTAAGTCGCACACAAATCTTCGGGATTTCACAAAGCAGCTATCGCAACCACAGACTCTTTACGCCGCGGTAATGACGTGAGTCAATAGCTAAGTGCACAACACAAGCAAGAATCGCATGACTCTCGCAAAGCTCTGAAGCTCGTATTCTCGTCTTTGAAGTACCTTGCCTCACAAGGAATACCTATAAGAGGTAATCAAGAAGAGCCTTTGAACTTCCGACGCCTTCTTTAACTAAGGGCAAATGATGTTCCAGTTTATAAAAAAGTGGCCTGTCAGACCAGAAAAGTACAAGTGGTTGTCATCTGATATTCAAAATGAAATATTAGAGGATATGTGCCATGGTACGCTTAGACTCCTCATAGATCAAGTAAAAAATTACAAGTATTTTGGAGTTATGCTTGACGAAACCACTGATGTTTCCTGTAAAGTACAGATTTCCGTTTGTCTTAGAATTGTTGATGACAACCTCGACATAAGCGAAACGTTTTTTGGATTTTGTGTAACTGAAAACACAAAGAGTGAAACACTATTTAAGTGCTTTGATGGATGTCCTTTGTCGTTTCGGTCTTTCGTTACAAAATTGTCGTGGACAATGCTACGACGGCGCTGCTAACATGTCTGGCAGCGAAAGGGGTCTACAGTCCTTGGTGAAGGCCCAGGAGGGAAGAGCCTTATATGTACATTGCCGTTCTCACAGTCTGAACCTGGTTGCTCAGGATGCGGTGGAAACTAACATCAATATGAGGAATGTTAGGAACATGGTCCAGAGATTTATCGCTTTTGTTAGAGGTTCCCCGAAAAGGTTGTCAAGTTTCAACAGCGTAAAGCTGGATGAAGGGGTGGCACTCCGACCATTCTGTCCAACTAAGTTGATCTTAAGAAAGCCCTCTATCACGGCAATCACTAGCAATTACTCCGAAATAATCCACTGGCTTAAGGACTTCAGCAATCACCCAGAAAACCGTAAACAGACAGCCGAAGCTGATGGATTTCTTGAGACCTTTACCAACTTTGATACATTCTTCAAGCTAGAAATTCTTCGCATTATCTTTACTGCAGTAGAAAACTCCAATACTGCACTTCAAAGAGCGCAGCCCCACTTCAGAAAGGCAGAGAAAAGAAATAATCGATTGCCTCCCGTAAGGTCTTGAGATCATTGATGAGGAAGTATCTCAGCTTAAATCTGATTTTGAAGATGATATACCTCTAGCCGAGCGGGCTCGAATATTGCGGCGACCTATGAAACGACCGAATTGATGAAATGGAGGGAAAGCACCAGGTTTGAGATTCACTTGGGTTCAGTAAGAGATGAAGTTATCTTTACTGACGATTCTGTTTGGAAACCAGAAGACTTTTTCACACAGTACTTCCCCCAGTCTTTTTTCGATGGGACGGCATATGCCACAAAATATACCTATCAAAAAAAATTCCACAAGAGCCTGAATGTCACTAGTGACGAACTTGAGACATTTTTTGGAGCAGTAATATTGATGGGCAATCTCAAATATCCTTAAATCTAAATGTACTGGAAGGCGCAGTACCGTGTAAACCAGATATCAGAAAATATTGGAAAAAATCGTTTCTTCACTCTAAGAAGCAATCTAAAATTTGTTGTAGATGAGAAAATTTCTGATGACATTAAGAAAAACAATCGATTATGGAGAGTTCAGTCAATTATTGACCGTTTCCTTACCGTTTGCCTCTCTTTCGCGAGGGACAAAAATTATTCAATTGATGAACAGATGATCCCATTTTACGGAAAAACGTCATTAAGGCAGTATTTACCCAATAAGCCAAACCCCGTCGGCCTCAAAAACTTTGTTTTGGCCAATCCGATGCGCCTAATACTTGACTTAGAGGTTTATCAGGGTGCCACTACGTTTCCTGAAAGTATGCGATGCCATGGCCTTGCAGCTGGAATCGTACTCAGGCTATCCAAAACTCTCCCAACCGGATCTAGCCTGTACTTCGATCAATTTTTCAACTCAACAAAACTACTCGACCTTCTGTGCGAAATGCAGAAAATGCAGAAATCATACAAAATAGATTTGGAAAAGAGACAATACCTCTGAAGCCAGAGAAAGAAATGAAGAAGAAAGGGAGAGGGTCAAGAGTTGTATTTGTGCGAGAAGATCGGAAGCTAGCCATCACCGAATGGTTTGATTCAAGAATTGTGACAATAGGCTCAAATTGCAAGGCTGTAGAAGAAGAGACAACAGTGGAAAGATGGGACAAAAAGCAGGGGGAAAAGATCACAATCTCTTGCCAAGGTCTGTAGCCGACTACAATAAGTACATGGGTGGAGTGGACATGGCTGACCGTATCATCAGTTATTACCGATTCGCTTCCAGAACTAGAAAATGGACCGTAAGATTCCTTCATCATTTTATTGATGCTGCATGCTCAAATGATTATATCGAGATGCAGACTCATGAAGAAAATTGCAGGCCAAGCTTGAACAAACTCATCTTATATCGTTTTCACGTGCAGAGTACCTTCTCTGTCGGCCGAAACCGGAGCAGTATGTTGAGGAAGATGACGATTGTAAAATACTTTCGGCCGATAATTTCATTAAGCGCCGACCACTACCAGCTGAGAGAGTTAGAGGAGCCATTCACTTGCCCGAATACCACAACCTAAAGAACGCAAAGAGGTGTCGCCTTCCTGGCTGCTCAATGAAGACGAGTGGTGGGGTGTGTTGAATGTAAAGTGTTTCTATGTCTTGTTGGTGACCGAAACTGCTTTTCTTGTTTCCACACGTAAAAAACTACTGGCGGAAAATAAATTCCTACTTCTTTCTCTGATAAAAATAAAAAGTATTATGTAGTCGACATATATGTTTGATTTACTTGGTTAGGAACCGATGTCCACGGGAGTGGACAGTGGATTTTGGAGAGGGGGAGAGAGAGAGAAAATTTGTTGGAGGTCATTTTGAAGTCAGTGATTTTTTTTAAACACTAGTATGTAAAAATCACGCGTCTTCAATGCCTATATCTATGCCGGTAGTCAGGAGGCTAAGGCAAACACAGCTTTTATGTTGCTTTGTTTTTGGTGCAAGGGCTGCCCCCCCCCCCCGGAGAAATCGAAACTCTACGCCTATGATAAAGAAAATCGATGTAGCTGCATCCTTTTTGCTCATCAAGTCAGATGTAAGCTATTGGTAGGTTTTAAGCTTTCTCTTGAAAAAAACCTCTAACACAATTAATGTTCAAACATTAATTGAATGTTCAGCTCTAAGGTTAAAAAAAGCTATAAAAACAAAGGCCAACATGTTTCTGGTGTCATGAAACATCCCTTACAGTAACCACGAGAATGTTGCCAATTAACCTTATTAAAGGTAAAGGATGCGGCGCTAGACTTTCCAGTTCCTATGAATGGTATTGATCTCCCATTTCTTGGACCTTCAGCCAAGAAGTGCAACTTGGGGCTGGGGGCCAGCCAACCTCTACTTTCGCACACTCTTCCGTTTTACCTTTTTCGAGTTTCCCAGGCACCCATTTGAAACGGGGTCAACCCTGACTAACCTTACAGATTCACGCCTAATTAGTGACGTTAATCCGGCAATTGCGAGTACATAGCTTAAATACTGCTACACAGCAAAGATCCAGCATACTCATAATTCCATTTGCTTCCGCAATGGAATTTAAGCTAGACTGGTAAAAGTTGCTGAATTAATATTGTTATTGCTAGTGTAGAGGCTAAAAATGCGCTTCATTTTGACAAATTCCGAGAATAAGAAATTCTGCATTATAATATCCAATAAGGTGTTTTTCATTCTCTCGACAGGGCTGGATCAAGGGGGAGGGGCTAAAGGTGGCAACTGCCTCGGGTGGCACACCCAGGGGGGGGGGGCAAATCAAGCTTAAATTGTAATGTTTCTGGGGAAAAATTATAATATTTACTGAATTGTTTGTGCGGCAGGGGGGTGGGAAAGCCAGCATTTGCCCCCATCCCCATGAGAAAAAACCGAGCTCTGGCTCTGTCTCCTGATATGTAAGTCATTTTAAATTTTGTCGCTATTATTGAATAAACATTCATTTTCAAACAAATTTGTCTAACTGTATTTATAGGTTGAATTGACGCACCATCAGGTGATGTATTTCATATCTGAGAGTAAAAAAAAATGGAAAAGAAAAACAACAGGGACTTTTGATCCCTGAACCCCCCACTCGTAAACCTCAAGCGGTTGATGACATTTTACAGAAAAGAACTAATTTACGACATTTTCGCTGAGGACAAGACAATCATTATAATCTTCTAAAAAACTGATAAAACATGTGTAGTTACCTTTTTGCGCATCTGGACTATTGTAGTAAGCTTTCAGTGAAATTTAAAATACCACTCGAATGTCACGAGTAGGAGGTTGTGGGGGCAACGACTCCCACCTATTCAATGAATTTTTGTTCGTTTTAAGTTTTAACGTCGTTCTAAACTTGTATAAAAAAAATAATCAAAAAACATTCGAAGAAAAGTCAAAAACGATATTAAAACTTTGAACGAGCAGGAATAAACTCCTATAATAAGTATATAATAGCTTTAAAACAAATAAGAATAACCAAGAGTAAATAAATGGAAGAAAAACGAGTTAACGAAGTAAGACAAACTGCCAAAATTGGAATAGGGCTTCCACTCTCTAAACAGAGCCGTTTCTAGGGTTGATGGTGCCCGGGGAAAAATCAATTACAGCACCCCTTCCAAACTCAAATATAATAGAAAAACCAATTCAAAGTGAAAAATTTGATCAAAGTGAGCAACCCCCTAGTCATGGTGCCCGCCCCCTACCACCACGGCACTCAGGGCAGATATCTCGGTTGCCCCCTGCCCTTTGAACAGCCCTGCTCCTAAGAGATAAAGGGCCTCTCTCAGGGAGAGGAGTGAAGTCACACCCATAAGAAATCGAAGTGTTGGAAACGCCAAAGTGTAACCAAGTTCGCTGAACTACTGATCCGGTTTGAACGATCTGTTCAAAGATTCTAAACATACAATTAGAATATTAAAAAGAAACAGAATATTAAGATACGATATTCCTTCCTTCTTCGATCTTATTCTATGGTAGATCCAGGATTCTGAGAAGTGAGTGGCCTCCCTACGTTTTTATTTGCCAGTAAGATTTGTATAAAACTAAGTGCACACTACAAAAAAGCTAACTACACCCCCAGCCGGGTGAGGGCGGCTGCTACCCCCCTTGATTCACCTCTAAAACTACACCCATAGTGTCCTGTGGCAGACAAGAAACACTAATATTAAGTATTAAGTTAAATAATTGTTTTTTTTTTTTAAATTTAAATGGTGACTCTTGAGCACGGAAAGAAACCTGAGAAAAGGAGGAGCTATGTCTGTCATTGTCACGTGGTCCCAAGGGGATTAGAAACCATCATATATGGAGCTGTGCTCACATCAAATACATTCCCATAATATGATGATTCCAAAGAAAATCTAGACAAGCTTTACGCCCATTTTCCTCCAGCATATGGTACTTGAAGTAACTTTTACTAGCACCAGATTCTGGCCCCCCAAAAAGTAAGTAGACCAGAATGCCCCTTGTATTTATCCACCATTTTTTTAAGTATCCGTCAGCTCAAAAAATAGGGCATATGGTATGGGGATAGTTCAGATATAACTGAAAAAAGTACTTCCAGAGAAATAAATAAAACGTTTGAATTTTCCTTCCTTAATAAGAACACTTGACTAGAGCTAATACTTTGTGGACTTCTTGGATCAGAGTCCCTATAATTTTTTCAAAACGTTTGCCATATGAAAATAATGGCAAAATAATCTTGTAAACCAACACTGGATCATTTTTTTTTATTATTTTATATTTACATTGAAATAAACGTGTGCCCCTTATCACTTGTAATGTATTGGCGAAAAGGAATAAACGAAGGAGACGTCAGCGCTGCCATGCTAAAAACATTACTTTCTTTGAATTTGGAGGTGAGGATATGTAAATCTTCACTCAAGTGTCTACGACTGATGATTCTGATGGTGACTTTTTTCGATCAGAAACCATTTTTGAGGGAATTTAGGCTATTCTAAACGAATACTGATCAAATTTCATTTGACTGCAAAATATAATAACTAGAATGAAGGTATTTTTTTCTAAGAAGGTATTCATTTTGATTCCTTTTTTCAGAAAAATATTTTTAGGCTATTCCTATCCGAATTAATAAGTCAGACTATGATAACTAGAATGAAGGTATTTTTCTAAGAAGGTATTATTTTTCTCCTTTTTTCAAAAGTTATTTTTCGTAATAAAGTATTGATTGGAATTTTTGTCACTTGACAATTCGTTTCTTCACTAAGCGGCAACCGCGACACTTTTTATTTTTATGTATGATCAATTTCGATCATTTATCCTTTTATATGTCTTTTCCCTGCTTTTATCGCTTGTTATTGCTTTTAGCCAACACGACCTCTTTCTGATACTTGTTAAATCACCGGGGATATTTCTAGTAAGTCATTATCCTTAAGATGGTCCCTTCATTCTGCCAGGGAACGTCCGGAGGATTGTTCCACTTCTAATGAACCTAACTGGGCAACGATGAACCCCCTTTCGGGAAATGGGAAAATTCCTGTACGTGCTTTATTATGAATTCAGTTTCCGATTCTTTCGCTTGCCTGGCAAGGTCTGGCCAGTTTTTGATGACTCCTGAACTCGTACATTATGAAAAGAATTCTAAGAAAGAATCGGAAATATAAGTTACGTCTGTTGAATCTTGAATAGACCGCTGAAAAAAAAAAAAAAGCAAAAAAGAGTAGTTAGAATAACTTAACACCGAATTCGACTCGCTAAATAAAGAGGTAGATTTAACTGTGAAAGTTTCAGCGCTGCACAGCAATAGCAGCAGTAAAAAAAGCTTAAATTTAAATACCGTAACTATGTTTGTGATGAAATAAATTAATTTGTTAGTTTATGTGTATCATTTTTTTTTATTAGTTTTCACAGTTACTCATGAATGAGCTCGTTATTATTTTGTTTTTTAAAAAACTGAAATCTTAGGGACTAATTCTCCTTCGAAGGGCTAGATGAATTTATTTGTTAATTTCCCGACGGGATAAAAATTCACACAAGGGAAGAAGACTTCATTCTAAGGAAAATATTTCTAATAGCCCTCACCAACTAACACCAATTCAGTCTATGTTTTCACTTCAGGTTAACTCAACTGGGAACTTCCCAACATAGCCAATTCGGCCTCCTTGGGGTCGTTATGCCGGTCGGCATCTACTGGTCTATAGAGTAGTTTATATTTATAGTCTTAATAGTTATAAGTACTTTTATGAGACAACTAATACTTGATTTATGAGACAAAACTAATACTAATAATTGATGTTGGCTTCAAATTATCTACAGTAAATGGGGTTTCGTTTATCCCATGAAGTTTGAATTTCAGGTTGAATTTGCTCTATTTAGAGTAAAAATAAAATTAAAACTTGTTAGCCATATATCACTTTACCTGTTATTTTAATATTAAATAAAAAAAAACAAGTTTTTTTAAATGAAAGTAAGGAACGACGTTAAAACTTAAAACGAACAGAAATTATTCCGTACATGAAAGGGGCTGTCCCCTCCTCAACGCCTCGCTCTTTACGCTAAAGTTTAACTTTCTCCCAACTCTATTTTTTTAAACAATAAAAAACTTTAGCGTAAAGAGCGAGGCGTTGAGGAGGGGACAGCCCCTTTCATATGCGGAATAATTTCTGTTTGTTTTAAGTTTTAACGTCGTTCCTTACTTTCAGTTAAAAAAACTTGTTTTTTTTTTATTTAAATTTTGAAAAACGTTGTTTGAATTAATGCAGGTTTTGATATTGGCTCACCGTACAGAATAATTAAAACAAAATTTGCATATTAATTTTACTTATATTTGGTTTAAATGGCTTTCTCGAAACTTATTTAATTTTATTTACGAACGTTTTTATTAGTAATAAATATACGTAACTTACGAATTAACTGACGTAACGAACTTCCATATTCATAGATTTTTAATACGTATATTAGGGGGTTCGCCCCCTAGTCCATACCTTGCTCTTTAAGCTAAAGTTCGAATGTTGTTACAATTCTTTAAAAGTGACCCCTTAATGACAAAGGCCGTTAATTAGAATAAATAGCTCTTATGAAGGTACTAAAAGATCTTTGGCTTAAAGAGCGAGGTATTGACTAGGGGGTGAACCCAATCATATACGTAATATTTTCTGTTCGTTTTAAAGTTTTGATGTTGCTCCTTACTTTCAGTTGAAAAAAAACTTTTTTTTATTTTAATTTCTGACCTTTTTCTTTAATAATGATGGAAAATCCGGAAATGTCCTTCCCCTCATAATGATGGAAATGTCCCTTCCCCATGAAAACTTCCCTTCATGAAAGATCCTCCCATATAACCCCCGTCCCCCACCCCCCCCCCCCCACCTACCAGAAAGCCCCCCCCCCTGGAAACGTCTGTATACTTCCCAAGAACCAATACTATATGTTAACAATGGGTAAAGTTCATAACTTTTTCAGCCCTCCCCCCGGGAACTTCGGGGGATTAAGTCATCCTAAGAGACATAGTTGACACTAGAACTTTTAATTTCCGTTCCAACGAGCCCTACCACGATATTCTAGGACACTGGGTCGATACGATCACCCCTGGACGGAAAAAAAAAAAAAAAAAAAAAAAAAAAAAAAAAAAAAAAAAAAAAAAAAAAAAAAAAAAAAAAAAAAAAAAAAAAAAAAAAAAAAAACACGCATCCGTGATCTTTCTTCTGGCAAAAAAATGCAAAATTCCACATTTTTGTAGATAGGTGCTTTGAAGCCTCTACAGTAGATTCTCTTATATACGCTGAATATGATGGTGTGATTTCCATTAAGGTTCTATAACTTTTAGGGGTCTTTCCCCCTTTTTTTTGAAAATCAGCCAAATTTTCTCAGGCACGTAACTTTTTATGGGTAAGACTAAACTTAATGAAGCTTATATATTTAAAATTAGCATTAAAATATGATTCTTTTGATGTATCTATTGGTATCAAAATTCCGTTTTTTAGAGTTTCGTTACCATTGAGCCGGGTCGCTCCTTACTTACAGTTCGTTACCACGAACTGTCTGATAGGTAACAATTTCAGAATTAGAATTACACTTTTTTTTTTTTTTTTTTTTTTTAGCAAATTTTTATACCAGGCAGAACCTGTTTCTTATGTTCAAGAGGTATTTCTGTTTGCAAGGCACAAAACCTCCGAGCAACTTTATAGAGGATAAAACAATATTTTTGATGCTGTCCATCCGAATACAACATAAGAATTTGTTTTGTGACTTTGTTTTTGCAGGTAATAGAAAATAATGAAGAAGTAGAAGATAGCAATTAAAAGCAGAAAATAATTCAGATTAACAAGTTGCATTTGAACTAATCCGATTTTTAAAATTTCTAATGTTTTGAAAAGCAATACGTTACCCATTCCAACATTTTATTTTTAAGTTGACATTTAAGAGGAGCCTAGGTTTTCTTATTGTATTTACGCGTAAGATCATAGAGAAAAATGACAAATTGCTGTCCTACACTTCCACGCTGAAAAGTGTGTTTTAACTCCTTTAGTTTATATTTGTGACCAATTTTTTGGAAGCCAATCAAATTATTCCTTAATTCTCAAAAGAAAATAGCCCCACCTTTTAAAAACCGATTTAGCTAATGCAGAATGAAAAATTTAGACAGACAAGGCAATGCAATATCTGAAGGAAGAAATAAGTTCGCCATTTTAAAATACAACTGTTTCTTCTAAGAGAAAAGGGAAATGGGTTCTTTTGCGAGACAGTAAAAACAAGGAACAGTTTTTAAACTACGATGTTCTTTCAAGTAACTTCTCTGTTCTCTACTTAAGATACTTTCTATTTGTTTTTAAAATTAAAGCTTTTATTTTTGTTCAAAATTAAGACCAAAGCCGCGTTTTCAGGCTCAGCGGTTTCGAACACGGGTTGTTCTCGTCTAGTTTCAAGTTTCTAGTTTTTCGTCTAGTTTCGTCTAGCTGCACTTGATGCTTGATGCACTAGACGAGAACAACCCGTGTTCGAAGTCGGTTGTTCTCGTCTAGTGCATCAAGCGTTTTCACAAAGCGGGTTCTCGAGGAAAACACATGGTTAAAACTTCAAATCCGCTGAAACTAGACGAAAAACTTGAAACTAGACGAAAAACTTGAAACTAGACGAGAACAACCCGTGTTCGAACCCGCTGAGCCTGAAAACGTGGCTCATATTTGGCCATATGTTTATCAAAAAAAGAAGTAAATTACATCAAATAGAGCTGCCACAACATCCCAAGATTCACTTACAAGATTCCCAAGATTAAAAAAAATTAGACGTTAAACGTATTAATAATATATTTAAGTTCTTAATGCACCTTTGACGGTAATGCATGATATATATATATATATATTATATATATATATATATATATATATATATATATCTATATATATATATATATATAGATACTATATATATATATATATATATATATATATATATATATATATATATATATATATCTAGATATATATATATATATATATATATATATATATATATATATATATATATCTATATATATATATACATATATATATATATATATATATATATATATATATATATATATATAATATATATATTATATATTATGTATATATATATAATATATATATATATATATATAATATATATAATATATAATAAATATTATTGTATATTATATCTACATACCTATATATATCTATTGTATATATATAGTGGTACTTGTGCATTATAATCTCACCCACTTCTTTGCACGAAAGAGTCAAGTTTGATCAATGCTAATTAACTAATATAAAATGTAATGCAAATGTAATGCATTTGAAAGAAAATCTATTGAATGTCAGATAGTGGAGGTCAAGGCTGCCACTTTTTGAGATTTTGGAAAAATATCTTTGACTATAGGGAAGCCTAATATACATATATATATATATATATATATATATATATATATATATATATATATATATATATATATATATATATATATATATATATATATATATATATATATATATATATACGTATATATATATATATATATATATATATATATATATATATATATATATATATATATAGTATATATATATATATATATTATTGTGTGTGTGTGTTGTGTTTGTGTATATAAGCTTCCCTAAAGTCCAAAGATATTTATCCAAAATCTGAAAAGTGGCAGCCTTGACTTCGACCACAGTTTATATAATTAGTCTATAAACTGTGACTTCGACTATCTGACATGCAATAGATTTTCTTTCAAATGCATTACATTGCTATGTAATTCCCTTGTATGTATTTGCTTGGAGCCAAGAGCCCCTCAAGGAAAATAAACTCATTTAGCTTTCGGTCTTCATGGAACCTACATTTCTTTGATGACAATAAACTGCATTTTCTCCGAGGCAAAAAGAAAGAATGAGTCCTGCATCTGGTTCGAAACGAAGATTCGATTACTATTTCGAATGGACAGAGGCTAGACTTTTGGCCTCAGCATATTGGTATATAATCGCATTAGGGACCATCCAGGGTAAGAACTTTCCTAGTTGTCGACCTAAAAGGGACTGTCGGATTAGATTACAACAAAACAGGCAAGGGAGAAAAGTCCAAGTTTTCAAAAATGCTCATCGAGCGAGATAAAGAGAAGATAAAACAACAATGCTTGAAAAGGGGAAACTTTTCTATATTAGTCACAAAAAAAAATCTAATAATTTTTGCTGGGTGCGATTAGAATTGACTTAAATTTGTTACTGACCGAGCGAATGTTTCTGCATATCAAAGTAAAATTATAACCTCGAAGCTTATAAATAAAATGAGAATACTGAACATAATTTTCAAGGAGACATATGCCCATCCCCAAAATCAGAGGGTATATGACACTTTTCTAACAAGCCATTTGTTATGCTCACAAAAGTCTTGTCACGTATTTTTCAACTGTTGGGCGAATTTGCCTCAACAAACTAATAAAACTATAGCAGCATATCTAAATGACAAGACTCAAAAATCAGAGACTTAAGATTATATTTTATGGATTGAACACTAAAATGAAGCCGCATGCTTTGGATGTGCATCCCGATCCTTTAAAAATTAAAGTAAAAAAACAAGTTTTTTTCAACTTAAAGTAAGGAGCAAGATTAAAAAACTTAAAACAAATTGAAATTATTGAAGTTTTTTTCAACAGAAAGTAAGAAGTAATATTTAAGCTTAAAACGAACATAAAATTCAAGTTTTTTTTAGCTGAAAGTAAGTAGCAACATTGAAACTTAAAACGAACAGTAATTATGCCATGTATGAGGGGACAGCCCCCTCCTTAATTCCATGCCCTTTACGCTAAGATTTGACTTTTTATCACAATTCTTTAAGAACGACTCGTGAAACACAAGGGGTGTTTAATAAGAATACTAAAGCTTTTTAAAAGTACTAAAAAACTTTAGCATAAATAACAAGGGATTGAAAGGGGGGGCTTCCTCCTCGTATATTAAAATAATTTATGTTCGTTTTAAGGTTTAATGTTACTCCTTACTTTAAGTTGAAAAAAAAACTTGTTTTTTTATATTAAATTTCTGATCGTTTTTAAAATAATGCCGGGATATTCGTGGAAAATTCCTCCCGCGTAAAACACCCCCACCCCCTACAGAAAATTTCCTCCAGAAAATTCCCCCCTCCTCCATCGCTCCAAATCCCAATGGAAAATTTCCTTCGGACAATTCCCCAGGAAAATTTCCCTTCCTTTTATTTGAAAAAGGTTGTTTTTTATTTAATTTCTAATCATTTTTAAAATTATGCCGGAAAAACTTTCCCTCGTGGAAAATTTTTCCATGGAAAATCCCCCTCACAGAAAAAATCCTCCCTGAAAAATGTCCTTCCTTGGTAAGAATTTCACCTGGAACATTTCCCTCAGAACATTCACGCCGCGTTTAAAAACTGAGTAGTCGTAGAGTTTGAATTCTGGAAAGTTCTCCCTTGAAAATTCCATTGGAAAATTTACCCATGAAACCTCCCTCCCATGTAAAATTCTCCTTTAGAAGATCCCCCGCAGAGAATCCCCCCCCCCCGAAAATGCCCGTATGTTTCCCAATAAACAAATAGCCTACTTTATGTAAACAATGGACAATTCCATAACTTAAAACCCTTTTCCAAAGGGTCTTAGGGGGTCATGTTATTCCTAGAAGTATATTTACTGGACCTTTCAACTATTCTGAACAAAATGGCTATCTCAGTATTTTGATTGGATGTTTTTGGGAAAAACAGTAGCGTGGTAGGAAGGCTATTTGACCTTCAATCTTTTTGATCACTTAAAAAGGAAACTAAAGCTTTTAATTTCCGTTTGTATGAGCCGTCTCCCGATCTTCTAGAACCAATGGTTTGACACGATCGTCCATGGGGAAAAAAACAAAGATAAATAAAAACAAGCATCCGTGAATTTTCTTCTGGCGAAAAAATATAAAACTCAAAGTTTTTGCAGATAGGGGCTTTACACCTCTGCAGTCAGGTTGTCTGATATTTGGATCTGATTTTCATTAAGATCCCTTGACTTTTTCCGTTGATTTTGAATTGAAAATCAAGTGTTTTTTGCAGTAGACATCAAGACATGGCTAATTGTAGAAAGAAAAAGCCAAGAGAGATAGTCCAAATAACTGAGAGGCAAATGTTTAAATGGCTGCAAGGGTAAATGGCGGGAGTAAGTGTGACTCTCTTATTGGGTTAATACTTGTTTGTTAATTTTTGCAAAGGCACGCCAGCCTGCTAGAGTCTCAGGCAGGTTGAAAAAGAATTTTAAATTGACATGGGACCGTTAGATTGCCTGGAATGAGAGGCAAACAAGGCACGCCCGCCTATGGTATTAAGAAGTTGACCAAGAATTTAGAATTGACACAGGACCATTAATTTGCTTGAAGTAACAGGCAAACAATCGTTAAAGCCAAGGGGGATGTTTTCTCCCCTTTTTCCAAAAATCATGTAAAATTTCTCAGGCTCGTAACTTTTGATGGGTAGCATTGAACTTAAAGAATATTATATATTTGGAATCAGCATAAAAAGCAAATATTTTGATATACTAACAGTTATCAAAATTGATTTTCTTAGTGTTTTGGCTACTATTGGGCCACGTTGCTCCTTACTTACAGTTCGTTTACCACGAACCAATTGAATATGTAAAGGCGTTGTCACCACGGCATCGCACGCCTTATTTTAACTCTCATTTTAAAATAGGAAAACGTTAGATACGTCAATAACTCAGGTGAAGTGGGAATTGAATACAAGTTTCAGGTCCGTTTTTTTGTAATCTTTAAAGGTGGAGACCGAGGCCAATATTTCAGGAGAAAGGAATAAATTTGAAAAAAAAAAATATTATAGAAATAGGCGTTTCACTCAGAAGAGGAAAGGACTTCCGGCCCATTGGATGACATTATTGCTTATTTGTCAGCAATAATTATTATTTTTGTATGTTTTTACAGTGATTCCCCAGGTTCCAAGATTAATTTGCCAGAAAATCTATGTTTCCAGCTTCAATTTTATGTATGTGTATGGTGCCCATTCTTGGAAGACATCTTTACAGTTTATAAGTGGCCACAGAAAATTCTTTGTGTTGTTTTTAAAATCACTTTTCTGTGAATAGGCATTGCGGCATTGATCTTTCATTTATTTTTAGATCAGTTTTTTTGGACAATTTTCTTTTCGTGAATTGTTTTAGATCCAGTTTTTTGAAATTTTGCTTTTCATTGGGCGGAGCTGCACCTGGCACTTTGACGATAAATCACATCCGCAAATTCAGATTTGTCATGACAAAAAATCACTCAGTGATATATTATTGCACTCCAGTTTTTTGGCATTGTTTGCCCCTAGGCCCGAGCTTTGTGGGCTATTGATCAAATACAGTCCCTGTGTGATTCTTAGAATTTCTAAACTTAAAAAAGTCAGAGTTGAAACGATTCAAACACAATTTTTGTATTCCTAAATTTTGCGGCGTTAGGTTCAATTAAATATTTGATCTATCGCTAGTCTTTTATCGAGGTTTTAGATGACTGTTGGACCTTCTTTTGAAAGAGTCAACAGAGAAACTTTAGGGATAAATACCCCAGGAAGATAATTCCAGATCGGAATGCAACGTCACTTATGACTCTGTTTCAACGTTCAATTTTACTCTGTCCTCGGTGTGAAACCTCTTTATTTAAGTTTTTTAATTTAGACCGAGCTGTGTCCTGTGTGATCTTTCATTATTTTTAGATCGTGTCTGTCTTTCATTTATTTTTTGTCGGTAAGACAACAGGAGCACAATGAAATTGAATCATGTAAAGGATTTCCATTCATTGATACGCTATATAAAAAAAGTGAGGCGTTACCTTATCTTTTAATAGGGAACAATTCCCAGTTCTAGTTACTGTTTTTTGGCGGTTTGCCACTCTACCTCGCTATGGCATTCAACCCTTACCACGCAGAAAGCTATTGAGAAGGAGGGTGAATTTATGTACTTACAGAAAACAGCCATTGACACTACATCAAACCTCTCACTAAAAAACTTGAGAGAGCCATAGGGAAAAGATTGAATCTGCCCTATTAGCCCTATTCTGCATCTTTTGGGGTGGTACCAAAAATTTTTTCAAAGCACCAGTATACAACGGGCAATCCATAATTGACGACGCGTTTTCTGATGCAAGACTTGTAAAGTGGGATGATCAAGCTGAGCGGTATAAAGATTTTTGCAGCTTTTTCTTGACTAACAGGAGGTTCTCGCCCAATCGAGGTGGCGTTTTTTCCAAGAGACATCTTTAGAGAAGTGGATTCCTAGAAGCCGAAGCTTCTCTAATCTTTTTTTACAGCTGTGTCATTCATAAAAATGAAAGGCATTGGGGCGCATGTGTAAAGCACTTTCGATCATCATCAGCACCCTTTGGCGATCATCAGCCCTTTTGTTTTCGATGCATTGAGACTAACCATCCAGGCATCATTAAACCACCTTTCGATTTCAAACTTTAGGGATAAATCCCCCAGGAAGATAATTTCCAGTCGGGAATGCGCAACGTCAAATGAAGCTGTTCTTCAAATAACTCTGTCCTCGTTTGCTAACCCCCAAGTTAAATGTCCGTAAGACAACAGGAGGACCCACAGTGGCAGTAGTAGGGGCAGGGAGGGTTGGACTCGATCTTCATTTTTTGGGATGACTAAATGTGTCATGTTTTCATCGGCAAGGTGATGCAGACGGCTCGTAAGGTTATCTCCCATGTCATTTATGTAAAGAATGAAAGCGTAGGTCCCAGTATACTACCTTAAGGTACATAGGAAAAGATTGAATCTGCCCCTATTAGCCCTATTCTACTCTATATTCAATATTCGAAGAGAAGTAAAAACCCATCAAGAACATCCCACAGTCGAACGATCAGAAAGAGAGCTCTCAATGAGAACGCAGGTAAAAATGAAGTTAGGGGGCCAATTTGCGACATGCAGGACTTCAAGACAGCATTAGGTATACTCGTCAGGACCCGTGGATTTGACGGCTCGTAAGGTTTATCACATCAAGAGTCTGCAGAATGCAAAGGACTTCAGGAGTGGAATAATTCACACGATCAAGGATAGCTCTGTTGGTTCGATCATTTGGGAAATCGTGAACTTCTTCACCGTCGTCGTCCAGATTTGAGAATTCGGCAAACGCCTTGGCAAGAGCATCGACCTTTGCCCGTGGGTCTTGAACGATAGTCCCGTCTTTTATTTTTAGGGAAGGAATTGAAATTCATTTAGATGACGGTAAGACCTCTTTGGCAATTATCAACCAGCTCTTAGCAGAAGCATTTTGGAGCTTGGTAGCAAATTTTTGTTTTTTACTCAACCCGGGATGGCCAATCGTATGAGCTGTGTCTTTACGGGGTTTTATGAAATCAAGTCTGTCCTACTCGTTCTTTGAGAGTAGCCATGCTTGTTTGCCTTTTGTTTTTCCTGATAACCTTTTCGCGGTGGATGTTAAACCAAGCTTTGTCCTTACTGGAAACCTGAATCCACTTCGATGGGATAGAACTTTGCGAAACAGACGAATATGGCCTGCTGGTACTTTTCTGCAGCTTTTTCGAGCCTTTTAAGGAAGAAGGCTAACCATTGCGGAGAAACAACGGAGTTTCTTAAGTCATTACAGTCTTCTCTTTGTATTGCCAGATTTGTCACTCGTGCTTTATAGGGGGATCAATATATAGATTTCCAAGCGCAACGACGGCAACGTGGTCACTTGTGAAGGCATAAGCATCGACCTTAAGGGAATATGAGTGATCCGTGAGGAAAAGGTCAAAACAAGATGATCCCTTTGGGCCATGGTAGGTATCAAATTTAACCAGTTGTTTAAGCTCATACGGAAGACACAGATCATACAAGCCAGACCCCTCCTAATCAGTAATTTTGCTATGGAGCCATACGCTATGATGGACATTGAAATCTCCACGGAGGAATACGTCAGACTTAGCGTATTTACTCTAAATGTAACCAAGTGATTATCTTTCAAGATAGCTAGTGATCTGACAGGTTGGAAGGTTATATATAGTCCAAATGATCAGAGACTTATTTGGAAAGGTCACTCTAGCCCAAACTGCTTCTTCTGCTAGTCAGTTCTGGAGATTTAGACATGAGTAGGGTATACGGCTTTGTATATAAACGGAAACACTTCCTCCTCCATATTTAAAAACCATTATTATGTACTCGTTCTTGCCCAAGGAGCGTGTACCCCTGTATGGCAACCTCACTGTTCGGTATCTCAGGGTTGAGATTGGTTTCAGTATTGCACATAATAGGTAGTTTGACATAGTTTAACTGGTCAAATTGAGTCAAATCTAGTTCTGAGACCTCGTACATTGCAGTGAGGTACAGTAAAAAAGTTCAAGAGGATTGTGCAGGGGCGCGCCAAAGGTTGTCGACAAGATGTCAGCTTGATCCGAGGCCGATTTTGATCAATTGTAACCAATGAAAAGACACTTTGTCAGGTGGCTAGCCCAACACAGGCCAAGAGATCTAAAAGCCAGTCCATTCCTTGGATTAGGAACGGAACCAAAAATCTTTTATCCATCCTCAGCATTGGAGGTGGTACCCCGACATAGGTTGAACCTATGTCGGGTTTGAAGCGGAGCATATACATTACACCCCCCACCATTCAGTTTGTGGAATAGGATTAGTAGAAACAGGGGCACCATGAGCAGGCTGTCCAACATAAATTTCTATTTGTTCCATAAAAAAATTTCGAAATTATAAGGATCAGTTAGACTGCTTTTACAGAGAGTCAGGTGATGACGAGATTTAAAACGTAGCGCTTCTTCCTATTCTTTTTTTTTCTAAGACATGCTTGCTATTCAAAAAATACTAATTAAGGTACTTGCTTACAGAACGCATAATTTTTTACCTCATGGTTTTAATAATACTTATCATTTGAAGCTAAACATTCACCTCGTTCTGGGATTTTTTAATTCAGTCGATAATAACTTGCATCAAACACGTAATATTGAACATCTTGTTTCCTGCTCTTGGCTAAGGAAGCATCATTTTGTCTGCAGATTCGTGTTGTATTGGCTCTTTGAACGGATAGTTCTATCTTCCACAAAGTAGTATTTATCTGATTATGTTGTAGCCTGAATTCTTAATTAACAAGTAGGCCACTGCATATAAAGAATTATACTATTGGCTAAATTTGGTATTATCTGTCATTTTAGTCTTAAATTATTAAATTATCATTAATAATAAATTAAGGACCCCCTCCCCTAATGTGGTCAACGCAGTTCCTTCTGTCAGACTAAATAAAGCCCGATCTCTTTATTTTACTTGTGTTTCCGGTTATACTTCCAAGAGACTAAAGACGCTGAATTTTAGGCTGCCTCCAAAGTTTTTCTAAGCTGCCAGAATTATAGGCAGCGCGATAGCGCTGCCTAAGTAAAGAACAATGTGGGCACAATGTTTAATTTTTTTTTCTCCATAACCGGGCATTTCGTATCGAAGGAGTTGTCGCAGAAACTTTGAAAAGGGCTCATTCAATTGGAAATTGGAGTGGCTAATGCCCTTTTTAATAGTCGAAAGTGATTGGAGGGCAACTAGCCCCCCCTTCCCACGCCCATCGTTCCCCCAAACACATCCAATTGAATTTTTGAGATAGCCATTTTGTTCAGCGTAGTTGATTTCCAGATAGAAAATATGCTTTTGAGGAGGACACTCCCCCACAACCTTCAGGGCAAGGGTTTTAAGTTATGAACTGGGTTCATATAAGAACGATGTTGGCACAATGTATCATTTATTATTTTTTTCTTTAGAGCAGGGCACTTCGTATCGAAGAGTTGTCATAGAAACTTAGAAAAGGGCTCATTCAATTGGGAATTGGAGTGGCTTGTGCCCTTTTTAATAGTCGAAATGATTGGAAGGCAACTAACACCCCTTCCACACCCACCGTTTCCCGAAACGCATCCAATAAAAATTTTGAGACAGCCATTTTGTTCAGCGTAGATGATTTCCAGATAGAAATTATGTTTTTGAAGAGGACATTCCCCCACAGCCTTCAGGGCAAGGGTTGTAAGTTATGCCCTGGGGGCATATAAGGTTTTTATACAAGGCGTTGTCGTAGAAACTTCAAAAAAGGCTCATTCGATTGGAAATTCAAAGGGCTAGTGCCCTTTTCATAGTCGAAAGTCATTTGAGGGCAACTAGCCCCCCCCCCCATACGCCCATCATTCCCCCAAACACATCCAATCAAAATTTTGAGATAGCCATTTTATTCAACATAGTTTTAAGTTCTGGAAATTAGGTCTTTGAGGAAGACAACCCTCCAACAGCCCTCAGGGCAAGGGTAAGTTATGCCCTGGGGGCATATAAGGTTTTTATAGAACACGTTGTCGTAGAAACTTCAAAAAGGGCTCATTCAATTGGAAATTGAAATGGCTAGTGCCCTTTTTAATAGTCGAAAATAATTGGAAGGCAACTAACACCCCTTCCACGCCCACCGTTTCCCCAAATACATCCAATAAAATTTTGAGATAGCCATTTTGTTCCACGCAGTTTAAAGTTCAGGAAATTATACATTTGAGCAGGACACTCACCCACAGTCTTGGGGGCAAGGGTTAAAAGTTATGCCCTGGGGGCATATAAGTTTTTATTGAAATCTTTGTCGTAGAAACTTCAAAAGAGCTCACTCGATTGGAAATTCAAAGGTCTAGTGCCCTTTTTAATATTCGAAAGTTATTTGAGGGCAATTCACCCCCCCTCTCACGCCCACCTTTTCCCCAAACACACACAATCAAAATTTTTAAATAGCCATTTTGTTCAGCGTAGTTCATTTCCAGATAGGAATTATATTTCGGAGGAGGGAACTCCCCCACAGCCCTAAGGGCAAGGGTTGTAAGTTATGTCCTGGGGGCATATAAGGTTTTTATAGAACGTGTTGTCGTAGAAACTTCAAAAAGGACTAATTCGATTGGAAATTGAAATGGCTAGTGCCCTTTTTAATAGTCAAAAATGATTGGAAGGCAACTAACACCCCTTCTACGCCCACCATTTCCCCAAACATATCCAATCAAAATTTTGAGATAGCCATTTTGTTCCACGCAGTTTAAAGTTCAGGAAATTATAGCTTTGAGCAGGACCCTCCCCCCACTGTCTTCAGGGCAAGGGTTATAAGTTATGCCCTGGGACATATAAGGTTTTTATTGAAATCTTTGTCGTAGAAACTTCAAAAAGGGCTCATTCGATTGGAAATTGAAATGGCTAGTGCCCTTTTTAATAGGTCGAAAGTGATTTGAAGGCAACTAACCTCCCTCTCACGCCCACCTTTTCCCCAAACACATCCAATCAAAATATTTTGATTGCCACTTTGTTTCACGCAGTTTAAAGTTCAGGAAATTATACCTTTGAGCAGGAAACTCCCCACACATCATCAGGGCAAGGGTTAAAAGTTATGCCCTGGGGGTATATAAGTTTTTATTGAAATCTTTGTCTTAGAAACTTGAAAAAGCGATCTTTCGATTGGAAATTCAAAGGGCTAGTGCCCTTCTTAATATTCGAAAGTGATTTGAGGGCAACTCACCCCCCCTCTCACGTCCACCTTTTCCCCAAACACATCCAATCAAAATTTATAAATAGCCCATTTGTTCAGCGTAGTTCATTTCCAGATATTAATTATGTTTTTAAGGAGGGAACTCCCCCACACCCTCAGGGCAAGGGTTGTAATTTATGCCCTGGGGGCTTATAAGGTTTTTATAGAACGCGTTGTCGTAAACTTCAAAAAGGGCTCATTTGATTGGAAATTGAAATGGCTAGTGCCCTTTTTAATAGTCGAAAATGATTTGAAGGCAACTAACACCCCTTCTACGCCCAACATTTCCCAAACATGTCGAATCAAAATTTTGAGATAGCCATTTTATTCCACGCAGTTTAAAATTCAGGAAATTATAGCTTTGAGCAGAAAACTCCCCCCCCCCCCAAGTCTTCAGGGCAAGGGTTATAAGTTATGCCCTGGGGCATAAAAAGTTTTTATTGAAATCTTTGTCATAGAAACTTCAAAAGGGCTCATTCGATTGGAAATTCAAAGGGCTAGTGCCCTTTTTAATAGTCGAAAGTGATTTGAGGGCAACTAACCCCCCTCTCACACCCCCTTTTTCCCCAAACACATCCAATCAAAATTTTTAGATAGCCATTTTGTTTCATGCAGTTTAAAATTCAGGAAATTATATCTTTGAGCAGGACACTCCCCACACATCTTCAGGGCAAGGGTTATAAGTTATGCCCTGGGGCATATAAGTTTTTATTTGAAATCTTTGTCGTAGAAACTTGAAAAGAGCTCATCTTTCGATTGGAAATTCAAAGGGCTAGTGCCCTTTTTAATAGTCGAAAGTTATTTGAGGGTAACAAACCCCCCTCTCACGCCCACCTTTTCCCCAAACACATCCAATCAAAATTTTTACATAGCGATTTTATTCAATGTAGTTTTGGAAATTAGGTCTTTAAGGATGACAATCCCTCCCCCCACAACCCTCAGGACCAGGGTTGTAAGTTATGCCCTGGGGGCATGTAAGGTTTTTATAGCTAGAGTTGTCGTAAAAAATTCAGAAAGGGCTCATTAAATTGGGAATTGAAGAGGGCTAGTGCCCTTTCAATAGTCGAAAGTGATTGAAGGGCAACTAACCCCCTCTCACGCCCACCATTTCCCTAAACACATCCAATCAAAATTTTGAGATATCCATTTTTTGTTCAACGTAGTCGAAAGTTTTGGAAATTAGGTCTTTTAGGATTGATAACCCCCTCAGAGCCCTCAGTGCAAGGGTTGTAAGTTATGCTCTGGGGGCATATAAGGCTTATATAGAAATTTTGTTGTAGAAATTTCAAAAGGCTCGTTTTCTTTGGAAATTGAAATTGCCCTGTTTAAAAGTCGAAAATGAGTGAGAGTAATTGACCCCCTCCCACGTCCACCATTTCCCCAAACACATCCAATCAAAGTTTAGAGATAGTCATTTTGTTCAACGTAGTTGAAAGTTCTGGAAATTATGTACTTAAGGATGACCAACCCCCCAGGGCAAAGGTTGTAAGTTTATGCCCTGGGGGCATATAAGGTTTTTTATTATAGCTAGAGTTGTCGTAAAAATTCAAAAGGGGCTCATTCAATTGGGAATTGAGAGGGCTAGTGTCCTTTTTAATAGTCGAAAGTGATTTGAGGGTAACTAACCACCCTCTCACGCGCACCAGTCCCCTAAACACATCCAATGAAAATTTTTAGATAGCCATTGTGTTCAACGTAGTAGTTTAAAGTTCTGGAAATTTGGTCTTTGAGGGTGACACCCCCCCTCATCTCACGCGCACCACTTAAGTTATCCCCGATTGGAAATTCAAAGGGCACATCGAAAGGTTTTGATGAAAGCGTTTCCCCAAATAAATCCAATCAAAAATTTCAAAGCCCTCGGGCAAGGCTCATTTGATTTATGAATTATTTTTTTCAAGGTAGTATAACTGTTTTTCTGGAAATGATTGGTGAAATGGCTAGTGCCCTTTTTTGAGGAAAATGTGACACGCCCACGCCCATTTCCCCATCCAATCAAAAATTTTGAGATCACCATTTTGTTCCACGCAGTTCAAAGGTTCAGGAAATTATAGCTTTGAGCAGAAAACTCCCCTCCCCCCCCCCAAGTCAGGGCAAGGATTATAAGTTATGCCCTGGGGGTATATAAGGTTCTTATTGAAATCTTTGTCGTAGAAACTTCAAAAAGGCTCATTTGATTGGAAATTCAAAGGGCTAGTGCCCTTTTTAATAGTTGAAAGTGATTTGAGGGCAACTAACCTCCCTCTCACGCCACTTTTTCCCCAAACACATCCAATCAAAATATTTTGATTGCCACTTTGTTTCACGCAGTTCAAAGTTCAGAAATTATACCTTTGAGCAGGACACTCCCACATACATCTTCAGGGCAAGGGTTAAAAGTTATCCCCTGGGGGTATATAAGTTTTTATTGAAATCTTTATCTTAGAAACTTGAAAAAGAGATCTTTCGATTGGAAATTCAAAGGGCTAGTGCCCTTCTTAATAGTCGAAAGTGATTTGAGGGCAAAACACCCCCCTCTCACTCCCACCTTTTCCCCAAACACATCCAATCAAAATTTTTTAGATAGCCCTATTTTCAGCGTTTCATTTCCAGATATTGGAAATTAGGTTTTTAAGGATGATAAACTCCCCCACAGCCCTCAGGGCCAGGGTTTTAATTTATATGCCCTGGGGTATATGTAGGTTTTTATAGAACTCGTTGTTGTAGAAACTTCAGAAAGGGCTCATTGGCCCCCTTTTTTGGAAATTGAAATGGCTAGTGCCCTTTTTAATAGTCGAAAATGATTGGAAGGCAACTAACACCCCTTCTACAACGCCCACCATTTCCCCAAACATGTCCAATCAAAATTTTGAGATCACCATTTTGTTCCACGCAGTTAAAGTTCAGGAAATTAGGTCTTTGAGCAGAAAACTCCCCTCCCCCCCCCCCCACAGTCTTCAGGGCAAGGATTATAAGTTATGCCCTGGGGGCATAAAAGGTTTTTATTGAAATCTTTGTCATAGAAACTTCAAAAAGGCTCATTCGATTGGAAATTCAAAGGGCTAGTGCCCTTTTTAATAGTCGAAAGTGATTTGAGGGCAACTAACCCCCCTCTCACACCCCCTTTTCCCCAAACACATCAAAGCAAAATTTTTAGATAGCCATTTTGTTTCATGCAGTTTAAAATTCAGGAAATTATATCTTTTGGCATGATAATCCCCACACATCTTCAGGGCAAGGGTTAGTAAGTTATGCCCTGGGGCATATAAGTTTTTATTTAAATCTTTGTCGTAGAAACTTGAAAAGAGATCTTTCGATTGGAAATTGAAAGGGCTAGTGCCCTTTTTAATAGTCGAAAGTTATTTGAGGGTAACAAACCCCCTCCCACGCCCACCTTTTCCCCAACACATCCAATCAAAATTTTTACATAGCTTTTTATTCAACATTTTTTGGAAATAGTCTTTAAGGATGACAATTATCCCCCTCCCCCGCACAACCCTCAGTGCAAAGGATTGTAAGTTATGCCCTGGGGGCATATAAGGTTTTTATAGTTAGAGTTGTCGTAAAAACTTCAAAAGGGGCTCATTCAATTGGGAATTGAGAGGGCTAGTGTCCTTTTTAATAGTCGAAATTGACTGGAGGGTAACTAACCACCCTCTCACGCACACCATTCCCCTAAACACATCCAATGAAAATTTTTAGATAGCCATTGTGTTCAACGTAGTATAAAGTTCTGGAAATTTGGTCTTTGAGGGTGACAACCCCCCCCCCCCATCTCCTCAGCCCTCAGGGCAAGGTTTATAAGTTATGCCCCATAAGGTTTGTTTAACGTAGTTTGAAAGTTCAAAAAGGCTCATTGGAGGTGAAATATCTAATAGAGTGATGACAACCACCCTCACACATCCAATAAAAAATTTTAGAGGTAAGGGTTGTTTAATTTATGCCCTGGAGATTATATCTTAGAGGATGACAACCACCCTCACAGCCCTTAGGGTAAGGTGTTTTAATTTAGGCATATAAGGTGTTTATAGAAAGCGTTGTCGTAGAAACTCAAAAAGGGCTCATTCGATTAGAAATCGAAAGGCCTAGTGCCCATTTCTATAGTCGAAAGTGATTGGAAGGCTTGAAATTTTTATAGTAAAGATCGATATGGATATAAATGTATGATTTTTGTTGTTGTTGTTGTTGTTGTTTAGACCAGGGCACTTCGTATCGAAGGAGTTGTCATAGGAACTACGAAAAGGGCTCATTTGATTGAAAAAAATAAATACAAATACAAATGAAATACAAATGACTATGCATGTCAGTTTAATATATATATACTGATATTTAGTAATCAAAATGTTAATATTACTTGATTTATTAAAGTTATAAAAGTAAGAACATTTATATTTTTTTCAGTAAAGTGTAAATTATGTTCTGGCCTTGGGAAGGCATATGGGTTTTTTGAGCCCAACTTATGTTAATTTCTGCTCGTTTTGAGTTTGACTCGGTTATTTATTGTAATTTCTGTTTGTTTTGGGTTTCATTTATTTGTCATTGCTGATTTGCGGTAGTTTCACGCTTCGTAGATTTTTTAATTTTATTTTTGCTCATTTTTGTTTAGTGGAGTTCTTTACTTTTCTTTGAAAAACTTATTTTGTGGATTTTTTTTTTTTTTTTTTTTTTTTTAATTAATCGCATTAAAGATTCATTAAGTGGAACTGTTATTTCTATTTACACTTGTTAATAGGAACATCCAACAAAATGAATTGAAAATAGAGCATTGAATATTTTTATTCAGAGTTCAAACTATAGCAAGAAGAATTATGATGTTCCCCCCTCTCTTGGCAATTGCCTTATTGCTTTTATTATTTAATTTACGACATCAATAGCTGTAACAAAGAGAAGTTTTAAAGTTGAAAAAACTTTGTATAAGAAAATATGAAATAGAAATATTTTCGCGATTCAAACTTAACAAGATATTATTTAATAATTCATATAGAATCAATGATACCATAAAATCAACTTAGTTTTTAAAACATACCAATAAGTAGACAATTCAAGAAACGTACAGAAAGGGATAGGAGGGGGATTACTAGGGCATGGCAATATTTTACAATTTTATCGATGAAAATACCAAAACACAGGCATTTTTTAAAGAAAAAACCCAAAAAGAAGGTTTTTTCAAAATCTAGAGGGGGACAAATGATCTAGAGGGATGGCAAATGCCTCTTTTCCCTCCTAATTGATGCCTCTGCCAATGACTGCCAATATAGTAGTTCATTCATACAATAATTCACACAATAAAATCAAGTATTAGTCTTAAAAACATGCCAACAGTAACCACACCTAAAAATAATAAAACGAAATCAAAATACATGGTAGAAAATGTCGAATCAATTGCAGAAACAAACAAGGGAAACTGCTTCTAAAAAAAAAATTTCAAAGCCTCAAATAAAAGTAATTTGCCTTCCTTCTTAGTCCATATTCCAATGCAGATAGGATCTCTAATGTCCATATTCTAAATCAATTTTCCAAATACTACTTTCCAATTTACTTTTAAAATTCTCTGACATACTAATTTTTTAATTTTGTTAATCACATTTGAACCCTCGACGGGGGCAGTTTTAGGGTCTATTGGTGAAAAAAACCAATTTCCTCGTTTGTAGAAATAGGATTAAAATAATCTATTATTGATCTAAATACAAAAAACGAATCAGCAGCGAACCAGAAGGTACACATGCAAGGGCATGCTCAGAAAAGAATGACAATAAGAAATGAAACAACAATAATAAATGGAACTGAATAAATGTAACCAAGTAAACTTTTTAAAACTATTAAAAAAGAATTCAATTAGGAGATGAAGCCAAAGTGTCAAACCTTGTAACAAATTAAACATAAACGAAACTTTACATTTAACGAACCAAACAGAAAAATCCGAGGAGTAGTAAATACGGGTATATCAAAGAAATATTATAACCTTAAAGCTTATTAAGGAAAAAACATATTTTAATTCCTAAATAAAAATATAGTTTTTCCCTTGATATATTTTTAGGATTATATCCTTTCTTTACTTTTAATACAAGAAGATGAATTGAATCACTAATAAGCAAAGTGCTTTCCATCTTAAAAAATAGTTTTTATATATAGTGACAGGTTTTGAGATACATTGAAATACCAATTGGATTCACCATAAAATACTCAAAAGGAGGATTATCATCAAAATTCTTAGCTATTTCCCTCATTTTGACCTTTTTTTTACCTCCGAAAAATCGATCACCGTTAGAATTCACAGAAAAGCCCCGTGGGTTTACATTATAGTGTAGAACAAAAAACATGAGCCAAATTCTTGCGCGTGCTTAGCTAAACGTGAATATCCAGGTACCGCCATTTTCGATCGGTCAGTATTTTTTCTCTCTTTTATAAGCAGTACTGACTTATCGAAAGTGATATTACCAAGACATTAGTACCCAGCTAAGCCCGTCAAATGAGAATCGGGCGTTAGTATTGATTTGCTGAAGTATTGACCGAACTAGCCAAAGTTCTTGTCAGGCAACCTACAAAACACGTACCGTATACTCTTTTTTGAGGACCAAAACAAAGTACTTGGTACCGCTCTCCACTTAGACCCCCTTCTCCAAAAAACCCTGAAATTTTCACTCAGTTGCCGCAACTCAATTCTACCCCAGCTGCGAGACTATGCATACAGAACATACTTACTAAACTACGTTTCAATTCCTTCCCTCTTCATGGTAAAGAGCGTAAAGAGGCCCATAGTAACCGGAAGTTTAAAAACGTGATTTGAAAAAATGTCTAGGGTAACAGTTTGCAACTTGAAGCAGATTTAGGAATAGTAACTATTTGACAAGTTTATTGCGTAAACAAATTTGCGGAAATTTTAAAAAGGACCCTGAAACTCCTGAAAGATGGCCTCGGATAGAAATAGAAAATGGCACCATTGGAATCAATATGGTTGAAAACCTTAATAACAAGGAATGTTACTTTTGTGCATCGGAAGCACTGATGTATCTCACATTTTTTTTCGCCAGGTGTGATCGTATCGAAACAGTGATCATAGAACGGTAAGAAAGAGCCCACTTGAAAGGAAACTGCCATATTTAGTGCCCTTTTGACTAACGAAAAAGCCCAAAGTGGGGGGTTTTAGCCATTTTGTGCCGTCAAAAACCAATCATTACCCAAAAGTTAGTCAACATACCAAAGACTGAAAATTCTAATCAATTTTGAGGCAACCAATTTTTCCATGGTTTTAAACCCTAAACAGGAGCTTTTGTGGCCCTCAATCTCGAAAAAAACAGCTCTAAAATGTGAAATGAATGCTGCTATGATTATCAAGGTTTATGGTAAGTAGATCGTTTATGGTAATTGTCGGATGAAGACCTTTCTAAGTAACAAGATATCGTGCTACAGCAAAAATGACGTTTCTGTCACTCAATCGCATAAAATTATCAATTTGCCCAAAGAGGGTCAAAATTCCAGGAAATGCAAATCGATTTGTTGTGGTCCGAAACCCTAAACAGTGGTTTTTCAGCCCCCCCCCCCATCATGAAAAATGGCAGTCTTATCATGTGAATGAATGCAACAGTGAGTTCCGTCTCTATTTCGAAAATGGTGAGCTGATTTTGACACGAAAGCTGCAGTGACTATGAAAGTTGTAATCTTATGACCAACAGATGATGACCTTATTAAATAATTAAATAAAAAAAAAGTTTTTTTTTAACTGAAAGTAAGGAGCGACATTAAAACTTAAAACGAACAGATATTATTCCGTATATAAGGGGCTGTCCCCTCCTCAACGCCTCACTCTTTACGCTAAAAATTGTTCTAAAAGATAGAATTATGAAGAGTCAAACTTTAGTGTAAAGAGCGAGGCGTGGAGGAGGGGACAGCACCTTTCATATACGGAATAATTATATTCATTTTAAGTTTTAATGTCGCTTTAAGTTTTTTTTGCATAACTTTTGATGGGTAAGACTAAACTTGATGAAACTTATATATTTGAAATCAGCATAAAAATCTGATTCTTTTGATGTATCTATTGGTATCAGCATTCCGTTTTTTAGAGTTCCGGTTACTATTGAGCCGGGTCGCTCCTTACTTACAGTTCGTCACCACGAACTGTTTTGACAAAGAGAACGTGGCAGCAGCAAAGTGGTATTATCTGTCATTTTGTACCACAAACACCAATTTTTTGCCAAAAGGAGTCAAAATTCCAACGAGCACGGATTCTAAGATGATCAATCAATTTTTCATGGCCTAAAACTTCCAACTGAAGGTTTTAATCCACTCCCAATCTTAAAAAGGGGAAAATCACTTCTTTACATGGTTGGCATACACTCGTTATTCATTTCTAATTTTTATTCTGCCAGGGCTAGGAGATTACCGCAAGGTCGCCAAAAGATATCTAATAGCTCTCCTGTCCATAGCCTTTCGTATGATTGTCTTTATAACTCCATTGTTAATCCCCATATTGCACTTCTGTAAGGGGAAAGGCTGGATAGCATGATAAGGGTGTCATTATAATATCCCAGGTCAAAAATTTACACTGGAGGTTGACAATTCCCCTTCTGGTATACTGCACCTCCGAAACCTAGTAAGCGTCAACTAACAACACGTTCTAATAAAAAAAAAAAAACTACCTAAGAAAAAAAATCGCTTTTTTTATTTTTATTTTCATGAACATAATTGAATTACTACTTGTGCGTTATAACTAAACCAGCGCTATAGACTGAACAAGGAAAACAGACATGGAAACCCGTCAAACGGTCTTTGCCTAGATCTATTGATTGCAGAGCGTAATTTCTCATTGCGTTTACAATATTTTCCCTTTTGTTTTTTGGGGTTTAGGGGAGGAAAAAAAGGTACCTAGGTTAGGTTACATATTTAATATATGCTATGCTTAGTCGCCCCCCCCCCCCCCCCCCCCCTAATGTGCAAATATACAGCCCAAATTTGTTTCTAATCTATTATATTTTCATCCTATTTTATTTTATTTCAATAGCATTAACCAAACTTGACTTTTTTCGTGTATAGCGCTGGTTTAGTTATAATGCACAAGTACTATTGAATTTTTATGAGCAAATTTTCAGGGATTCGATACAATGATAACAAAGTTGCACATATATTTTAGGAAATTTTAAGGAGTATATGAACTATTTATGGCGTATATTCATGTTTTTTTTACGTACTTTAATGTATCAATAGTGAGAACTACACTGAAAACTAAGCTTGCTTGAGTTTGTTTTAGAGAATTATAATTGTATACTGAAAGTTATCGATATCTTGGTCGCTGAAAAACTATTGAGAGAATTATGAATTAGTCTTTTATTTTCTGCAGGCTAAACATAAATTTTTCTGATCCTAAAAGAACTTCCTGTTTTTTTTAAGTCTGTTTTGTGTTTTCAATAAAGCGCTGGTATTTAGGATTCTTCCGAAGGTGGAAAATATCACGAGTTAATTTTTTTAAAGCTAGTTTTGCAGATATATCTAAAGTAATCACTCATTACTCTTCGTTAAACTTAGTTTACTTTTAATGAGGTACTGGTATAAAAAAATTAAATAAGAAAAATTTCCACTTCGTCTTTTCCATAATCTTCAATAGTTTCTCAGCTATATATAATTCTTATTTCAGAACAAAATTAATGAATCCTCGACGACATTAGGGTGGAAACACCACAAAAATCGGACATGAGACTTAGCACGACAGAAGACATTTATAATTAGAAATAAAAAAAAAAATTAAGACTAATTTCTTAACAACGCAACTTATTGTATATTGAAATTAGAAATTAATTAGTAAAACTTAATACACATGAAGTATTCACACACAACAAAAATATTATGCTAGTAAGGTCTCCAAAAGTTTTTCTCTGAATTTTGACTGCTACTCCCACAAGCTCTTTTTCAGATTCTTGAGAGCTGTCTTTCTTTTTACAGACGTGAGACGGTAATGTTGAATTCGAAGGTAGCGCTGTATGTGTCACTAGAACCTCATGATGTTTACTCGATGTTGCTTCGTGGCTACTATTTGGAGAGCCAGAGGTAGGAACTACTGAAAATAATGAATTCGGAATTAAGCACAAGAAGCGGTAGTAGTTTACACGTAAAAAAAGAAATGACTGAGGAATCAGGAGCAAATCCTGAACAAAATGGATTCTGGTCTGTCGAATTGAAAAAATATAAAAAAAGAAAAGCTGATTAATAATCTACCTGTGCTTCTATGAGTCGTCTCGGAATCTAAAATCATCATATTTAAGCATTGTAGGACCTTGAATTAAAGAAAGATCCAGAAAAAGCTGCATTTTTCTGACTAAAGGCAAGATTTTTCTTGACGGCAATTCCACTACACTTTACCCCCCCCCCCCCCCCAATTTGTAGATATATAGCCCAAATTATAGATTTCCCGTGTATTTCGCCACGTATCACACTTATTTAAACCCTTCCACCCAAAATTGAATCAAGGCTGACAAAATCAAGAAACAGAAAACACATGGGGACACGTCAAACGGAAAAACACATTTACCGTAAGAGTAAAATATTGTTAAAAAATTGTAATTATTGGCAATGATGAGGGAGAGCGCAGGAGCTCATAGCGCTGTCAATGGGGGAAGAAGGCCTATCCCTCTTGCTTCTTCTCGAGATTTAAAAAAAATCCTATATTTTCATTGAAAAATGCCCTTTTTGGTATTTTCATTGACTGAATTGAAAAAAAACCGACAAATTTGCCCCTTTCTAAATTTCTGTGAACTGGAGCCACTGTGGCCCATCCATAAGGTTAATGATGTAAAATAGAAATTAGGCTGTCCCCAAAAAAATAAAAAGACAAGTGGATACAAAATATTATGCCGAAACTCTGTTATTTCAAAAACTAGCCGTATGCGACAACAGTACAATTTTTCATATTTTGAAAATAATCAAGTCAATTTTTATTGTTTCTTTTGGTCTTTACTTCTTTGTCCTTAAGAAATAATTTCATATTTCTATTATGCCTTTTTGTGATTAGTTGGCGTTACTTTGGGCAATAAGTTTTTACCGGGGCCATCACTTACGCTTTAAAAATAAAGGAGGCAAGTAAAAGTATTCTACAGTGAGCTAATCAAGACAAAACTTTTTAATCAATCTTTAAAAGACTAAAGTTGGTATTATTTAAAAATATTCGTTAATATTTTTGATGAATTTATGGTACTAGCAATAAAATGTCTGCTTCCATATAAGATTTCAAACAAACTTATGGTACTATCAAGGGCAGTAGGAAAACTCGCGACTGGATTTCGGCTATGTTTGTAGAAAAGGATGTTTATTTTATAAACAGATTAAAGATCAATCAATAATATTTTGGTCGTTCTCTCATCTCCACCCTCTTCATGCAATCTGCATCATTCCACACTTTTAGAAGGTCTTGCCTATATCGGCAGAAAACTAAACAAGGGAATAACATTCACATCGTTATCTAATTCAAAGTCTCGTTCAATAAAGTCATAATCACCCATGAAAGAGTATTAAAGTTTGGAGGAGGTGTGAATATTTGGGACGTCTACTGTATTTGCTTGAATTTGGGCCTTCAGACTCATTTTTGTTTCACTCATCGTCAAAGATCTTTGTTTTAGTTGATATTCAATTCTGAGGCTGGATATTATGTTCACTTTTCATTGTGAAAGATAGGGTGTATCAATATAAATACTTTTCGAAAAATAGACAAAATGTGGTTATCACTTTTCTGAAATCCTATATGTATTTTCAGCTCACAAAATCAGCATACCATTTGAAAGTTTAATAACGGATCCAAGTCGTATTTAACATTGTAAATAGACTAAAACCCTTAGATTTTTTTTTCTGTGTTTACTGCATCAAAGATTACAATTTAAATTCAAAAGTTTCAAAATAAGAACTCTTAATTTGATATTATCCGGACATTTAGGATTATATTTAGTGGAAAAAACACAGTGAATATATGTATTTGTTAAAGAAAATATTGATCAAAGCACTGATGAACAAGACAGATAACAAGGTTTTAAGAATAACAAGGGATAAGAATAAGTTTTAAACAAGGTTATCCTAACACTGGTTTTACGTTGGCTATAGAGGCCTATCAAATGGTTTAGTTAATGATCCGCTCCGATGCATGAGAAAACTAATGAGAAAAACTGATCGGTATGAGGGGAAAAGTGTTGAAACGATAGATGCAAAATTTTCCCCAAAAAGCACAGATAACACGCGGTTGTACGTGCCAAGTCTCTAAGCCAAGTGCGTTTCATGCCAAATATCTTCCTCATTTGTGTTAGTTTTATACAAAGCATTAATTTAGTTGGATAAAAACTGATGCCTCTGGATAAGAAACATCAAATTGGAAACTTCTGAGTACTTAACAGTTGACATGCTTTTCACTTTCAAAAATGCTTGCTCATTTTTGCTCAACGACACATGAAAAAACCGATCGCTACCATAGGAAACTAGAAAAAAACTCCTAGCCCGGTACTATGGGAAAAACCGACCGTTTTCCAATGGTACCGATCGGGTTTTAAACGTGTTTCAATGTGTCTAAACGGGATGTAAGTTTTGTAAAAATGTTTACTTGTTTCTGAATTTTTTTTTATTTTTTTTTCGGCTGACACATCATAGACCGTTTTAAATATTTACTTTGAGTAGCTAACGTTATGCGATGACTCTGCGAAACTGCTACAAAACTTATTACTGAAAATAACAAAACAAAAACAAGGACATCAGCAATATTCATCGTGCAAGTTGACGTGCAGGATAATTTTGGAATTTATTGTCTGTAGAATAAAATCATCGAATTTAAATAATTCCTCTTTCACTATTCTTTATTATAAAAGTAATTTTAGATGATTTTCTGGTGAATTCTGACAAGCTCACATGCTCTTTCTCGAAATCTAAGCATAAATGACCAAACATCTGTAAAATTCAGCGCAGAAGTAATGCTGTTAAGCAGACTCCAGTCAGTGATTCCTAAAGTGGTCCAGATGCACTCCCAGGGGTGCACGGGAAGCTTGACGGGGGTCTACGTTGGTGTGACGAAAAAATGGGGGTTCACAAAATTTTATCTTGTTTCGATAGTGAATAACTAACCTGTTGGGTTGACTTCACCTATAAATATAGGCAGATATAATTTTAAGAAGCCCAGCGACTGTTACTTGTAAAAACGTGCATATTTTATATTCACTACAACATATCAAGACTTGCAAAGCACTGCCGCTGCTGTCACCGCCTTCGCTACGCTTGTTTAGACGTGGAAAGGGACAAAATACGACTTGTGGTAAGCGTGCTTGTGATCTTTTATGAACTTGTTTAATTCTTCACCAATATAAATACGAGTGCTAAAGATAAACCTTTTTCATTTGTTTCCGAATTTTTGAAAAGAAAGCAGAGTGAATGGATGTTTGTGTTTGTCAGTGTCGGTAAAAGTAAGTAATCACCTTCCTGTATGCTATAACTTAATACTTTTAATTTATTATTTAACGATTTATTTTACTCGTAAAAAAAAAAAAAATGAAATCGGTTCAATCGTATTCATAAAACTCTGTTATTGATCTCAGCGATTTAATGCATTTAAGATAAAGAATCAGTTTGCAGATGGTTCTTTGTTTATATCATTGCAACAATTAATTTATTAATTTCGTGGATCCTTTTCTGTTCAAATACCCATATCCTGTTAAGTAAGACCGCCATAAATTTACTAAAAACAACATTTTTTTTAATTTATAGGTAAGTAATTGATACGAAACATGGCTGAATCCAAGAAGAAATGTCGGCAATACAGTGTTAATTATTTAAAATTTGGTTTTCTACCATCAAAAGAAGACAAGCGGTTGCCCATATGCCTTTTATGCAACAAAGTTTTGAGCAATGACTCTATGATACCATTGAAGCTCGAAGATAATCTAAGAAGGTAGCATCCTGATAAAATAGATAAAGATTTGGAATATTTTCAATAATTGAAGGAAAATATGAAAAGAGACTCATTTTGCACAGTATGTTTGCTTCAACGTCTAAAAGAAACGATGATTGCTTGCGAGCATCTTACAATATCGCATTACTTGTAGCGAAATCTGGAAAACTGCACACCATTGGAGAACAGTTAGTTTTACCCGCTGTGGAAGAGGTTTTAAAAACTGTCCTGGACAAATCTCCATTCGACATACTCAAAAGAATTCCTTTGAGTAATAAAACTGTACAAAGAAGTATTGACGAAATGAGCACTGATATTGAAAGTTTCTTATATAATTATCTGCAAACAACTCATTTTCTATTCAACTGGACGAGTCAACCTTACCCGGTAATGAAGCATTAATATTGGCATACGTTCGATTTGTTCTAGACCAAGATATTCATGAAGAGTTACTATTCTCGAAGACTTTAAAGACGGATACGAAAGGTGAATTAATATTATTATCCTGAGTGATTTTTTTAAGGAAAAGTCCACCGACAACATCTAGTAGCGAGAAATTTGAGTGGGAAATTGTATTTGAGTGAGAAATTTTTTAAGGAAAAATCGATTTCATTCACAAACGTAATTTCGCTGGCAACAGATGGAACTCTTGCCATGGTCGGGCGATATCGTCTGTTAATTAACCATCTTATAAAAAATATACCAGAGGCAAATACAATTCACTGTGTCATCCACCGACAACATTTAGTAGCGAAATATTTGAGAGAGAAATCGCACAAATCATTTCAATTTGTGATTAATGCAGTTAACAAAATAAGAAGCAATGCATTGAATGCGCGTTTATTTGCACAATGGTGCGATGAAAATGATGAAGAATTTCAACGATTGCTATTACATACTGAAGTACGCTGGTTATCCAAGGGTGCATGTTTAGCAAGATTTTACTCAAATTTTGAATCAGTATTAGAGTTTCAGGAAAGTAAAGATCCAGATTTAAGAGAAAACCTGATCAATTCGAAAGCAGACATCACGTATTTGACAGATTTGTTCAAAATATTTAATGACATTAACTTACAATTACAAGGGGATAGTCTCAATTTAATAAAAGCAAAGGGTGTAATTTCAGCTTTTCTTGGAAAATTGAAATATATGCAGCAGAATTTTGGTTGGAGCGAATTTTCCCAGTTTTTTAAACTTGTCACTGGTAAAATGCCTTGATGAGGATATTCAGGCATACGTTCAACATTTAATCGCCCTGCATGATGACTTCAAAAGCGGATTTGAAGATATTCTGACGATGGAAATACCCACGGATCATAAATCCATTTGATGAAACGGAATTGGGCAAGGCTATATTATAAGAGGAGCTAATCGAGCTTAGTACTAATGAGGAGCAGAAGGTGAAACTTAAAAGAGGGTATCAAACATTTTGGTTGCAGGCAGAAATACCCCAAAAATATCCTGCACTGTGGGTAATTGCAAGAAAAATTTTGATAGCGTTTCGCTCGTCATATCTAGTCGAAAAGAGTGTTAATGTCGTTACAAACCTTTTCAAGGAAAAAAGGAGTAGATTGAATATCACAGAACGGGAAGATCTGCGGTTATTCATAACCAATTTGAATCCTAATATTGGTAATTTGCTGTCAATTCATCAAGTACATCCTTCCCATTAGCATATGATTATTTTGTGATGGTTATTGTAGAAATCTAGGACTTTCTTTACGTTATTAATTAAAAGTGTAACAATTACTATTTGAATAAATAAAACACAAGAAAGTATACTTTTTTCTTATTTTTTTCATTCCGATTATTTTTAAATAAAATAAGTGAGAATTTATTGGTTCCTTGTGCTGTGAGTAGATGTCAAAAAATTAAGATGAATGGACACAATTTCTTGCTTGGTCAATCTTAGATTTTGACAACCACTCACTGCACAATCAGTTTATTAATCAGCTAATCAATTCTCATTTTTTTCTTGTTTTCTATTAATTGGTGGCTGGAACTCAGCCACAAAGCAGATTTCCATAGGTAGCTGAAGGGGGTCCACCGCAACCAGTAAAACTTTTAAAGTAGTGTATGAGAAAAAAAAAGTTTGGGAACCTCTGCTACAGATTGTCCCAGAGATACTAAAACTGGTTCGTAAACAACTTGAAAAGGTTGTTGTCCTGCAGATTCTTTACTTAGTTGCCAAGATATTTTTATGTAGTTCTTTTGTGATTATATATTCTAAGAAGAATATGTTTTGAGGAGCTTACATGCTGTTTGTCGAAATCTGTGCAGTTTTGACCAAACATCTATTAAACTCAATGCTGATGCGTTGCTTGTTAAACAGCCTATAGATTGTCCCAAAGATGCTGAAACTGACAGTAATGGATCGTAAGCGAATTGAAAAGGTGGTTGTCTATACAGAGACCAACAGTTAGTTGTAATATCATCTGGTTTCCCATTCGGAACTAAAATAAAATTATATTAAAAATTTTCATGCCACAACACACATTTTTGGTATTGTGTCATTTTTGCACAAAAGAAATGTAAATAAATAAACAATAGATAAAACTCGACAAATAAATAAAAAAGGTAAAAGGGGAACAACACCCAGTGATAAAGCCTTATTGTGAACGTTCCAATTTTTTTAATTTTCGAATATACCTTTTTCATAGTGTTTATTATAAGACCCGCTGATCTTTCAACTAGCCAGATTATTAACTACACCCATATATCTATCATGGTGAAAACAGTTCTGCACAAAATCGTATTTTCAACAAAGGCAAGTATCCCAAAATGATTAGTAATTTCAGAAGTTTCATTTATTCTAGTTGCTCCCAACCGATTTTGGGCCATGCCCCACATAGGCATTTCCAAAATTCTGATGCATCTCTCATGATATTTAAATTTTATTCCAGTTGCTCCCAACCGATTTTGGGCCATGTCCTACCTATGCATTTCCAAAATCCTGATGAGCCTCTCATGATATTTAAATTTTATTTTAGTTGCTCCCAACCAATTTTGGGCCGTGCCTCACCTATATAATAATAATAATATATACTGAAAATATATAATAATAATATACTGAAAACCCCATTGCATACAATAAATGTACAATGACAGAGTATACAAAATGCGAAAAGAGGAAACAAAAAGAAAACATACTAAAAAATAACAACAAAAGCAGCAACTTCTTAAATAATATACAAAATAGTACAAAAGAGGAAACAGAAAGATAACATACTAAAAAATTACAACAGAAACAACAACTTCTCCGAAAATTGCAACAAGAACAACAACTTTTGAAAGGAGAAAAAAAGGGAAACAAGAGGGAAAATTAAACAAGCAAACTTGCCCACTCGTGCTTTAGAATTGCTAGTTCTGTTTTTTGCCGGCTAATAAGTGTCTCAACAGCTAGATTTGGGTCCGCGAGGTTATAGCACCGAATCAGAAAACTATTTTTTTTTCCAAAGTGGCAATTTTAGTAGGTACTTGGCAAAACGGAAAAATAAAGAGCGGATTTTAGACTTTTCACGGTTTGCCAATAATTTCCAGAAAGGGGTTACATATAATATATGTGGCACAGCGATAGCGTTGTAAATACTTGCCAGTAGTGGACGATTAAATCTCAGAGTGGATTTAACGATCAAAGCATAGGAGCTGGAAATTTGCCGTTCAAGATGCGAGATCAGGAGAAAGTGGGTATGCTGTAATGAGGTACCTATTGGCAGCCCCAGATATGCTATTCTATCAACTGGTTTTACTGAGCAATCACCTAGTGTGACATTAGTAGGTGGGTCATTCTTCCAATTGTAAAGCAAGACTTCTGACTTTTTGGGAGTTAAAACTCAGACCGACTTTCTCGTAGTTGGACTGCAGACATGAGAATATTTCTGAAAGGCGGTTAAGCGTCAGGCTGAGATTCAGCGTGTCATCAGCATAGCATACTAGGGAGATGTCAATGGAACTGAGAATGCATGATGAAGGACAGCTGTCTTGAGGCTCAATAATGTAGTTGTTAAAGAAATTGGGGGATAAAACTGCCCCCCCCCCCCCCCCGACGGGTACCTTTACGGACTGGTACCAAAGCTGACCGTGGGGCTGGGGGAAGGCCTTTATCGAGAGGGAGCTTGAATCGCACGCGAAGGCGAGAGTAAAGATCCGGAAAGCCCGAATGATATTTGAGTTCACTCCTCTTTTAGCTGAGTTTAGCAACATAAGCGCATTAATCAATGAATCAAACGCTCTCTGCAGGTCTAAGCCACCGATCGCTAGGCTTTCTCCTGATTTGTGTGCATCCAGGAGAGCATATTCAACGACATGGAGCACTTCAGCACAACCAATATTGCGTTGGAAACCGAATTGTCTCGGTGGACAACACAGTTTCTCAAACTCATCTACGAATAAAAGTTTAAATAACTTGCAAAGAGCATTAGCAATTGTGATTGGACGAAAAGAGGAGCATTGCATGGTAATTTTTTCTTTTTTAGAAACTGGCGTAAGATCTCCAATTGAGAAAGTGGTTGGGGCCATACCCTGAATGAGGATAATCTGCATCAGGAGAGCTACGTGACTAATGAGAGCGGGCCCACCACTTTTTAGATGGAGTGCGCTGATCTCATCAATCCCGAAAGATTGTTTAGATTTTAGGCAAGAGATGGCCTTGCATACAGCTCCCTCTGTTACAACATAATCAACCTAAGGACAACTATCTAAGAAGTCGTCCAACTCAGCTTCATATCTTTCGTTGAGGGCTGGGTCGGGAGGCGAAAAATTCTCACCCATAGTACGCGTACCATTCAGAATCAGGGATAGCAGATGCGGACAAAGACTCATCGCTTTTAGAGGACAGAAAATGCCAAAGGAGAGAAGGATTAATTTTGGCCCTTGTAGATTCGATATCAATCATCTTTTTTCTGATGAGCTTTTAGCTCCTTCGCGAATTATCTTTTTGTGAGCAGGCGGATTGAATTGACTACCCCCGAACGGGTAGTCAAAACGGGCTTGTTTCCCGAAAGGGAAACAAGAAATCCAAAGTTGAAGCCAAAATTTAGACTTAGAATGGGTATCCACTAAATCTGGATTTTCACACCAGCCAGGAAGGGTAGGATGACGGGGTCTAGTTAGAGGGACGGCAGCTTTTACAGCACAGCGAAGGGCATGGCCAATTTATGCGCAATAAATATCGACTGCTAGTTGTGTTTCCTCCTTTGAAAGAGCAGTTAATCTAGAGAGAAGATAGAAAGGGACACGGATCTTACTAAGGACTCTGGCGGCTTCTTCTTGAAATAAAACAGGGTTAATTTTACGCCAATCACGGCGAGACCTAGGAGGTGTTTTTAGAGTTGTTTGCGTTTGTGTATCTGAGCTGTGGCGAGGAATCTCAGCTGAGAACTGTATTGGTAAGTGATCAAATAGCTGAAAATCAAGCACAACCTTGACAGGCAAAATCTCGAGATTTGCGGACGCAACGACGTGATCGAGATCTGATGTAGACATTGAGGTGTGAACGTGTGTAAAATTTAAATTTGCACTTGAGATCAAACTGGTCTCCAAAATACTAAGCCACAACGTAGAACGTAAAGACCTATATAAGAGCGGTTCATTCAAATCGCAATTGGAGTCACCAACTAATATGCATTGAAGGCTTAAGGATCTAATACGGTTAATACACTGGCCAAGTTTATCACTAGAATAAGTAAAAGCCCGCCCCAAACGCTCATCATGGTAATTTGTAGGCAAATATACATTAATAAAAACACATCCCTCAACACGAATCGCTAGAAAATTGTCATTGACTTCAAATACACTAGATCTTAGAGTCGAACGAACGAAAGCGGCAATACCACCGGATGGTCGCCCTTTCCCACTTAGCTGCTTCGCTGAAACTGAATAAACCGATACTGAACTATTAAAAATAAGAATACTTTACTGCGGCTTGTGACGAAATGTTCTTGTAAACAGACAACTTCATTTTATTCAAATACAACATCTAAGATCGGAATTTTATTCGCGAACGAGCCATTAATGTTCCACGATAAACATTTTATTGCAGAAGTTTTAGATGTCATTTTTTTTTTTGTGGATTACTGTTTGAGGGACATTTTACACTGTAACACGTGTGACTGCCGATTTTGCATTCAACACAGAATGTCGGCTGTCTGCATGGTTCATCTCGCGTAGAATGATGTGTTCATTTGAGGCATATCTAGAGCATAAAGGTTCAGCCGTACACTGGGAAGCGAGGTGACCGATTTTGTGACTGTTATAGCATCGTCTGGGCAAGAACTTAAACAGATCAGCAGGTAGACGCTCGTAGCCAATAATCACCGAAACACTCAGAAATTGTTGGAGCTCACTGATAGTGTCAAAATACACTTTGAAAGAACGGGATTTTCCGCACTGTTCAGTCTTCGTACTATTCGGAATTAGACTTTTTAGTCCTTCACAGTTTATATCCTCAGGGACATTTCGAAGCACAGCTATGTGCAGGGCTTCTCGAACAGCAATTTTGAGATCGGGCTTGGAAGATTTCGCTTTCTCAACGATTTCCGTTGCTGCAGCTTACGACTTGACCACAAGCTTTCATTCGGTTGCAGATTTGCGAAGTTCACTAATGTCATTTGCATTTTCACAGAAACTGTCTATGAAAGCTTTCCGGTCATTTGGGCTATTGAGTTCCTTGGGGGATTTTTCAAGACAAACAGAATAGGAAGGATATTTGGGCTTGGAGGTTTCAGGTGCACTACAACTGCTTGTGAAAATACTGACGGCTGGAGCGGACTGAGTAGCTAAAAAGCTATCAAGCTTCCGAGAGAGTTCATTTACTTTGGCAGTAACTGTTGCATTCACCGCATCTCCGATGACCGAAACCGAGCAGGGGTTAAAGATGACAAATTTTGGCATGCTGACATTATTTTTCGCAGCTGCTACTAGAAGTTTGCACATTTCAATGATATTGTCTTCATCTTTCGAGTAGGTCACAAGACGATTCGTAATATTCAACTCAGTAAGAAGGATTCGCTTTGCCTTTATAACATCTTAATGTGTATAGAAAGCAACACTCGCTTTTACGATACAGTCCAATTTTTAATCCGCCTGTAAGTGGTCTCGTAACACAATTCAGTAACGGATTCAAAATAATTTTTTTAACTTTCAACCATCGTAGGTCCAAGCGTAATCAAATCTCAATGCAAGGTCGCAAAACAAAGACTTACCCGCAAGGGGGGTTTATTTAAGTCCCCCCCTTTCCAATAAACGCCTTCTAACTATCCAAATGAAATAATTCAATCCAAATGAAATAGTACAAATAGTTCAATCACACAGCCTGACAGTCAATATAGCCAAAAGCCGGTTTTTTTCAACAGATAATCCTCTCAGAAAATAAGAGGTGTTAACTGCACGAATGCTTGACCTTGACTTGACTATGCATTTCAAAAATCCTCATGCATCTCTCATGACATTTAAATTTTATTCCAGTTGCTCCCACCCGATTTTGGGCCATGCCCCATCTATGCATTTCCAGAATCTGGATGCACCTCTCATGATATTTAAATTTTATTCCAGTTGCTCCCAACCGATTTTGGGCCATGTCCCAGCATAGGCATTTCCAAAATCCTGATGCATCTCTCATGATATTTAAATTTTATTCCCAGTTGCTCCAAACCGATATTGGGCCATGCCCCACATAGGCATTTCCAAAATACTGAGGCATCTCTCATGATATTTAAATTTTATTCCAGTTGCTCCCAACCGATTTTGGGCCATGTCCCAGCATAGGCATTTCCAAAATCCTGATGCATCTCTCATGATATCAAAATTTTACTCCAGTTGCTCCCAACCGATTTTGGGCCATGCCCCCCTATGCATTTCCAAAATCCTGATGCATCTCTCATGATATTTAAATTTTACTCCAGTTGCTCCCAACCGATTTTGGGCCATGCCCCACCTATACATTTCCAAAATCCTGATGCACCTCTCATGATATTTAAATTTTATTCCAGTTGCTCCCAACCGATTTTGGGCCATGCCCCACATAGGCATTTCCAAAATTCTGATGCATCTCTCAGATATTTAAATTTTATTCCAGTTGCACCCACCCAATTATGGGCCATGCCAACATAGGCATTTCCAAAATCCTAATGTACCTCTAGTGATATTTAAATTTTATTCCAGTTGCTCCCACCCGAGTTTGGGCCATGCCCCACATAGGCATTTCCAAAATACTGATGCATCTCTCATGATATTTAAATTTTATTCCAGTTGCTCCCAACCGATTTTGGGCCATGCCCCACCTATGCATTTCCAAAATCCTGATGCACCTCTCATGATATCTAAATTTTATTCCAGTTGCTCCCAACCGATTTTGGGCCATGCCCCCCTATGCATTTCCAAAATCCTGATGCATCTCTCATGATATTTAAATTTTACTCCAGTTGCTCTCAACCTATTTTGGGCCATGCCCCACCTATGCATTTCCAAAATCCTGATGCACCTTTCATGATATTTAAATTTTATTCCTGTTGCTCCCAACTGATTTTGGGCCATGCCCCACATAGGCATTTCCAAAATTCTGATGCATCTCTCAGGATATTTAAATTTTATTCCAGTTGCTCCCAACCAATTTGCACCTCTCATGATATCTAAATTTTACTCCAGTTGCTCCCAACCGATTTTGGGCCATGCCCTCCTATGCATTTCCAAAATCCTGATGCATCTCTCATGATATTTAAATTTTACTCCAGTTGCTCCCAACCGATTTTGAGCCATGCCCCACCTATGCATTCCAAAATCTGGATGCACCTCTCATGATATTTTAATTTTATTCCAGTTGCTCCCAACCGATTTTGGGCCATGTCCCAACATAGGCATTTCCAAAATCCTGATGCATCTCTCATGATATTTAAATTTTATTCCAGGTGCTCCAAACCGCTTTTGGGCCATGCCCCACATAGGTATTTCCAAAATACTGATGCATCTCTCATGATATTTAAATTTTATTCCAGTTGCTCCCAACCGATTTTGGGTCATGCCCCCCCTATGCATTTCCAAAATCCTGATGCATCTCTCATGACATTTAAATTTTATTCCAGTTGCTCCCAACCGATTTTGGGCCATGCCCCACCTATGCATTTCCAAAATCCTGATGCACATCTCATGATATCTAAATATTATTCCAGTTGCTCCCAACCGATTTTGGGCCATGCCCCCCCTATGCATTTCCAAAATCCTGATGCATCTCTCATGATATTTAAATTTTACTGCAGTTGCTGTCAACCTATTTTGGGCCATGCTGCCCCACCTATAGATTTCCAAAATCCTGATGCACCTCTCATGATATTTAAATTTTATTCCTGTTGCTCCCAACTAATTTTGGGCCATGCCCCACATAGGCATTTCCAAAATTCTCATGCATCTCTCAGGATATTTAAATTTTATTCCAGTTGCTCCCAACCAATTTTGAGCCAAGCCCACATAGGCATTTCCAAAATCCTAATGTACCTCTAATGATATTTAAATTTTATTCCAGTTGCTCCCAACCGATTTTGGGCCATGCCCCCCTATGCATTTCCAAAATCCTGATGCATCTCTCATGCTATTTAAATTTTATTCCAGTTGCTCCCAACAATTTTGGGCCATTCCCAGCACCTATGCATTTCCAAAATCCTGATGCACCTCTCATGATATTTAAATTTTATTCCAGTTGCTCCAAACCGACTTTGGGCCATGCCCCCCCCTACGCATTTCCAAACCCTGATGCATCTCTCATGATATTTAAATTTTATTCCAGTTGCTCCCAATCGATCATGCCCCCCCCCTTGCTCCAAAAAACATGATATCTCAAATTTTTTGGGCCATGCCCCACCTATGCATTTCCAAAATCCTGATGCACCTCTCATGATATTTAAATTTTATTCCAGTTGCTCCCAACCGACTTTGGGCCATGCCCCCCCTATGCATTTCCAAAACCCTGATGCATCTCTCATGATATTTCAATTTTATTCCAGTTGCTCCCAACCAATTTTGGGCCATGCCCCATCTATGCATTTCAAAATCCTGATGCATCTCTCGTAATATTTAAATTTTATTCCAGTTGCTCCAAACCGATTTTGGGCCATGCCCCACATAGGCATTTCCAAAATACTGATGCATCTCTCATGATATTTAAATTTTATTCCAGTTGCTTCCACCGACTTTGGGCCATGCCCCACTAAGGTATTTCCAAAATCCTGATGCATCTCTCGTGATATTTAAATTTTATTCCAGTTGCTCCAACCGATTTTGAGCCATGCCCCACATAGGCATTTCCAAAATACTGATGCATCTCTCATGATATTTAAATTTTATTTCAGTTGCTCCCACCCGATTTTGGGCCATGCCCCACATAGGCATTTCAAAAATAGTGATGCATCTCTCATGACATTTAAATTTTATTTCAGTTGCTCCCACCCGAGTTTGGGCCATGCCCCACATAGGAATTTCCAAAATACTGATGCACCTCTCATGATATCTAAATTTTACTCCAGTTCCTCTCAACCTATTTTGGGCCATGCCCCACCTATGCATTTCCAAAATCCTGATGCACCTCTCATGATATTTAAATTTTATTCCTGTTGCTCCCAACTGATTTTGGCCATGCCCCACCTATGCATTTCCAAAATTCTGATGCATCTCTCAGGATATTTAAATTTTATTCCAGTTGCTCCCAACCAATTTGCATCTCTCATGATATCTAAATTTTACTCCAGTTGCTCCCAACCGATTTTGGGCCATGCCCCCCTATGCATTTCCAAAATCCTGATGCATCGCTCATGATATTTAAATTTTACTCCAGTTGCACCCAACCGATTTTGGGCCATGGCCCACCTATGCATTTCCAAAATCTGGATGCACCTCTCATGATATTTAATTTTATTCCAGTTGCTCCCAACCGATTTTGGGCCATGTCCCAGCATAGGCATTTCCAAAATCCTGATGCATCTCTCATGATATTTAAATTTTATCCAGTTGCTCCAACCGCTTTTGGGCCATGCCCCACATAGACATTTCCAAAATACTGATGCATCTCTCATGATATTTAAATTTTATTCCAGTTGCTCCCAACCGATTTGGGTCATGCCCCCCCTATGCATTTCCAAAATCCTGATGCATCTCTCATGACATTTAAATTTTATTCCAGTTGCTCCAACCGATTTTGGGCCATGCCCCACCTATGCATTTCCAAATCCTGATGCACCTCTCATGATATCTAAATATTATTCCAGTTGCTCCCAACCGATTTTGGGCCCATGCCCCACCTATGCATTTCCAAAATCCTGATGCACCTCTCATAATATTTAAATTTTATTCCAGTTGCTCCCAACCGACTTTGGGCCATGCCCCCCTATGCATTTCCAAAATACTGATGCATCTCTCATGATATTTCAATTTATTCCAGTTGCTCCCAACCAATTTTGGGCCATGCCCCACCTATGCATTTCCAAAATCCTGATGCACCTCTCATGATATTTAAATTTTATTCCAGTTGCTCCCAACCGACTTTGGGCCATGCCCCCTATGCATTTCCAAAATACTGATGCATCTCTCATGATATTTCAATTTTATTCCAGTTGCTCCCAACCAATTTTGGGCCATGCCCCATCTATGCATTTCAAAATCCTGATGCATCTCTCGTGATATTTAAAATTTTATTCCAGTTGCTCCAAACCGATTTTGGGCCATGCCCCACATAGGCATTTCCAAAATACTGATGCATCTCTCATGATATTTAAATTTTATTCCAGTTGCTCCCAACCGACTTTGGGCCATGCCCCACATAGGAATTTCCAAAATCCTGATGCATCTCTCGTGATATTTAAATTTTATTCCAGTTGCTTCAAACCGATTTTGGGCCATGCCCCACATAGGCATTTCCAAAATACTGATGCATCTCTCATGATATTTAAATTTTATTTCAGTTGCTCCCACCCGAGTTTGGGCCATGCCCCACATAGGCATTTCCAAAATACTGATGCATCTCTCATGATATTTAAATTTTATTCCAGTTGCTCCCAACCGATTTTGGGCCATGCCCCAGCTATGCATTTCCAAAATCCTGATGCACCTCTCATGATATCTAAATTTTATTCCAGTTGCTCCCAACCGATTTTGGGCCATGCCCCCCTATGCATTTCCAAAGTCCTGATGCATCTCTCATGATATTTTAAATTTACTCCAGTTCCTCTCAACCTATTTTGGGCCATGCCCCACCTATGCATTTCCAAAATCCTGATGCACCTCTCATGATATTTAAATTTTATTACTGTTGCTCCCAACTGATTTTGGGCCATGCCCCACATAGGCATTTCCAAAAATCTGATGCATCTCTCAGGATATTTAAATTTTATTCCAGTTTGCTCCCAACCAATTTGCACCTCTCAAGATATCTAAATTTTATTCCAGTTGCTCCCAACCGATTTTGGGCCATACCCCCCTATGCATTTCCAAAATCCTGATGCATGGCTCATGATATTTAAATTTTACTCCAGTTGCTCCCAACCGATTTTGGGCCATGCCCCACCTATGCATTTCCAAAATCTGATGCAACTCTCATGATATTTAAATTTTATTCCAGTTGCTCCCAACCGATTTTGGGCCATGTCCCAGCATAGGCATTTCCAAAATCCTGATGCATCTCTCATGATATTTAATTTTATTCCAGTTGCTCCAAACCGCTTTTGGGCCATGCCCCACATAGGCATTTCCAAAATACTGATGCATCTTTCATGATATTTAAATTTTATTCCAGTTGCTCCCAACCGATTTGGGTCATGCCCCCCCTATGCATTTCCAAAATCCTGATGCATCTCTCATGACATTTAAATTTTATTCCAGTTGCTCCCAACCGATTTTGGGCCATGCCCCACCTATGTATTTCCAAAATCCTGATGCACCTCTCATGATATCTAAATATTATTCCAGTTGCTCCCAACCGATTTTGGGCCATGCCCCCCTATGCATTTCCAAAATCCTGATGCATCTCTCATGATATTTAAATTTTATTCCAGTTGCTCTCAACCTATTTTGGGCCATGCCCCATCTATGCATTTTCAAAATCCTGATGCATCTCTCGTGATATTTAAATTTTTTTCCAGTTGCTCCAAAGCGATTTTGGGCCATGCCCCACATAGGCATTTCCAAAATACTGATGCATCTCTCATGATATTTAAATTTTATTCCAGTTGCTCCCAAACCGACTTTGGGCACATGCCCCACTAAGGTATTTTTTCCAAAATCCTGATGCATCTCTCGTGATATTTAAATTTTATTCCAGTTGCTCCAAACCGATTTTGAGCCATGCCCCACATAGGCATTTCCAAAATACTGATGCATCTCTCATGATATTTAAATTTTTTTCCAGTTGCTCCCACCCGATTTTGGGCCATGCCCCACATAGGCATTTCAAAAATACTGATGCATCTCTCATGACATTTAAATTTTATTTCAGTTGCTCCCACCCGAGTTTGGGCCATGCCCCACATAGGAATTTCCAAAATACTGATGCACCTCTCATGATATCTAAATTTTACTCCAGTTCCTCTCAACCTATTTTGGGCCATGCCCCACCTATGCATTTCCAAAATCCTGATGCACCTCTCATGATATTTAAATTTTATTCCTGTTGCTCCCAACTGATTTTGGGCCATGCCCCACCTATGCATTTCCAAAATTCTGATGCATCTCTCAGGATATTTAAAATTTTATTCCAGTTGCTCCCAACCAATTTGCATCTCTCATGATATCTAAATTTTACTCCAGTTGCTCCCAACCGATTTTGGGCCATGCCCCCCTATGCATTTCCAAAATCCTGATGCATCGCTCATGATATTTAAATTTTACTCCAGTTGCACCCAACCGATTTTGGGCCATGGCCCACCTATGCATTTCCAAAATCTGGATGCACCTCTCATGATATTTTAATTTTATTCCAGTTGCTCCCAACCGATTTTGGGCCATGTCCCAGCATAGGCATTTCCAAAATCCTGATGCATCTCTCATGATATTTAAATTTTATTCCAGTTGCTCCAAACCGCTTTTGGGCCATGCCCCACATAGACATTTCCAAAATACTGATGCATCTCTCATGATATTTAAATTTTATTCCAGTTGCTCCCAACCGATTTTGGGTCATGCCCCCCCTATGCATTTCCAAAATCCTGATGCATCTCTCATGACATTTAAATTTTATTCCAGTTGCTCCCAACCGATTTTGGGCCATGCCCCCACCTATGCATTTCCAAAATCCTGATGCACCTCTCATGATATCTAAATATTATTCCAGTTGCTCCCAACCGATTTTGGGCCATGCCCCACCTATGCATTTCCAAAATCCTGATGCACCTCTCTCATAATATTTAAATTTTATTTCCAGTTGCTCCCAACCACTTTGGGCCATGCCCCCCTATGCATTTCCAAAATACTGATGCATCTCTCATGATATTTCAATTTTATTCCAGTTGCTCCCAACTAATTTTTGGCCATTTGCCCCACCTATGCATTTCCAAAATCCTGATGCACCTCTCATGATATTAAATTTTATTCCAGTTGCTCCCAACCGACTTTGGGCCATGCCCCCCTATGCATTTCCAAAATACTGATGCATCTCTCATGATATTTCAATTTTTATTCCAGTTGCTCCCAACCAATTTTGGGCCATGCCCCATCTATGCATTTTCAAAATCCTGATGCATCTCTCGTGATATTTAAATTTTATTCCAGTTGCTCCAAACCGATTTTGGGCCATGCCCCACATAGGCATTTCCAAAATACTGATGCATCTCTCATGATATTTAAATTTTATTCCAGTTGCTCCCAACCGACTTTGGGCCATGCCCCACATAGGAATTTCCAAAATCCTGATGCATCTCTCGTGATATTTAAATTTTATTCAGTTGCTTCAAACCGATTTTGGGCCATGCCCCACATAGGCATTTCCAAAATACTGATGCATCTCTCATGATATTTAAATTTTATTTCAGTTGCTCCCACCCGAGTTTGGGCCATGCCCCACATAGGCATTTCCAAAATACTGATGCATCTCTCATGATATTTAAATTTTATTCCAGTTGCTCCCAACCGATTTTGGGCCATGCCCCAGCTATGCATTTCCAAAATCCTGATGCACCTCTCATGATATCTAAATTTTATTCCAGTTGCTCCCAACCGATTTTGGGCCATGCCCCCCTATGCATTTCCAAAATCCTGATGCATCTCTCATGATATTTAAATTTTACTCCAGTTCCTCTCAACCTATTTTGGGCCATGCCCCACCTATGCATTTCCAAAATCCTGATGCACCTCTCATGATATTTAAATTTTATTCCTGTTGCTCCCAACTGATTTTGGGCCATGCCCCACATAGGCATTTCCAAAATTCTGATGCATCTCTCAGGATATTTAAATTTTATTCCAGTTGCTCCCAACCATGAATTTGCACCTCTCAAGATATCTAAATTTTTTCCAGTTGCTCCCCAACCGATTTTGGGCCATACCCCCCTATGCATTTCCAAAATCCTGATGCATCTCTCATGATATTTAAATTTTACTCCAGTTGCTCCCAACCGATTTTGGGCCATGCCCCACCTATGCATTTCCAAAATCTGGATGCACCTCTCATGATATTTTAATTTTATTCCAGTTGCTCCCAACCGATTTTGGGCCATGTCCCAGCATAGGCATTTCCAAAATCCTGATGCATCTCTCATGATATTTAAATTTTATTTCAGTTGCTCCAAACCGCTTTTGGGCCATGCCCCACATAGGCATTTCCAAAATACTGATGCATCTCTCATGATATTTAAATTTTATTCCAGTTGCTCCCAACCGATTTTTGGGTCATGGGCCATGCCCCCCTATGCATTTCCAAAATCCTGATGCATCTCTCATGACATTTAAATTTTATTCCAGTTGCTCCCAACCGATTTTGGGCCATGCCCCACCTATGTATTTCCAAAATCCTGATGCACCTCTCATGATATCTAAATATTATTCCAGTTGCTCCCAACCGATTTTGGGCCATGCCCCCCCTATGCATTTCCAAAATCCTGATGCATCTCTCATGATATTTAAATTTTACTCCAGTTGCTCTCGACCTATTTTGGGCCATGCCCCATGCACCACCTATGGATTTCCAAAATCCTGATGCACCTCTCATGATATTTAAATTTTATTCCTGTTGCTCCCAACTGATTTTGGGCCATGCCCCCCACATAGGCGTTTCCAAAATTCTGATGCGTCTCTCAGGATATTTAAATTTTATTCCAGTTACTCCCAACCAATTTTGGGCCAAGCCCACATAGGCATTTCCAAAATCCTAATGTACCTCTAATGATATTTAAATTTTATTCCAGTTGCTCCCACCCGATTTCGGGCCATGCCCCACCTATGCATTTCCAAAATCTGGATGCACCTCTCATGCTATTTAAATTTTATTCCAGTTGCTCCCAACAAATTTTGGGCCATGTCCCAGCATAGGCATTTCCAAAATCCTGATGCATCTCTCATGATATTTAAATTTTATTCCAGTTGCTCCAAACCGATTTTGGGCCATGCCCCCACATAGGCATTTCCAAAATACTGATGCATCTCTCATGTTTTTTAAATTTTATTCCAGTTGCTCCCAACCGATTTTGGGTCATGCCCCCCCTATGCATTTCCAAAATCCTGATGCATCTCTCATGATATCTAAATTTTATTCCAGTTGCTCCCAACCGATTTTGGGCCATGCCCCCCCCCCCATGTATGCATTTCCAAAATCCTGATGCATCTCTCATGATATTTAATTTTATTCCAGTTGCTCCCAACTAATTTTGGGCCATGCCCCACCTATGCATTTCCAAAATCCTGATGCACCTCTCATGATATTTAAATTTTATTCCAGTTGCTCCCAACCGACTTTGGGCCACGCCCTCTATGCATTTCCAAAATCGTGATGCATCTCTCATGATATTTCAATTTTATTCCAGTTGTTCCCAACCAATTTTGGGCCATTTTCCCCATCTATGCATTTTCAAAATCCTGATGCACCTCTAATAATATTTAAATTTTATTCCAGTTGCTCCCAACCGCACTTCCAAAATCCTGATTGGCCTTTGGGCCATGCCCCACATAGGTATTTCCAAAATCCTGATGCATCTCTCGTGATATTTAAATTTTATTCCAGTTGCTCCAAACCGATTTTGGGCCATGCCCCCCACATAGGCATTTCCAAAATACTGATGCATCTCTCATGATATTTAAATTTTATTCCAGTTGCTCCCAACCGACCTTGGGCCATGCCCCCCCTATGCATTTCCAAAATCCTGATGCATCTCTCATGATATTTAAATTTTATTCCAGTTGCTCCCAACGGACTTTGGGCCATGCCCCACATAGGTATTTCCAAAATCCTGATGCATCTCTCGTGATATTAAATTTTATTCCAGTTGCTCCAAACCGATTTTGGGCCATGCCCCACATAGGCATTTCCAAAATACTGATGCATCTCTCATGATATTTAAATTTTATTCTAGTCCAGTTCCCAACCGACTTTGGGCCATGCTCCCCCTATGCATTTCCAAAATCCTGATGCATCTCTCATGATATTTAAATTTTATTCCAGTTTCTCCCAACCGACTTTGGGCCATGCCCCACATAGGTATTTCCAAAATCCTGATGCATCTCTCATGATATTTAAATTTTTATTCCAGTTGCTCCCAACCGATTTTGGGCCATGCCCCACATAGGTATTTTCAAAATCCTGATGCATCTCTCGTGATATTTAAATTTTATTCCAGTTGCTCCAAACCGATTTTGGGCCATGCTCCACATAGGCATTTCCAAAATACTGATGCATCTCTCATGATATTTAAATTTTATATTCCAGTTGCTCCCAACCGACTTTGGGCCATGCCCCCCCTATGCATTTCCAAAATCCTGATGCATCTCTCATGATATTTAAATTTTATTCCAGTTGCTCCCAACCGACTTTGGGCCATGCCCCACATAGGTATTTCCAAAATCCTGATGCATCTCTCATGATATTTAAATTTTATTCCATTTGCTCCCAAGCGACTTTGGGCCATGCCCCCCCTATGCATTTCAAAATCCTGATGCATCTCTCATGATATTTAAATTTTATTCCAGTTGCTCCCAACCGATTTTGAGCCTTGCCCCCCCCCCCCTATGCATTTCCAAAATACTGATGCATCAGAACCACTGACTGGTCCGATGTCTTAAATTGTCACGAGGTAAATTCTGCCACAAATGGTTTTGCGCAAAGGCTAAGTGAGATTATCCATTCAACTTTTCCTATTCGTAAACCTAACCGGAAAAATATCCCTATTTGCCCCTGGATGTCACATAGCCTCATTGTCTCCTTATATCGTAAAAACAAATTATATAAGTTGCCTGTAAGACCCGTAGTGATATTGACCTATCTAATTATAAACATTACAAAAAACTTATACACTAAACTCATCCGTGAAGCGAAGAAAAATTATTATTATACAAAAATTCTCAATTGCAATGGAAATCTGAAAAAGATATGGTCCACCATTAATGATATACTTTCAAAAAATAGAAAATCAAAGTCTATACCTATTCGCCTTAAAGACACAAATGGTAGATTAATTGACCCTTTACATGCACCTGATGCATTTAATAATTATTTTTTGAATGTTCCTCATACTGACTCCCGCTCCTCCTCACAGGCTGTATTCCCTTGCTTCAATTTTAGATCCATGTTTTTCTGCCCAACTGATAGCAATGAGGTACTTCAAATCATCGGTTCTCTCCCTAATAGTTTTACTCCTGACTGTCTTGGATTAAGTAATAAGCTCCTGAAGACCATATCTCCTTTTGTCTACGAGCCCATCAAGCATATTGCCAACCTATCTTTAACCCACGGAGTTTTCCCTGATTTACTAAAGTCAGCCATTGTTATTCCAGTTCTTAAAAAGGGCGATCCAACTGAGATAGGTAATTATCGTCCAATCTCAATTCTTCCTGTTATATCCAAAGTGCTCGAGAGAATCATCTTCAGACGTCTTCTCCCTTTCTGTTGACAGTCAGCATTCCGTATCCTTGATTTCTCCTCACCAATATGGCTTTAGGCCGAAATTCTCAACTTCTCATGCTCTAATTGACGCCACACAGTTCATACGCTCACAACTCGACCTTAAAAAAACTGTATTGGGCTTATTTTTGGATTTTTCTAAGGCCTTTGACATGGTCGATCATAGTATTTTAATAAGTAAATTAAATAGTTTACGGTATTCGTGGTGTTCCCCTCTCTTGGTTTGATTCTTATCTATCTGGAAGGGTACAGAGTGTGAGCCTGGGTGGAGTATCCTCTCAGCCCTTACCTGTTCGGAGGGGTGTCCCGCAAGGCTCCGTTCTAGGCCCTATTTTATTTCTCCTGTATATCAATGATCTTGTTATAGACCTGGGCCCTTCAGTGTATCCTGTATTATTTGCTGATGACAGCAACTTCTTCATCACTGGCACCAATTTACCATTGGCATTAACCTCTGCCCAAGTCCTTCTGAACAGAGTCCAGGCGTGGTGCCTTACGAATAACATGACCATTAATAGCAAAAAAAGTCAAATAGTGTTATTCAGAACCCCCTACAACAAAGACGTTATTCAACCTGCTCTTGGTCTCAGGTACTCCTCCAACATCATCCCACAAGTGGAGGTTGCCAAGTTTCTTGGTGTATTTATTGACTCATGCTTGTCATTCTCTAATCATATTTCTTACATAACAGCAATAATTTTGAGACAAGTAGCTATGATTAACCGTGTGAATTATTTTCTTCCTCCTGACATCCTAGTTACCCTCTATTATTCCTTTATTTTTCCTTACCTTTCTTATTGCGGATCAGTTTGGGGAAATACAAAACGGTCCCTTCATTAAAAAACTCAAATTTGCCCAAAACCGCGCCATTAAAGCAGTTTTTCGGCTTCCCCGTCTATATCCAACTCGTGATTTGTATTCAGATTTTGGCATAGCTCCACTTGATCAAATCATACAAAAACTAAATTTATCGCTTGCTTACTCTGCTTTCCACAATAATCTTCCACCTCAACTCCTAACCTATTATAATATTAATAATTCGGAAGCCCATTGTCTCCGTTCATCCAATAGAGCCTTTAAAATTCCTAAATGCGTTTCTAGTGCTGCCCAGCAATCTCCCATTTACAAATCTATTATTCAATGGAACAAAATTCCCTCCAGTGTTGAACTTGCCACAAGTTTCTGCAAGTTGTATAAAAATGTAACAAAACTTGATGGTATAATTTAATATTTCCATTTTTAACAAATTTGCTCTAATTAGCCATGTTTTATTCTTCTATTTTTTTTTTTCTCTTTCAGTGTTACTTTAATTTTTTTTTTTCTCTTGGTCCTTAACAATTATCTTCTAGGATCTTTATTGTTATTAATGTTTGTGTTATGTTTTTATTCGAATAAATTGAATTGAATTGAATTGAATCTCTCATGATATTTAAATTTTATTCCAGTTGCTACCAACCGACTTTGTGCCATGCCCCCCCCCCCCTATGCATTTCCAAAATCCTGATGCATCTCTCGTGATATTTAAATTTTATTCCAGTTGCTCCCAACCGATTTTGGGCCATGCCCCACATACGTATTTTCAAAATCCTGATGCATCTCTCATGATATTTAAATTTTATTCCAGTTGCTCCCAACCGACTTTGGGCCATGCCCCACTTAGGTATTTCCAAAATCCTGATGCATTCTCTCGTGATATTTAAAATTCCAGTTGCTCCAAACCGATTTGGGCCATGAATCATTTTCAAAATACTGATGCATCTCTCATGATATTTAAATTGTATTCCAGTTGCTCCCAACCGACTTTGGCCATGCCCCCCTATGCATTTCCAAAATCCTGATGAATCTCTCATGATATTTAAATTTTACAGTTGATCCCAACCGACTTTGGGCCATGCCCCACATAGGTATTTCCAAAATCCTGATGCATCTCTCATGATATTTAAATTTTATTCGAGTCGCTCCCAGCCGACTTTGGGCCATGCCCCCCCCCTATGCATTTCCAAAATCCTGATGCATCTCTCATGATATTTAAATTTTATTCCAGTTGCTCCCAACCGACTTTGGGCCATGCCCCACATAGGTATTTCCAAAATCCTGATGCATCTCTCGTGACATTTAAATTTTATTCTAGTTGCTCCAAACCGATTTTGGGCCATGCCCCACATAGGCATTTCCAAAATACTGACACATCTCTCATGATATTTAAATTTTATTCCAGTTGCTCCCAACCGATTTTGGGCCATGCCTCATATAGGTATTTCCAAAATCCTGATGCATCTCTCGTGATATTTAAATGTTATTACCGGGAAATTTTACGTGTATTCACCTGAAGGAAGTTTAAAAGGCCATCAGCTTGATTCCGTTTTTTTCGAGTAGTCCGCTATGTGTATTTTATGCGAAAGAAATTTTTTTATACTCTTGGACCTTGAAGCTCAATAAAATGTATGAATTTAATTTTGTTTCGCTTATGGCATTCTTTTAAACGTGCTTGCTATTTCAGGTATGAAAAATTCAGCGATTTTGGCTACAAGTGGTTTGCTCTCCTGAAAGTGTCATCCTTGAAATTACACTGCAGTGGTTTAGAATTCAGTGCAATACCCTCCAATGACCTGTACTCAGATTCAGAAGTAAGGTCAAGTGATCTAGGAGATCAACATAAATTCAATCTTTCCCCTGTAAGTAGATAAAATATTTTGGGTTAGAAATAAGGTTTTTCGCTTCCTGGTTAATTCCAGTAACCACATTTGATACGTATTTTGTTTCTCCCCCTCTCCCTTTCAGACAACCCACACAACCCCAACATTGTAAGCCACTCAACCTCTACCCACCGAGCTCAGTGTTTTTGTTAGCTTATCTTGCAGCTTTAGTTTATTTATGTATAATAATAAATATTTGTAGCATAAAATAGTTTCTTGAGTAGAAGAATCCTGCTACTTAAGATCAGGACAATTTTATATTGCTACCTGTGAATTTATTCTCTATATAAGTATTTTACTTTGTTTTTTTTTTGTATTTAAGAAGTTAGGTTCCTGAAATAATCTCATCGTGTCAATAAGTGTACGTAAAATTTAAAATCAACAAGTTAACAAACAATATATTCGAGTATAACCACTTAAAGCAAATATATCAAACAACCTCGATAGCGCTGTAAATTTAAAATTTCAAAAATAAAAAATTTTTTACCACCTAAAACAACCATGCTTTCCAAAGAAAGCTACACCTTCTTAAGCTGTTTGACGCCATCTGTTTTTGGCCTATTTTTTCTGATTTGTCAGTCACGATTCTTTTCATAAAAATTTTTCATCCGCTGCCAAAAACTGGATTCTTTTTCACCAAAGAGTGGATTCCGAATTTTCTTTTCATATATTTTAGGATGAATAAATTTTTTTTAGACGGGCTTTAAGCAAAATTGTGTCATTTCAAATAGTATTTTCTAAACGGAGTTGGACCCGTTTGGAGCTGATGAAATTTTCATATTTGAAACATATAAAAATTGTCTGGACAGCAAATCATTATATGAAATGGTCAGGAATTATTAAAAGCCTTTCAGAGTACAGCCGAAAGATTATAATATCACTAGATTAAATTTTATTCAAGTCAATAAAATGACAGTCATAAAATAAAACACGGAAAGCGTGATATGATTTAGCCCCAACCATGGATTGCACTCCAGACTGAAAGCATTGAATCAGGAGATCGGTACATGCGCAACGCAGACGATTGGTCAGCCCGAGAAATTTCTTTTTTAAGTTATAGTGGGTAGGGTATTGTGTAGGGAGAGAGGGAGGTATCAGTTTCACGAAAGGCCACATTTCAGTGACTAAATTGTCTAACTCTATCTCTCCATGGGCCTTCACATATATACAGGTATGGGTATTTTTGCGGGCGAGGGGGGGGAGGGGGGGGGTGTATGAATTAATATCTCACCCCTCTTCGTTTAAAACCAGTGGTTCCCAATTAATTTTTGGCCATCCCCACCAAGGCATTTCTAAAATTTTGATGCTCCCCTCGTGATATTTAAATTTTGTTATCCAAAATTTTACGCGTATTCACCTAAAGCAAGTCTTTAAAAGGCCATTAACTTGGTATCTTTTTTCAAGTTGTCCTCTAGGTGTGTTTTATGCGAATGAAAATTTTATTTGTATGTAACACCTTTCATACAATGACGTCGTTGCAATATTAGGTACTCTTGCATTATATGGGGCCTTTACAAGGAAACCAGTCACGAAAAACCAGTTTTTGACGGGTTAATTCAAGACACCGCTATACAGTAATGAATGCTTACCGTGGTTTTCAATGCGTTGACAAAATTTAAACTATGGTTTTTTGGGGTTTAGGGGGGGAAAAAGGTACCTAGGTTAGGCTAGGTCACGTATTTAATATATGGTGTGCTCTACCCCCCATCCCCCCCCTAATGTGCAAATATGTAGCCCCAAATTGTTTTCTAAACTATTATATATTCATTCTATTTTATTTTATTTTATTTCATTAGCATTAACCAAACTTGACTTTTTAGAAAGGCCCATATAATGCAAGAGTACCCAATATTACCATGGATCTGTTTTACCCTTTAAGTGTATATGAATGTGACGTTATTTATGTGAAAAATAAATTTTTTTTTAATTACGGCTCTACAGTATTTTCAGTCGAAAGGTGTATGTTCTGCCCATGACCCACCAAAATATTCCCATGCCCCACCCATGGGGCATGTGCCCCACGTTGGGAATCCCGGATTTATTCATTCGTTATAGTTTATGTTTGTTTAAGTTTAACTTATCCTATAGCTTTAATTCTTGATCTGTTTTGGATTTTAATATTAATTTTTGCAATTATTTGAGATTGTTTTTTTTTTGGATGACAACACAAAATTAAAACCGTATCAAATAAAATCCTAACAAAACTGATCAACAATGTCACGATTAAACGTAGATGATTGTTTCCAACTGTTTGACGGACCATCCCCATCACTTAAATTAGCTCAAAAACAGAAGAAAAAAAAAAAACACTTGTTTTTCTAAATGAAGATGAATAGGCATCAAAATGTAGCTACTTACCACGGGAGTTTAATCTTAGTTGTAAAGCAGCATCAACAGCTATAGTTGATAAAGGATCAATGTTATTTCTCATTAAGGAAAACAGTCTTGTGTCCAAGCTATAGGGACTAAATACAATAGATCCTGTAAAAAAAAAGAAAACTATTAAGCAGGGGCGGATCCAGGATTTTTTTTTAGGGGGGGGGGGGGGCAAAATAGGTTGATCCGAAAATAGGTTGAATTCAGATCCAGAGGGGGGCGCCCCCCTCCCTCCCCTCTGGATCCACCACTGCTATTAAGACACATGTGAAAGACATAGAAGACAAAACAATTCTGAACGCAAAAGCAAAAAAAAACATAAGCCTATAAACTATTAACTGATATTTTTTTGTCTGTAGATTCTACAACTAATGCATATTTTCTTAACCAGTGCTAGGGGTTTAGTGGATTGCCTTGGAATCCCTTAATGTGTATGATTTGGTTTTATTACACTCTGTAAAACTAATTTTTACAGGGTTTGAACACCGTGTGTTTATGCTGAAACACAACATTTGAATAGTCCAACTTAGGTTTCCACTTTTTTGAACGGTAGGTGAGGTTAGAAGTGTAGTTGAATTTAAATTTACATATTACGCCTAGCCACAACAAGGGTAAGCTGACGAATCATCAGCAGACATTCTTAATGTTCAGTCAAAATAGGTTCCTACAGAAGGAATGAGACTAATGGATAAACTTCCTCCCAATGCCTACTTAAAAAGGGCTACTTAAAACCCTTATTACAAGGTCGGACTCTTTATTTTACAATGGGAAACGACATTTTGCTCTGATGCAATACCTTTTGTTACTTAGGAAAGGCACTGGAATTCAAAATATTCGTTTTAAAGTGTTCCCGTGAAAAAAATTCTTCGATCGTTATATCAAACAGTTTGTCGTAACGAACTGTAAGTAAGGAACGAATCGGTCCAATAGCAGCGGAAACTCCAAAAATCTGAATTTTGGTAAAAATTGATATCCATCAAAAAAAATTGAATTTTTATTCTGGTTCCAAAAAAAACTTTTTTTTTATTTTATTCAAAACATATTCGTAAACTATCGAGTGGCCCTATAAAATGAATCATTGTTCACAGCAAAATACAAATTTGAACTTTTATAAATAGCAGACATGTCTGAGAGCGCTAGAAAACGCTCTCATCAGACATGTTCTATATGGAAGTTAAATCTCATCTAGATCTCACTTCTTAGGTTTTTTTTTTTTTTTTTGGGGGGGGGGGCTGTTCCGGTCTTTTCTTCCATTGTGCAAATGTTCTGATCGTAGTAGGCCTAAATGCTGATCAGTAATTTAAAACTTAAAGGATTTTACGAGTTTGGAATCTTACGACCTGCATCTTGTATTTCGAGGGCCTGCCCTTTGGGGAACACCCCAATGTAGCTGAAACACCAGTATAGTGCCTCGGATCAAACCCCCCTTTGATGACGACTGCTGCACGCCCAAGGACTTGATTTATGAATGCAAAACAACACCTTAGATTTGGTCTCTGGGACGTCCGCATAATGTCTCAAGCTTCTAAGACTGAGCAAGTGTTGAAAGCTCTGCAAGATTACCATCTCGACCTTCTGGCTATGTCAGAGGTTAAATGAATAAGTTATAGATCAAATAAACTGGACAGAAATGTGAAAATTATCAATAGCGGATCCGACAAACACCTGAATTTGGAGTTGTCCTTATGATGACAAATCAATGATGACAAAGCATGAGAAACTGACAGTAGCAGTATGCTACACTCCAACCAATGACACTCCCCATGAATCAATAGACGATTTGTGCAGAGCACTTAACTCCGTAGCCAAAGACATACCACCGGCATGACATAGCATGTTTTCTAGGAGACTTTAACGTGAGAGTTGGGAACGGCCAATTGTTCTCTCCACAAGTCCTCAGTGAGCATGGCCTGGGCAAGTGAAACAAAACAGGGAACTACTGATTGACTTCAAATTCCTCAACCACCTTCTAATACGAAGGACCGTATATGCCTGCCCAGATATAAATAAATACTCATGGACATCCCCGATGGCCATACCCGAAATTAGATTGAGCATTGACTCTTGAGCAAGAAGTAGAGGTTTAGCTTACTTGATGTAAGGGGTTACAGAGGAGCTGACGCTGGCTCAGACCGAAACCTGATGGCAGCAAAAGTCTGCTTCAAATTAAAAAGAAGTGAAAACGCCGAAAAATCTCCCTCAAACCCAATCTTTGACTAAGATATACTGCAGTGAGAGAATTCAAGCAAGCTTTTAAGTTGGAGATGAAAAAAAATATATTTGAAGCCAGGTCATAACCAGATGATGCCGATAGCTAAAAACATGGGAAGGCATAAAACTCTGCTTTCACGATGCCGCAAAAGCCACCGTTGGCTACAGCGAGAGTCTAAATGGTCGATGGCTCTCTGACCAAACATGGGACAACATAGATTAAAGAAAAAACTAAAAGCATTACTTATCTAAAGACAAGTCCCCGACCATCAGATTTTCAGAAACGAAGAATATAGAGCTGCGGATAAAAACCAGTGAAAAAGAGTATCAGAAATGACCAGAGAAATTTGATTCAGCGGAAAGCGGCACAAGAGGAAGGAGCTGCAAAGAGAGATGACTTAAGAGCTGTCTATAAAATCGCCAATGAGACAATTGGCACGAATTCCTCTATTCAACATAGACCGATAAAAGATCCCTCAGACATCCTGGTAACCGAGCAGTCTGCGGTGAACGAAGTCTGGGCTTTCCATTTTGAAAAGCTGTGGAACAGACCTCCACTAGACAATCTCCCAGAGTTTTTAGCAACAATTTTGTTCTCCTTGGATATTAACACGGATCTGCTGGCATCCATCGAAATTACAGCAGTAGCAGCAACAATTTTGTTCTCCTTGCATATAACACGGATCTGCTGGCATCATCGAAATTACAGCAAGTTTAGTTTAGCAGCAAAAAAAAAAAAAAAAAAAAAAAAAAAAAAAAAAAAAAATGAAAAATGGGAAGTCACCCGGTGAAAACCGAATTTCTGCGGAAATGATAAGTGACCATTCTCGCATGCCTTAATTTCTGGATTGCTGTATTTGCCTTAATCTTGGTGACAATCAAGCTACCTTTTCACTGGAATAACAGTACCCTTGTGAGGATCTTTAATCAAGGGGACGCAACCCTCCCAGGCAATTGGCGTGGAATCTACTTGCTTTTTTATAATCAGCTAATTGCTGTCACACATTTTACTGCAGAGAATCAGTTCACAGCCTGACAGACACATGCATGACGAGCAATATTGATTCAAACCAAACCATTCTGGTGAAGCTGTGATATTTAATATACGACTACTGAAGAAAGAAGCAGAGAGTGGTGATCAAAGATCTATTTAATATTCATCGATTTTGAGAAGGTATTCTGCTCAGTGGACGCCCAGGGTAAGTTAAGGTCTTACAGCCCTATAAAATCTCCGGAAAGATAGTATTTCTGATCATTACTCTCTATGAAGACTGTCAGTGCTGTTTAAAGAAACCAAGCGACCAAACCCATTTCTTCCACATCCTTTGAGGAGTTAAGCAAAATCTGCAAATTGTTACCGCTAGTCTTCGTAATTGTAATTGACTACATAATGCGAAGCATCAGCAAAGACGGCACCCTGCTGATTCCTGAAGTACGTCTGAGCGATATAGCCTTTGCTGACGACATTGCCGTACTAGAAACTGTGCAAGCAACGACTTCAAGAGCTCTTAGACCATGGGAGAGAGAGAGAGGCTACCAGGTTGGCATAAGATAAATATTGAAAAAAAGGATGCATGGCCACAACAGACTCACCCTGACCATCACTTGCGTGGGACCTACAGTTAGAGCAATTTGCCAACTTCCAATGTCTAGGAAGCATAATTGAAAATACAGGATATTCCCCAAAAGAAGTGCTCACAAGAATTGGTCAAGGTAATGGAGCCTTCTATAGACTACAGAAAGTTTGGCGGTCTCGAATTATCTCTCTAAGGCTGCAATTGAGGTTCTTCAATATCAAAGTCAATGCAAGTATTGCTTTACGCAGCCGAAGCCTGGGACTTAACCAAGAACAAGAGAGGAGAATTCTTGGTTTCGAGAACATATGTCTCAGAAGAATTCTCAACATCAATTGACAGCAGAGGGTGACCAACCAATCCATCTATAATAAAACAGGTCAGCCTCTTCTAATAGATGTCAAAGGAGTTAGCCGATAGACATACCTTGGCCACGTACTACGTATGGACAATCCCCGGCTACCGAATACAGTGCTCGACTGGCAATCATCAGGTACACGCCGCAAAGAGGCAGACTCCGCAACACCATGCATCCAACATACCCGACAGATTTGTGAAAACTAAACACTTCAATACAGCCTCAGTTGGGAGGATATACTGATAGCAGCAAACTTGCAGTAATATTGGCGGCTCCTTCATGATATCCGGGTTGCCTCCGGAGGCACAGACGGGTCTGAGGTCAAATTATTTTCGAATTTACAGCGTTCAAGTTTTGCGTACAACAGCACTTGTGAAGTTTATAGTAATAAAATATGGGGGGGGGGGGCTCTAATCCTTTTAAAAGGGTACACACATTGTATATCTTTTTTCCTTTTAATGCCTGCCATCCGACCACCTCATTACCTCCCTGTCTCATTTCATAACGATAACGAGTCACCATAAGATAGTTTTTTACTTTAACCTCTCTTACTGCCTTCTGCTTCTTTAGATACTTGCAAATTTCATATAATTTTGCCATAAAAGAAGAATGTAATTATTATCCTTGCCCCTTTAATTGAAAACACTTCAAATATTTGTAAGTTTTCGTCGCGCAGGAAAGGAGGATAAATTAAAGAAAATTACTCTCTTATTTCAAAACTTCCTTTAAGCTATTCAGATTTGAAGCTAACAAAAACTCCCTAAAGTTTACTAAAATATCAGGAAATATTCAAAAGCTAATTAAATGTCTTACAACTTGTAAAAAAAGGCAGGGAGTTTGTCTCTACATGAAGGGATTAAAAAAGGATTAGGTCATTTTAGTTTGTTAAATGTTTGAATTTGGAGACATCATATTTAGGAAACAAAGGGTTCGAACGAAGATCAAATCAAAATGAAAAATTTTCTTCTACACTTTTCATAATTTTGCATTTCTTTTATCCTCAAAGGGAAGTGGATTAGCCCCCTCTACATATCTTTGGTGTATTATTTTATATGTAATAATTTATTACCATACATAAATGATACTTCTTTCTATATAGAAACGAAAAAAACACTCGTTTTCTTATGTCAATCGTCATCCACTTTTTTTTATAAACAGTTTAGAAGGGCAATCCTGCTCCCTAGAGATCGAAATATTCGTAGGCTAGAATTACAATGATCATTTTTTGTGCTCCAGAAATCCATATTAATGTAAGTAAAATGTACACACATGTAAACTGTATTTAAACAAAGGGAGGAAACAAAGGGTGACACCTTGTAGCTTCATCGCTAGGGTTTGTAGATTAGAATCTGTTTCGGTCAGTTAACCAAATAGTAGCTAAAAATTTCCATTTTTTGTGATATTAAAAAATTTAGTAAATATATTTATTCATAAAAAATAACACATGTATTGCTTACTAAAAGAAATAAACGCACATGCCGAGTACAAAACAAAGAGAAAAGAAACTTCTATAAACACAGAACAAAGCAAATAATTAGCAGACCAAATTCAACATCGGTGGGAAAAGAGTCAAAAGAAGCAACAACATTTATAGAGGGACACTTATTCAAACTATTTGTTAGAAAAAAGTTTTCTTACTAAGACATTATTCTAACAAAATTATTGCTTCGATGATTATATAAGATATACCCTATGCAAAACTAGCACAAATAAACTGAATTGATATTCTCCAATATATGTAGCATAAAACCGACACAAATCAGGATGATCTCCTAGAAGCAGTCAAGGCCATAAGTAGCCTGCAGAAAATAAAAATCATAATTCATAAAGGCTCTCAACAGTTCACCAGCCATTGTATCAATTAATTTTAGTACAAAACTTACAATTTATATATAAAAGTATATCAAGCTCAGTGTTAAGTCAAACGATAGTTTTAAAGTAGGCCTACCACTAGCACTTGACAGACCACAGCTTAAGTTTTAGCTATTTTAGAACTTGTATTCCCGGACATTCCGGTCCTTCATGGGCTAAAAAATGTTATTTTGTGGCACAAAAATGGTAGAAAACTGGACTATGATGTCCTCTCTTTTGTGAGATCTCTTTTATTACGTAAAAAGGGCACTAGATATTGTAAGATTTGGTAAAATGAGCCCTCTCCAGTATTCTACAATTACTGGTTCGATACGATCCCCCCTGGGAAAAGAAAAATAAAAAAGGAGAAGAATAGCAAAAAAAGAAAAAACAAAGAAAAAAACGGAGAAGCATAGCAAAAAAAAAAAAAAAACAGAAAAAGGACAAGCATCAGTGCTATCCATACAAAAAGTGATTATTCTTGTTGTTAAAAGTGAGAGACAGAAAGCTTCCAAAGTCAACTTAGAGCTTTCAACAATGGCGCTTACAATAGTGCACTTTCCATTTTGGTGTGGTCATTTTTTCAGGCGTTTCAAGCTCCATTTCTAAAATCCCACAGAGATTTATTATTGCGATATAATTTTTACTATTGGGTTAAATCTGTACTCAGACTTTAAATGAAAGCATATCTCAATACACAGTTTTGTCCACACACGTTTTAGAAATTTGTTGTTACTATGGGCTTTGTTTCACTCTTTACTAGGTTGTAGCTATTGCTGCAGCCATGATCAACTTTTTTAGTATCTCTTACACCTAAATTTTAACAAAAAAAAGTTTCGAGTTTATTTTGGAAATATAAATGAAGCCTTAGAACACCCAAAATAACTGACTGGTGTGACCCTCAAGTCTGCATCGCGGGGTCGTTATAAAAACCGGATAACTGAAAAAATACCAAAGTATGAAAAAGTGGTGTATATCTTTGAAAGCCCACACAGTTTCAAACAGTATTTATTAGCAACTATTCCATAATTAACTCGTAATATAAACATAAGACCTGAAAATATTACCAAGTAAATTATTCTGCTTAATAAAGTGTAAACCCTTAGAACTTCATGAAATAAATTTTATTCATGTTTAGAATGCAAAAAAAAATGTTGAACTAAATGAAAAGTCACTATGTACATCCAGGTTGACAGAAGGGCGTATCTGAACGTCTACGGGTATTAAGCCGATACTTTCAAGGCATGTTGAAGGAGGTCTTGAACTTAATCAAAAGACACTACGTGCATCCAGGCTATCAAAAGGGTGTTTCTGCAATATCTCAAGAATGGATAAGGGCACCAGATTGAAACTTTCAGGGAGTGTTGATTTAAATCAAAAGACACTACCTGCATCCAGATTGTCATAAAAACATATCTCTAGCATCTGAGGAATGGCTCAGGGTATTATGTTGAAACTTTCAAGGCATGTTCAGGGGGTGTTCAACTAAATGAAAGGAAGCTATGTCTATCCATGCTGTGAAAAGGGCGCATCTGCAGTATCTTACGTATGGCTACGAATATTAACTTGAAGCTTCAAAGAAATGTTGACAGGGATATTGGACTAAATGAAAAGACAACATTTGTCTCCAGGTTGTCCAAAGGGCATATCTGCAATACCCGAAGAACCGCTAACGGTGTCAAGTTGAAACTATTAGGGAATATTGAGGGACATGTTGAAATAATTAAAACACAGAAGGCCTGTCGAGGTTGATAAAAGGGTTTATCAGCAATATCTGAATAACGGCTAAGGATATCAGGTTGAAACTTTCAAGGGATGTTGAGAAGGATAATGAGCTCAATCAAAAAGACACTATCTACATCCGGGTTGTCAAAATGGTATAAGTGTAATATCTCAGGAGCAGCCAAAGGCACTATCTTGAAGCTTTTAAGTCATGTTGAGTGGGGATGTTTAACTAAACCAAAAGACACTAGAAATCAGCATCAGAAATTATTTATTAATGACAGCTTTCATAGTCGTAGATAAAAAATCATAAACTAAATCTCGCTGTTATTTACAAACCTAGTCCTAAAGCATTTTTGTTATATGCACTGGTAAAAAACGGCACGAATGAACTGCTAAAACGAGTAGTTCTGCTATTCACTGGCACTAATTTGTTCTTCTTTCTGGTATTAACCACTAAGTTGGCAGCAGGGGATAGAAAATGTCGGTGCTTGGGGCTAGCAAGGAGAAATTGCTTGAAACACATTATCAAATGAAACCTGCTATTTCTGAGAGTTTCAATCTTTAAATACTCAAGAGCAGACTTATAATCTACAAATGTTTCTCCAAAGATGATTTTAAACTGTTTTTGTTTTTTGGACTCCTTCCACATCATCAATTAGTTTATTCAATATTATGAATTTGAGGCCCTTAAAATGGGACATGCATATTCTAATATGGGACGTATGTATGTAAGATATTCCGTTTTCAGCTGATTTACTGGAAAACCCAAGCGGAGCATTGAAATCAAAGAATGTAGTGCACAGTTTCTTTTCTGGTCTAGCCCTTGAACATGAGCACTAAATGAGCAATCGGCACTGAAAATAACTGCCAGGACTGTAGCTGACGATGCAAGTGGAAACCAGGGAGTTGGGCAAACAAGATCTCGGTTCAGCGGATTAAATATCACAATTTTGGTTTTGCTTTCGCTGATCTACAAACTATTTGCACTAAATACTTCCTTAAATTATGTTTAAAGATCAGGGCTGAATTGGGGCATAGCAGCGGCGGATCCAGAGGGGGGCCGGGGGGCCCTGGCCCCCCCCCCCCCCCCCCCCAAGATTTTCTGGCGCCCTCTCATCCATCGTGCAAACGACCCTTTTTTGTGAATGATTCAACTAAGGCCGACGCTAAAAAAAAAAAATCGGATACGCCGTCATTTTTTACTTTCTTTTTATCACATTATCTAAAGTTCAAATCCGACACTGCACGAATCATGATTATGGGTTTATTTTTGGGACGTGCTAAACGAGCAAAACATTTTGTGAATGCTTACGAGAAACGCATGTCTTTGGGGAGTTGCGTGGGTGGTTAGATCCAACCGGCGGGAGGCTAGGCGCGAGCGACCCTGCCACTGCCTTCGGAGTATTTTTGCTCCGTGTGTTAGACCAGTTAGACGGAAACGCATTTAAAATGGATCGGAAAAAAAAAAAAATCAGGGCATGAATATAGAACAGAGAAGAAACAAAGAATGATGGCGGAAAGCCGTAAAGGATCGAGGGACATCTCTGATTATTTTGCCAAGAAAGATCAGATTAAAGGTAAGCTTTTAAAGATAGAACAATAAGGAAGGAGTGTCGTTTAAAGTGGGTATCAACACTTCTAATTTCTAGCTTTAGCCCATTGTCGGATAGCTTTCCTGATAAGGCTCATTCGTCAAGCTTCATCGCGTACCAGCTGCTTTTGTTGTTATATATTGCATACGGTCCCTCTTGTACAGTGTTCTTCGTATGCAATTTGTCCGAAGCGTTTGACCTGATTTTTTACCAGCCCACTCGTCTCGCCTGACGGTTATGATATTGGCTTAAAGCAGTATTTTTACCGACACACTGTGTCAGCTCTGAAATTATCTTTCAAATTCTTGCAGTTAAAGCTCTCTCTTTAGCCTTGTAAACTTCGGTGATAATTGTTTCGGGTTTCAGCTCTTGAAAAATATTTGTTAGCATATGTCGGGGATCGGTTTCTTGGGGTTGCAAATTAAATTAGTGATGTTTAGGGTGGTATTTTTTTATTTTAAAGTCCGGGTTTCCTAGAAATAGTTTTGGGGTATGAAAGTTCAAGATTGTTGGGGGAGTTTAAAGTTAATGTTGCTGATTCAGTTTATTTTCAAATTTAGTTCCAATTCTGCCTTCACCATGTTGAGAGTTAAATCTACTAAAGCAAGCCATTATACAAAGTGTATATACGTTTACAATAAATGTCTTGTGCAAACTTTAAAAGAGAAACTTTTTTTGTTAGATGTTGAGACGACGGCAACTTCTGATGATGCCCACTCTGAGTCGACGGTCGGAATGCACAAAAACGCATTCAGCCAGGAGAACGAACTGTCACCAACAACTCCGTCCACTTCACAGACGGCCTTCATAACAAACTTCGGCGAAACGACACACACTGATCAGCTGACTGAAGGATCAAGAAGCAGTACTCAAACCTTGGTGGTACATAGCCCAACACTGATTTCACAGTCCCCGCACCCGCAGCAGAATCAAAGCGCTATTTTTTTCGCCTGAAACTGACTTCACGCCGTCGAATGACTTTGGTATTGCAGTAGCGCTGAAAAGCGAAATCAGTTGTCTTCTGGCGAAATTATGTTTTTTATGAACGAAAGGTGGAAGCCGAAGAACCAATCTGATCTTCCAGTCTTGACACAAAAGAGAAAAGGTGGCGAAGTCAAGCGTCGCTTGAATACCGAACATCTTGCCCGGTATCCTTGGCTCGCAGTGAGTCGTCATCCAGACCACGAAGGCCTTTGGTGCAGTGTTTGTGTTTTGATGAGGACCAATGAAAGCGGAAGAGGATGGTCGGCTTTATCTGGAGGCGGCGGAGGGCAAAAAATGGGAAAGTTGGTCTTGAAACCGCTAAAAGACTATTCGAAACTTACCGGGAAAGATGGTGCGCTGACAAACCATGCTGAAGCACAGTTTCACAAACACTGCCAGGAAAAAGCTGCCGCGCTGCTAACAACGTTTTCAGCGCGGTAGTCAAGATCAAGATATCAGGAATGCTCTGGACTGTGAAAGGGTCAAGCAAATACAGCAGAACCGTGCACTCTTGAGAAGCGTTGTTGAAACTGTCAAGCTTTGCGGGGCACAGAATATCCCCCTTCGTGGCCACCGTGATGATGGCAAACTTGATATCCAAGACTCTGATGTCATTACAGCAGTAAACGACGGGAATTTCCGCCACCTACTTCGGTATCGGATTCAGAGTGGAGACTCGCAACTTAAAAATTTACTTGAAAATGCACCGAGCAACGCCAAATATACGAGTAAACAGATCCAGAATGAACTGATTGGAACAATTGGGGAAATGATAAAAACCGAAGTAGTGAGAAAAGCAAACAAAGCAACGGTTTGGTGTCTTCTTGCGGACGAGTCAACAGACAGGCAGACCAGGGAGCTGATGGTCATTGTTTGTCGTTATGTGTGTAAAACCGAGCAGGGATACGTGATTCGAGAAGATCCTTTTGCAGTTGTCGATGCCTTTCAAACCCTGTCAAGACTCGCTGGAGATGAGGAAAGTGACGACGGTAGAAGCATCGAAGAGAAGCTAGACGGCAAGAGCCTCGGGAAGCTGCTGTTGAGTGAGGTCAGGAAGTCAAATCTGGATTTGTCAAAGTGCGTTGGTCAAGGATACGACAAAGCTGCTAGCATGGCAAGCTTGACAAATGGTGCTGCTGCTGAAGCTAAACGCCAGTGTGAACTGGCAGATTACTTCCACTGTGTGAGCCATGCCACAAATCTCTCATGTTCAAAGATAGTTTCAGTTCCATTCTGCGCAATGCCCAAGACGTTGTTCGAGACACAATTTCTCACTTCAGCTCAAGTGCCAAGAGAACAAGACTTCTAAAAAAGCATCTTATCGCGGACAAAGCTAAAACAGAGACACTCGTCAGTCTTTGTACCACGAGATTTGTAGAGAGACACGAAGCAATCAGCAGGTTTTGGGACTCCCTTCCGTCGATCGTTTCTGCTCTGCAGGAGATGGAAGGATGGCACGATCGAGAGGCAAGTAGCAGAGCTTATGCATTACGATCCTGCATTGAAAAATCAGATACACTCGTAGGACTGGTTTGCCTGAATTCGTTTTCGTCGATCATGAAACCTTTGGCCGAGTCACTACAACAGAAGGATGGTGACCTCGTGAGAGCCTTGTCCCCTCATTAGCAGCGTGAAGGCAATGCTGGAAGATATGCGATCACATGCCGAAACCAAATTCAGACTGCTTTACGAAGATCTTCTGAAAATGGCCGAAAAGATTGATGCTACCATCAAGGTAACGCAGCCACGCATAGCTTCACGTTCTACATACCGGGCAGGGGTACCCAAGATGGATCCAGAAAGTCATTATAGGATGGCGGCATTTATTCCAGCCCTGGACGCCATGCTGCTTGATTTTACGGAGCGGTTCAGCTGCCATTTTACGAATGCTGCAAAACTTTCAGCTTTGATCCCGGCTGTGGTTAATGGCAAACGCTGGGAGGACGTTCAGCCATGGTACGAAAAGTACAAGGAGCTGCTCGTGGGTACGGAGATAGACGTTAAAACCGAGTTCGAGATTTGGAACAAGTATTGGTCTAAGGAAACCGTGCAAAAACCGAAAACAGCTATTTCAGCGCTGAACAGTTGTCAGGAAAATGTATTTCCCAACATCTTCGCATTGTTGACAATTCTCGCGACGCTTCCTGTGTCAACCTGTGAAGCAGAACGAATGTTTTCAAAGGTTGACAGGACATGTTCATCAATACGAAGCACGATGACTGAAGAGAGGTTGGAGGCTCTACTACTCATGCAGACTTACAGAGACGAACTGCCGAAAACAGACGATGCTATCGATATGTTCGCTCTCAGAAAAGCTCGCCGATTGAGTTTAGTTGTGTAGTGTGGTACTGTTTTTATTTTCTTTGCTACGTTTTACCTTTATGAGCATATTTGGCAGTGTTTTCATATAAATAAAGAGCTATCAAATTAGTCCTGTATAATCAGTTTTTGGCGCCTATGTCCGGCGCGGCCCCCCCCCAAGATTTTCCTCTAGATCCGCCGGTGGGGCATAGCTTGGGTTGTATCTACTGTGAACTTAAGAAGCACAGATAGATCATCTACGTATTCGAATCGATCATCCATGTTGTCCGTACCATAATTAATTACTGCAAGGAAAAGTGGAGCGGCAACTTGATGACTTGAGGGGCTCCACATGTAATATTTTCCCAGTCAGAGTCGAGATCACCGGGAAAGAGGGCATAGACTCGACTGTACCGGGAAAGCAGGAAATTAATAACAAGCAGTAAGATATATTTATGTGCACCCATTCTCTTAAGATTCTTAGCAGATACGAAGTGCTTAATCAAATCAAATTCTTTCCTATAATTAACAAGGAGCAAATCAACGACAGAGTCTCCAGATTTGAGTCATTTTATGATCATGTGATAAAAAACTAACTAAATACAATGAGGTACTACACCCTTTTTAACAACCATATTGGTAAGGGTCAAGTGAATCTGCGACTTGCGACATAAGCTCACGGTAAATAAATGACTCAGTGACTTTGGCAAGATTTGGCGTGATTGAAATAAGCCTTAATTGATCACAGCCTTGGGATGCTTCACCTTTGGAACGACAAGTACATAATATTTTTTTTCAACGGTGGGGGGGAGCGACTGATCACTGAGGCTCTGGTTAATGAACGAAGTTAGAGTTTGACAAGAAATATAGCGCATTCATGCATAAGTTTTACTGACAACTCGCCAGGATAGGACACAGAGCTATTTTGCAGTTTCCGTATCTCCCTGTAAACTTCGTACTCAGAAATTTGCTTGATTTCATCGCATTCGCAGTCTTCTATCAGAGCATTCAACTCAATTTCACTCAATGATGGATACGTGGTACAGATTTTGGTAAAGAAAAAATTTACTTCGTGTGCTAATATCAAAGTCCCATATGTTTTCAGCATCCGTAGTTCAATACTAACAGATTTTCCGGTCATCTTTTTGACTGCCAAATGCCACTTACGCGATTCACTATCAAGCAGGGAGGGGGAAATTTTTTCAATAACATACTTCTTTTTAGCCTGTATACTGACACTAACAATACGGTTCCGTAATATTTTTTTGTAGCTGAAATACACCCTGAAACTATGTAGTCGGCATCTAAGTTTAATCAATTGCTTCAGGTATTTCGTGATCCACGGCTTGTCAGATTCAAAAACTGGCACTACTTTAGTCGGGAAAAATTCATGGAACTTTTCGAGCACCGCGGAGTCGAGTGTTTCAACCTTAAGGTTCGAGTCAGTGATTGATCATATCTCTTCGAATGAGTCCACTGACCAAAGGTACATATAAAGTACCAGTTCAGTGGAAGAACTGTCACTTTGCTTCTTTTCGGTTTCGGCAAGTTGTTATTTGCTTGTACCATGATTACAAACTGATTAGTGGTTTTCTATCGGCCCATTGAGAGGGGAGGACTATAAATTTCACTGTACGTTGGTAAATATCAGGTTTAAGGTACTGCCACTTTGATGGGTGGGAATGTTCACTACTTGTATCATATCAAGCGCATTAGATACCCACTGTTTGTTGGTCTGGCTGAAGTCACCTCCAACAATAAAGGAAGGAGCCACATATGCACGTCGGAACTTATCAAGTCAGGATAGCAAGTAAATCACAAGCTCCTTTCTGTTTTTGGTACTTTCAGGATAATAGACAGATGTCAATATTAGGCACGAAAACTTTTGGCAGTTGGGAAGGCATACCGCCTCTCCGGCTTAGGCCTCTATCACGGGGTGTTAAAACAAAAACAAGTGTAGTCTTTGATATATCCGGCATCGTTTGTAATATCCCAACATTCAGTCACTATTGCTATTGGTACGCTGGATTCTTGTAAGAAGACTTCTAGTTGGGTCCATCTTGTTAGTCAAGGAGCGAGCGTTGTTCACGATAACAGAGGGAAGTTGCGGTTTGGCACACACGAGTCCAAGACATAAAACAGGAGGAGTTTTGCTGGAATCAGCAGAAACAGTCACATCAGCATACCCCGGCGTAAGAGTCGGTGGGATTTCATAGTATGTCTGACAGTTTATTTTTACGAGTGACCGCAGTCTAACTTTCTGTTTAGTCTTTAATGTGGTCAACAGATCTGAAACAGGCACTGGGATAAAATGCCACTTATTCCTATTGCCTCCGCGCTTGCCTCTGCGTGTGCGTCTGTAGGTGGTTTCCGGCTACGTCACAACATTGCCATCTGGTGGCTTTTTGTAGAGTCCAAATTGCCATAGAGTGACGAATGTAGATAGCGTGAATATGAGCTGAAGTGAATAAAGTTCGTAAATCGTCGATTTTTCGATTATGACTTGCATAAATACTGCACCAAAGAAAGTCAAAAGAGTCAAGTCTTTGATTACTTATATTGCCAGGGCAAGAAACTAGGAACACTAGCATTAACAAGCTAAACTAGGCATGAGTGCAAAGCAGCTATTCAGCGCTTGCTACACCATCTCAAAGTTTTCAACAAAGTTTTACTATGTTTATGAGGTTTGTTATAAGGGCGTATCTGCAATATCTGGGAAACAGCTAAGGGTATAAAGTGAAAACTTTCAAGAAATGCTAAGCAGGATGTCGAATTAAATAAAAAGATACTACATGCATCCAGGTTCTCAAAAGGGCATTTTCGTGATATCTCAAGAATCGCAATGGGTGTCAGGCTGAAACTTTCAGAGAGAGCTGAAAAAAGGTTTTGAATTGCATCAAAACAGTTGAATACTAAACTTGAGAGTTTTAAAATTTTATAATGTGGAAGATGGCTGGAATAATTTTAGAAAAATAATTTGTGAAGTTGCTGAAGGTGTCGTAGGGAAGAAAGCTAGGACTGCAGCTAAGAATATTAGTGAAAAAACTTTATGTTTAATAGAAAGGAGAAAGGACTTGTACAAGAATTATCTGAGCGATAGATCATATGAAAATAAAAGGAATGAAAAGAGAGTGGAGAAAGCATTAAAATATGAACTAAGGAGGTGTGAAGTGGAGGCCATGGATAAAATTGCAGAGGATCAGAAAGATGCAGCTAGACGGCATAATAGTAAAATATTGTACTGGCATGTCAATAAATTGAGAGGGAGTAGTAAATCTGGACTTGGCCCAGATAAAGATAGAAATGGGGCCGCAATTAGCGATAAGGAAAGAATTAAAGAGAGATGGTCAGAACATTTTGAAAATTTGCTAAACCGATATAGAGTTGCAGGTAAAGATATAGAGGAAAATAAAAAAGTTTGTGATAACTTGGATGTGAGGGAAGATTTGTTTTGCAAGGAAGAATTAACGACAGTACTAAAAAGGATTAAAAAATAATAAAGCTCCAGGTGCTGATAGGGTAGTAAGCCTAAATGAGTTTCTTAAATATGGTGGCTCTGAGGTTAGAAACAAGTTACTGAATATTGTGAATATGATTTTTGAAAAAGGGGAAGTACCAAATAATTTTAGGAAAACCTTAATTAAGCCACTTATAAGAAAGGTGATAAAAATGAGTGTGGTAATTATCGAGGCATTAGTCTGGTCTCTGAAGGTAGCAAATTACTTAGTAATATGATACTTTTTAGACTGAGAGATGCCGTAGACAAAGTTTTAAGAGAAGAACAGTGCGGTTTTAGAAAAGGTGGAGGATGCGTCGACCAAATTTTCATTCTTAGGTTAATAATTGAGAAGTGCCTGAGTTGTCAAACACCTTTGGTCCTTAGTTTTATAGATTATGAGCAAACGTTCGATTCTGTTGATAGAAGAGCTATAGCAAAGATTTTATCCTTGTATGGTATACCAGACAAATACATAAAAGTGACTAGTGCTCTGTATGAAATAACACGGCTGCAGTTAAGGTAGGAAATGAGGTTAGCAGCTGGTTTTGAATTAAATCAGGAGTTAAGTAGGGCTATGTTCTTTCTCCCTTTACATGGATTATTTTGATGGATTTTGTATTAAGGAGCACAGGAAAGGCAATGGGAGACCACGGAATCAAATGGGGAGGAAAAAGTCTCCGGGACTTCGATTATGCTGATGATTTAAGCATCCTAGAAGAAAGTGTAAGCAAAATGAATGAACTTTTAGAGGTTTTGCGAGTTCAGGGTACTAGAATAGGTTTGAAAATTAATGTTAAGAAGACTAAGTCACTAAGGCTAGGAATAAGTGAAGATGAAAAGGTGACGTTGGGTGATGAAAAGATTGATCAAGTAGGCAGCTTCACTTACCTTGGTAGTATTATTAGTAAAGATGGTGGGAGCAGTGAAGATGTTAAAAGTAGAATAGCCAAGATTAAGGGTGTTTTTTCACAATTAAAAAAAGTTTGGAAGAATAGGAAGACAAGTCTGCAAACCAAGATTAGAATATTAGAAGCTAGAGTGATGACAGTAGTCAAATATGACTCTGAAACATGGGTGCTTCGAAAAGCGGATGAAGATTTGCTAGATGTATTCCAGAGAAATTGCTTAAGGATTGTTCTGGGTGCCCGGATGACTGACCGCATTTCAAACAATAGGCTGTACGAAAAATGTGGTTCAATACCGCTCTCTAGGGCTATAATGAAAGAAAGGTTGAGATGGCTAGGGCACGTTGTGCGGATGAAGCTTGACAGGTTGCCGAAGATTGTTCTTTTCGACCAACCATCTAGGGCTAAACAGAAAGCAGGTCGTCCTCGTCTGGGGTGGGAGGATGTCATAAAGAAAGATTTAAAGGAAATGGGAACTTCGTGGGAGGGTGTGTGAAAAGGGAGGCTTTGAATAGATTGGGGTGGAGGAGGAGCGTGCGTAGCTGTGTTGGCCTGAGGCGGCTTGGTGCTGCGGTGAGTTGTAACTACTACTAGTAGTAATTGTATTACATCAGAAGACACTCTGCGCGTCCATGTTGTCAAAAGGTCGTATCTGCAATATCCTAGTTATGGGTATGAATATACTAGGAAGTCGAAACTTCCCAGGAGTGTTGAGGAGGATGTTGTACTAAATCAAAGGACAACATCTGCGTCAAGGTTATTAAAAGGACGCATTTGCAATATCTGAGAAGCGGCTAAAGGTATCAAGATGGAACTACCAGGGAATGTTGAAAAAAAAAAAAAAAAAACACAATGTGCATCCAGGTTGACAAAAGTATTTCCACAGGGGTGGGGGGAGGTGAATTTTCCACGGGGTGGATTTTTCTGAGGGGTGGAATTTTCCGAGGAAGAGGAATACGCAGGACCCATCTCCATGGGTAGTAATAATGTGTCTTTTTACTTTTTTGTCTCAGCGGGGATAGCATTGACCCAGTGCTTCCACTGCATTCGGAGGGGCCTCAGTTGAACGAGAATCAAAATATCTGGTACATTTTTAAAGTAACAAAACAAACCATATCACAGCAAAGTTCCATTTTCTGCCACAAAACATTAATCTTGGCCAAGAGGGAAATCGAATTTGAGCATGGGTAGTATAGTCTTGTGTTTCCTCTTTCTCCCCCCCCCCCCAGAGGTGATCTCACTAAACAAGAAGTTGAAGGTAATCACCAAGGGGCTCATTTAAATGGAAACTAAAAGCTCTAGCACCCTTTTTAGGTAAAAACAAATCGCACCATAATAAAGAGTCTTTTCCCCCACAAAACGACTGTTTTGCCCAATAAGGCACCAAAATTCAGGTGAGTGGAAGTTCTAACTGTTGAAATACACTTAATTATTATTCGAAACGAAGAATTTTTAAACTATCATACATACTACAGAAATCCTGTTGTTTATGGTGATACTAGAAATCCAAATTAGAAAGCTATGATGCGAGTTTCTGCGTCCTAGCACTCCACAGACACCGTCAATTTAAATTTGTCCACATAAAAAAGAGCTACACATCGTATCAAATTAAGCACTAATAATAATAATAATATATTTCTCATTGATTATACAATTTAAGAACTGGAGTGTCAAACAAAAAGAAAGAAAAACGAAAAATAGATGCAAATAAAAAAAGTCGTTTTCAATTGGATTAAAAAGTAGAAGTTTTTTTTTCTTCCTCAAGAATTTATAAATATAAGGAAAAACGAGCGGCGAAAAACGGATTGCGCTTTACCGAACTCTGATATCAAAATGCTCGAAGTTATAAATGCATAAATGAAAAAAGTCGATGACTTCAGGAAAATGATAAAAAGATCAACAACTTATGTGAAGCCCCATCCGTTTTGGGCCCCTCATTTTAACATATATTCATAGATTCTCGAGAAAAAAAATGTTCCAATTTGGGTCTTCCTATTTTATTCTCATGAAATTGTATTTATTTTTATGGCATCATTTATACATTTCGTATTTCTAACTATTACGCCTTCTCAGTTTTGACGCGATCATTACGTGATAAAACATGATCTTGCTGAGTTGTTTTTATTAATTTTACTTACCACTTTCAAGAAATGTTATTACAACGTCGTCGGAAGTGCATATGCTGATAAGATATGAAATTAATTGAACGTTCGCAAGTGGTCAAAAATGGCTTATAAATTTAATAAATTTACATGACGTACAAAAATCTAAAATTTGGTGAGTTTAGGAAACAAGCTAAAAATATAAAAACATAATATACAGCAAAAGCGGATTAAACCACACTCATCGTAAATCTATCACGTTACAGTGACTACCTCGACAAGAGTGATGAACACCCAGTGTTTGAAAATATTTTCTTTAAAAAAAAAAAAAAAAAAAAAATATATATTCTTTAAGCTTCAGCCTGAAATACTGTATTTTCCCACTGTGAAGACATCCTAAAGCGCTATACGTTTTTGCTCTACAAGAACCTTATGTTGTTCTGTGTTTTGAGTAAAGCGCAAGTTTTTTTTTCAAATGAACAAGCTTTTTAATTTCTCGTTTTCCTATATAAACAACATTGCCGAATTCCAAAGGATTCCAGGAGAACTTCTGAAATTCGACGATTTTGCCCCGTTGATCTTTCGCTATAAATTGGTTAGTGATATTAATCAATTTATTTTTTAAATTGATTAATAATCGTGATTATTAACAAATAAATAAGCTTTATTGAATTCTATAAATTAAATCGTTCTTAAGGGCAGAAATGAAATAGGCAGCAGTACCAAATAAGTTAATAGTGAAATTTAGGACTTAATAAAGAAGAAAAAGAATATACTAAGACATAAAGGTCACTGTTCCAAATCAGTCTACAAGTCTGTAGTACTAAAACAAACTAATACACATTTTGTTTTCAATAATAATAATTCCTTACTAAATTGTCAAAATTTTATGCAAGAACTAGAAAGCCTTTTCCCAGATTCAAGTAGGTGATAATGATTCCTAAAGGATCTTTTTTCTGGCACAGCCCTTATGGATTCCTCTCTTAAAATAGAGGGGGAAGGGCACGTCATTTAAGTGCTTTTTTTTTAAACAAAGAAGAAAAAACAGCAAAAAAAGTCAGAATTAAAATGCTCGCAAATAAATGAACGGATATATTAGTGACAAGCCTGGAAAAACCGTATTGTCTTTCCAATTAAACTCCCTTGTCTATTGTTTCAAATAATCGGATTAAAGCCACTGTTTGGATTACCTTACGAGCCAAGGCCAGACACAGAGTCTAATTGATTCTAAGAGATACTACGGTTGGGAAAAATAGAGGGGGGAAATTAAGTCACTTCCATTTAGGTAAATAGCTGTCTCTAAATTTCAAACCTAGACCTTTATTTAGGACATCTAATCAACTCCGGAGCTCCTGGCTTCTCAATTAGAAAAAGTACGTTGGCGTTGTATGTTTTATTTTCAGTGCAACTTGGATCATAATTTAGCCGGACTTCACTCATTATTCCTTTCTAGGTGCAAAAAGTATATCTTAGTATATCCTGGATTTATTAATGACCATTTTTACACAGCCACCTACCACACCTAATTTGCACCTACTACCCCCTGCACACGTGTTAATAGCTTAATAGTATTTGATGATCAAACAGTTCGTAGTAACGAACTGTAAGTAAGCAGCGAACCGCCTCGTTAGCAACTGAAAATCTAAAAAACGGAATTTTGATACCTATCGAAGGAATTGGCTTATTATCCTTATTTTAAATATATAAGTTTCATTAAGTTTAGTCTTACTGATTAAAGGCTACGAGCCTGAAAAAATTTGCCTGATTTTCAAAAAGAGGGGGAACACCCCCTAAAAGTATTAGAATCTTAATGAAAATCACAACATCAGATTCAGAGTACCAAGAAACCCTACTGTAGTTGTTTCAAGCTCCTATATGCAAAAATGTAGAATTTTGTATTTTTTGCAAAAAAAAAAAAAAAAAAATCACGGATGCGTGTTTGATTGTTTTTTTTTGTTAGTTTTCCCCAGGGACGATCGTATCGACCCAGTGGTCCTAGAATATTGCGAGAGGGCTCATTTGAACGGAAATTAAAAGTTCTAGTGCCCTCTTAATGGGACCAAAAAGATTGAGATACCCATTTTGTTCATCATAGTTGAAAGACCCAATAACTATTAAGTCATAAAATTTGCCCGTGGAATTGTTAAGGGTAATTGTCCGGAGTAAATTTTTACCGAGATTGAATTGTCTAGAGGATGTTTCCATGGGAAGAGGGATTTCTCCGTGGAGGTGCTGTCAGATTTCCTGGCGTTACTTAAAAACGATCAGAAATTAAAATAAAAAAACAGTTTTTTCAACTGAAAGTATGGAGCAATATTAAAAATTAAAACAAATAGTAATTATTACGTGTATGAAAGGGATTGCCCCCTCCTCAACACTTCGGTCATGACGCTTAAATTTGAATTTTGTCCGAATTCCTTAAGAACGACTCCTGAAACATAAGGCTCGTTTAATTAGAACGATAGGAAGCTTTTTTAAATTTCTAAGGAACTTTAGCGTAGAGAGCGAGGTGTTGAGGAGGGGACAATCCCATTCATACGCGTAATAATTTCTGTTAGTTTTAAGTTTAATGATGCTCCTTACTTTCAATTGAAAAAACTTGTTTTTTTAATTTAATTTTTAAGAGAGATGCATTAGGCCTTCAAAGGTTATTTTAACTCTTCAAAGTCTATGACAAGGAGTTTTTTTTTTTATGAAACCATGTAAAGGAACTTATACACTGAAGATGTGTTATTTGATTATTCTTTTTACGTTAAGCGTCAAGTAGGAGAAGGAAAGAGGCAGAGAGACTCTTGTTATTTCCATAGAATTCAAGGGGCGAATATCCCTCAGAGGTTTTCACTAACTTTCGAAGACATTACGTGAAATTTTGAAAATAATTCATGCAAAATTTCATATATGAAAAGACCAGATTGAGTCTGATTTCTTCCTCAAAATCAGAATTTAGAGAAAAGCTGTGATAATTCAAGATGTGAATACAACCCTTCAAGGCGCCCAGCTGAGTCTTGAGCGAGGAGAATTTTCAATTGGGCCGCAGGTAAAGGCTCTCAAGTAAGCTTAACATAAAATTTGCTTTTAAACACATTGCGATTCAGTAATAGAAGGAGCGAAAGCCATTGATATGGAATAAATCACTTCCCAGGAAACTACTACAAATCATTAGAACGATTTTGAGACCAAGAACTATCCGGTCATGCAACTTCGCCTGCGGAACATGGCATTTAATAGTATTTTCAGGTCATTCACGACTTATTGATAGATCTAAAAAATTGTATCAAGCCCTCAGGCACCTTTGGGATTTGTCAAAAATCAAAAAGAAAAAAAGACATTACCAGAAATTTTGAAGTAAATTACACTATCAGATTCAGCATATCGGAAAACATAATTGTAGAACTTTCAAGCTCCCAGCTATAAAAAATGTGGAGTTTTGTATTTTTGACAGAATGATCACGCATGCGTGTTTGCTTTTTTCCCCTGGGGAGATCCTATCGAACTAATTAACCGGAGAAGATCGGGAGAGGGCTTTGTCAAACCGAAATAAAAATTTCTAGTGCCCTTTTTAAGAGACCAAAAAGATTGGAGGGCAACTATCCCCTCCATAACCTCTCTTTTCCAAAAACACCTGATCAAAACTTTTTGGTAGTCATTTTGTTAAGTATAGTTGAAAGTTCCAATGGCTATGCCTTTGGGGATGACATGACCCCCCACAGTCCTTGAAGAAAGGGCAATAAGTTATAAAATTTGCCCGTTGTTGTTACATTGAGTGTTTTTACTGGGGAACATACACATATTTGTCGGGGGAGATTTTCGTGGGGGTATCTTTCACAGGGAGAATTTACCGTAGAAGGGAAAGTTTCCGGTGGTGATTTTCCAGGGGAGTTGTACACGGGGGAATTTGCCAAAATTCAGGTACCGAATTCTTTCTATTTGTCTTACGTTCTCTTTGGCGACTCAATTTTACATGGGTAGATATTCCAGAAGAGTTGTCCTGGAGAAACTTTCTGTGACGAGGGAATTGTCTGAAAAAAAATTTCTGACGGAAAGGGGGTTGGGATTTTCTGCATGATTTGAAAAAACAATAAAAAACCATATAAAAACACGTTTCCTTAAATGGAAGTAAGGAGAATTTTCCAGGGGGATTGTCCACACGAGATTTTCAGCAAGAAATTGTCCCCAAAAAATTTTCCTTGGGGTAATTTTCCGGGGAGGATTTTACGCGGAAAAAATTTTTTTTTGAGGGATTTTCCAAGAGGGGAGGTGGATTTTCCCACGAAATTTGAAAAAAAGCTTTTCGATTGATAAAAAAAAGTAAAATCAAAGCTAAAAACGAACAGAAATCATTTCGCAGTTGAAGGCTGTCCCTTTCTCAATCTCTCGCTCTTTACACTAAAGTCTGACTTTTTAGCCCAATTCTTTAAAAACGACTACTGAAACATAAGGGCCATGTAGTTGGAATAAGAAACTTTTTTAAAGCACTAACAGACACCAAAACTGGATAGTTAATAAAAAGATCGAAATAGTTAATAACATACCGGGCCATACTCTTTTTGAAAACATCAAATGGAAGTAGAATTTCTGTTGCACTATACTTTTCAACAATGAAAGTGCTTCGACTTTCTTCACTTTTGAGTGCTTCGAGGCCATATAGGATAAATTTAAATTAAGTCTTATAGTAAGCAAAAATGATGCTTCTGGACCCAGTTTTTAGGTAGTTTCTGAGTTGTTTTTTGGCACTTTGCTCCTCGGAGAATAATTAGCTTTTCTATGCTGTCTCTACAATGTATGAACGATGTATACAATACAATCCATATATACAGCACATAAGCTACTTTGAAATACAATGTGAAATACAATGTGTTATGCACTACAATATTTTGTAAGGTGTATCAAATATAAAGTATGAAGTTCACTGGACTGCTCGATTTTTTTTGCAGTTTCAAACAAAAAAGAAAAGAACAGAATTTGGAGTTTACCAATTTTGGTAAATTATTAGTTGAATTTCAAAGCGATTTCTAATGTCGTACTAGAATGCTTTTTTCCCTCGTAACCTTATGCTAATAGTATTTCGCTTGTTTAATATATTCAAGCTATTGTTTCTTAGAAGTGTCATTACTAATTATGCTTTGTTTTCTTAGAAATCCTTTCTTTATGACAGAAATACCTTCTTTTCCAAACGTATTCAATATCAAAGATTCATTTCTTTGCTATTGAACGGCTTCTTACAGTGGCTTTGACCGAACTTGATACACAAGAAAGCCTCAAATACTCCGTTTCCTATCGTATGGTATCCCAAGAAATTCTAAGCCAAGACGTGGAATCTCAATCAGCGATATCTGATTCCTTAATTCGAAACCTTAAGAGTAGTATAACAAACATTCATAATTAAAACGAAAATGAGATTTCTTAAAAAGGCAATGAGCAATAAAAAACTTGCCTTTATCAAACATGTTTTGAAGCCTTTATAAAAAAACGAAAAAAATAACTGAAAAAAAACCTATGAAGAAAAACACTACAAACCCTATAAAATAAAAAACAAAGAAAAGAATATTTTCTTTCGTTTTTCTTTTTTCAGTCACTCATGATACAATAAATGGAATATATTTGGCTGCAGTTGCCTTTTATTTTTTTTTTAACTGTCTGAGTAACAAGGAAACAGGTAACTAACATTAGATAAAATTTGAAATTTGTTTACAATCAACTGAATCCCATATAACTGAACACCCGCAACTGAACCCCGTGCAACTGAACCCCGTGCAACTGAACCCCCGTGTAACTGAACCCTAATGTAAGTGAACTCACGTGCAAGTGATCCCCCGTGAATTTGACCCCCTGTGCAATTGAAACCCCCTGGCAACTGAACTCATCGTGTAACTGAACCCTCGTGCAACTGAACCCTTGGACTCTGTTTTTCAGCATTCTACAAATACGAGGCAGTATTATGGGATAAAACATAAGTTAAAATTTTACATGTTCAACGTTGTTGGAATTTTTTGTTTTTTAAACGATAAATAGAAGTTCAAATAGGGATAAAATCCTTTTAATAGACAGTGATGATGATAACAGTGATAGAAATTCACAAAAATACTAGATATTATTGTGACCGAAATATCTAGTATTTTTTGTGATTTTTTATCACTGTTATCATCATCACTGTCTATTAAAAGGATTTATCTCTCTTTGAACTTTTATTTATCGTCATGGAAAGGCAGTGTGGTCTCCGAAATTATCTATATTTTTTTTTAAAGTCACAATATAAATGCTTGTCAAAATCATTTATAAAAAAGCTCTGTTTTATTGTCGCAAAAGAAAGAAAATCAGATGTCAGAAACAGAACGGTATATTTATTTTCTTTTTTTTTTCAGATTTTTTTTGCAGAAAACCTTTCCTGAACGTTGAGTAATAAACATATGTGTTATGATTTTTTATTCATTTTTTTTTTACTGTGTTTGGCCTTCTTCTTGATATTTCTCTAAGGTTTGACCTTAATACTCCATGCTTTTTTGGATATCCAGGATCGAATATAACCTATTTTCTTGACAAAAAACCTTACATGTTAACAATAAGCAACTTGCATAACTGACAGTCCGTGCGACAGGGGATGAGGGTTGTGAACCCTAGAGCAAAGTTATTTAAACTTCGGGCTGTTTTAAACAAAGTGGCTGTCTCAAAATTTTGGTCAAGTGTATTTGGAGGGAAAATGGCTTGGGTGTGGAAGCCCTCTGGCCACTTTTGACTCTTAAAATAGGCACTGGAACTTTTAACTTCCAATTGAATGAGCCAGCTCCAAAGTTAATAGAAAAACTTTTCGATTTATGTGTTAGTACTGAGTAACTGACTTAAGTTTTCACCGAAGCTGTCGGTGGTTTTTGTTAACCCCGGAGCATGGTTATTTGATATTTTGGCTATTTTGAACAAAACCGCTATTTCAAAATTTTGATCGGATGCATTTGAGGAAAAAATGGTGGCTAAGAGGGAGAGGCTGATTGCCCTATGATTACTTTGATTCTGCAAAAGTGAACTAGAACTTTCGATTTCCAATCTAATGAACCTCCTCCAGAGTTTATACGACCATCTTTTCCATAAAGTTTATATGGTTCATTAAAACATGAACTAAGGACGTGTGACGTGGAGGCCATAGATAAAATTGCCGAGGATCTGGAAGATGCAGCTAGACGGTATAATAATAAATATTGCACTGGTATGTCAATAAATTAAGAGGGGTAGTTAATCTGGACTTGTACCATTTAAAGAAGGGAACGGGGCCACGATTAGTGATAAGGAAAGAGTTAAAGAGAGATGGGCAGAACATTTTGAGAATTTGCTAAACCGAGATAGAGTTGCAGGAAGAGATATAGAGGAAAATGAAAAAATTTGTGATACCTTGGATGTGAAGGAAGATTTGTTTTGTGAGGAAGAATTAGCGACAGTACTAAAAGGATTAATAAATAATGGAAGAAAAGACGAATTGAAATGAAATGATCCAAATATATTCATAATTGCTATTTCCCTAGTACGGATAGCTCGGTGCCACGGTTTGTTGATTAAAACACAAGGGGCTCTGCCCTTTGGGGTCCCTGACGCCTGTACACTCGCCTTGTTGTGCTTTTTTTTGGCCTTTGGCTTGCTTTGACTGTTAATGTGCTTGCTGCAAACTCTCTCAGATTCCTGTATATTGCAACTACCAATTGCTAGAAAGTGCTTATCAAACCGTTTTATACCCTGCTTTGAAACTTAGTGCTGTGACTGCTTTTGACTTATTTTGCTTGCTTAATTTATTATTAACTGAGGGCCCCCCCCCTGCTTGTAGCCTAATTGTTTTATTTGTTTGACATAGCCTTCCTTTTTGTTTAGTTTTGTTGTTGAACTGTTGTAGCCCTCTGGGGTTTTATTTGTGCTGACTGACAGGATGGTTAGTAGTCCTGTCACCTCTGACCCCAATAACTCTAGTGTAAGGATTTTGGCTTTAGGTGTTGAAGGTCCAAATGAGACCAGTAGGCCTAGGCTGTTGACATTGGGCTGTAGAACAGTTATTGCCAATAAAAAAAACTGTTTCAACATCTCCAAAACCATGAGTACAGGGGCCATTATGGTTCAATGTTAGAAAGACTTGTACCAGATGGCTCCATTATCATAATAGCTGTGAACCATTTAGTAGCTGCTGCTATACTTTCTATTTCGGATATTGCAGTAAATGGATGTAAGGTAAAGTTTGTGCTTGGTCCTACCTCTAACCCTGCTTTAATCAGAAACAGAAAAGGCATTGTATTTATCCCATCTGAGGAGGTCACCCATCTGGATGATTTTGTCAAGGAGGTCCAAATTGATGACAGAATACAACAAGTGACATTGGCCTTTAAAAACGCAAGCCCATCAATTATCCCTTTGGTTTGCACCTTGAATCAGGATGTTCAGTTTTCTCTGAAAATCTCTGTTTGGGGTGCAAGGTATACTGTTGAAGCAGTTTATCCCCCGGGCAATACAGTGTTTCAATTGCCAAGTTTTTGGCCACATGGCTTGAAATTGCCGCAGAGGCAGAAGATGTCTACTTTGTAGTGGACAACACACCCTTGATGAATGTCCCCAATCTAAAACAGTTAAGGAAGACCAGGTACTCAAGTGCCCTAACTGCAATGGTAACCATGCTGCTAATGCTAAGGATTGCCCTATATTCATGGAGAAGAAAGCAATTGTAACTTACTCTTTCACCAACAATGTCCCCATGAGGATTGCTGCTGAGGTCTTGAAGAAAGGACTTCCTAAACATAAAGAACACATCCCCATAGTGCACACAGACTCTTCCCTCCACTGACTCCTAATCAACCTCCAGCTAAGGATCTCAACATGAAGTACATGGCCATGTTGAAGGTGTTGCAAAGCAGATCTCTGATCTTACCCAGATTATAACTTCACTTTGGAAGCTGGTTTCTCAAATAGCACCACATACTTTCAAAGAAACAGTCCGTAGCCTGAATAAATCAGTTGAAAACCTAAACATAGAAGGTTCAAGCCTTCCCACCTTGTCAGCAGTTACCAGTAGCCCTGGCAAAGCAGAAAGGAAACGTAAAAGAAAGGAGTCTGTACCTAGCCCAGAAGGTGCGACAATACAACCTAGGGCCAGACCTAAGTTGGCCCCTTATCAGACAATTGACTACTTATCTCTCCATTGTTTTCCCTTGGGTTTGGCATGGTTGACTAAGCACAAGCTTATTCAGTAATTTGTTTAAGACTACTGGTTTGGTTCATTCCCTAAATTCTTTTTTTTCCCTGCATGTTTCTTATTTTTAGAGTTGCTTTATTTGTTTATAATTTGATCTAGGTGACAGGTTAAATGTATTATTTATTATAATTGACTTGTATAAAAATTGTATTTGCTGTTTGATATGGTATTTGTATCATTCTGGTTCCTGTTTACATTAGTTGGCAGGTGCTGATGGGGACTAACCCCTATAAAAAGTAAGATAATTGGTAAATGGGTCCATATTATTTTAATTGTGGTGGCCATGATGCCCCTCCCACATTATTTTATTTTAGAGTTATCCTATTCCTATTTTATTTGTTTATTATCCTTATTTATCTTTTCATATTTTATCTGATTAAATTTATATATATGGAGGTATGCAATAGGTTGTAATGTAAAATGTATTATCTATTATAATTGTGTTGTATGTGTATTTTAATTGCTGTATGACAAAGGACAGTTGCATTTTTTTGATTCCTGTTTTCCAATGCAGGCAGCTTCTACAGGTGAATTATTCCCTACCAATAGCAAGATAAGTGTTGCATGATCAGGTTCAGTGAATATTGACCAAAGTGACGCCCAAGCAAGCTAGTGATTACAGAAGGCACAGAACAATCGATTGATACGAACGCATATGACCTATTGGTCGAACGCGTCAAACCCCAAACAACAACAACAACGATAAATAATAAGGTTCCAGGTGCTGATGGTGTGGTAAATGAGTTTCTTTAATATGATGGCTCTGAGGTAAGAAATAAGTTAATGAAGATTGTGAATGATTTATGAAAAGGTGAAGTACTTAGTGTTTTAGGAGAACCTTAATTAGGCCACTTTATAAGAAAGGTGATAAGAGTGTGTGTGGTAATTATCAAGGTTTTAGTCTGGTCTCTCTAGGTAGCAAATTACTTAGTAAAGGATACTTTTTTGGACTGAAGAGGCTGTAGACAAAGTTTTAAGAGAAGAACAGTGCGGTTTTAGAGAAGGAAGAGGGTGTGCCGACCAAATGTTCACTCTTAGGTTAATAAATGAGAAGTGCCTGAGGTGTCAAACACCTTTGGTCCTCAGTTTTATAGATTATAAGCAAGCGTTCGCTTCTCTTCATAGAAGAGCTTTAGCAAAGGTCTTATCCTTGTATGGTATACCAGACAAATACACTAAAGTGATTAGTGCTATGTACGAGAAAAACACTGCTGCAGTTAAAGTAGGAAATGAGGTTAGCAGCTGGATTTGTATTAGATCATTAGTTAAGCAGGGCTATGTTCTATCTCCCTTTATATGGATTACTTTGATTGACTTTGTCTTAAGAAGCACAGGAAAGGCAATGGGAGATCACGGAATCAAACGGGGAGGAAAAACTCTCCTGGACTTAGATTATGCTGATGATTTAAGCATCCTAGATGAAAGTGTGAGCAAAATGAATTAACTTTTAGAAGTTTCACGAGCTCAGGGTGCTAGACTAGGTTTGAAAATTGATCTTAAGAAAACAAAGTCACGAAGGCTAGGAATAAGTGAAGATGAAAAGGTGACATTGGGTAACGATGGGGCGTGAGGACTTCATAAAGAAAGATTTAAAGGAAATGGGAACTTCCTGGGAGGATGTAAAAACAGAAGTTTTGAATAGATTGGGATGGCGGAGGAGCGTGCGTAGCTGTGTTGGCCTCAGGTGGCTTGGTGCTGCGGTGAGTTGTTAGCAGTAGTAGTAGTGTAGTTTGGGTTTTATTTATTTATTAATGGTAATTTGTGGTAGTTCTACCCTTGGTAGATTATTCGATTCTATTTCTGCTCATTTTTGGTCTAATGGAGTTCTTTACGTTTCTCCGAAAAACTTATTTTGTGGGAAAAGTTTTTTTTTTTTAATTTATTATAATAAATAATAAATCATTGAAGCCTAATGGCTCCTTCGTATAGGCAAAGTTATTGCGTTGCATCTGATACAATTCTGTTCCATTTACTTACTGTATATGTTTTTTTTTGTATATGTTTATTTTTTGACGGTGTTTTTGAGCAGATAAGACTTAAACAGAGAGCCAGAAATAGGTTTAGTTATACATTGTTGGTAAATTCTAATTACCACAGCTTGAACTTATCTTATTTTCCACCGATGGAGAGTTGGGGAAACCTAAAATAAAGTGACTATAGGGCGCCAGGCCCCTCCCACTCCCGTTTTTACTGCCTTCCCCCAGACACATCCGATCGAAATTTCAGAATGACCGTTCTGTTCAAAATAGCTGATAAGTCAAATAACTCTGCCACTGGGGATGACCTCCCCAACCCTTGCATAAAGGTTGTAGTTTATAAAATTTCTTCTTTGTTCACATATGAGATTTATGATTTGGAACGGTAACAGTGGCGTAATTTCGTAAGGGTCCTGGGGGGGGGGGGCAGAGTTGGAGCCAAATTCCCCAAATCAAGTGAAAATGACAGTGAAAATGGAAAAATGGAAAATGAGCCGTATAGTACAATAAAGGTAAAGATATATAGCCTACTATAGAAAACTGACCCATTTTCTGTATGCTTGAATTACGCAGGCTTATCTTAGTTTTGATAACATTTTTGTAGAAACTAAATTTAAGATTGGGGAAGGAACTGGGGTTGGAAGAGGGAAAACTGGGGTTGGCGGGGGGGACTGCCACATAGAAAATTACGCTCATTACGCAGGAGACATGCTGGGCTCTCAGTTTGAAAAAAAGGGTAAGGGTATTAAGGTGAAATTCTCCTGTAATCTTAAGGGGAGTGTCTAGCTAAAACAAAATGCACTATGTTCATATAGCTTGTAAAATGGGCATACGAGCAATATTTCAGAAAAAATTTAAGCTTTTACGTTGAAAATTACAGGATTACGGATAAGTGCATGTTCAACCGCCGCTACCACTACTATTACTACTATGACTACTACTACTGCAACCACTACCAAAGTTCAGGGTATTAAGGTGAAAACCTCGGGGAATGCTGACGGGGAAGTTGAACTAAATCAAAACACTATGTATATACAGTTGCAAAAGAGCGTATAAGCAATGCCTTGTGAACCGCTTTGAGTATTATGTTGAACTTTCAGGTATGTTGATAGGGATGTTGAACTAACCAAAAGGCACTATGTACGTACTGCTAATACTACTTTTACTGCTATGACGACTGACCCCTTTTCGGGGCCGCTTCCTATCTTTAGCAGGAACAAGTTCAAATTGACTATTTCCTCTCAACTTATTAACTTGCCGGTAATAGATATTACCATTATACCTTCTAGCTTCATCTTCCACATCTATGGCAGTTTCATCCATGGCCTCTACTTCAAACCTAATTAATTTACATTTAAATGCTTTCCTCCACTCATTTATGTTGATAGGGATGTTGAACTAACCAAAAGACATTATGCACATACTGCTTATACTACTTTTACTGCTATGACGACTGCCCCCTTTTTGGGGCCCCTTCCTATCTTTAGCAGGTCAAGTTCAAGTTGACTTTTTCCTCTCAATTTATTAACATGAAAGTAATAGATACCGTTGCTATTATACAGTCTAGCTTCATCTTCCACATATATGACAGTTTCATCCATGGCCTCCATTTTAATGCTTTTCCCACTTTCTTTAGATTCCTCATATTTTCTTATGATCTATCAATCATATAATTCTTGTGCCGGTCCCTCCTTCCCTCTATGAAACATAAAACATTTTCACTAATATTCCTAGATGCGTTTATAACTTTTTTCCCTAAGACACCATCAGCAACTTCACAAAAAATTTCCTAGAATTATTCCATTCATCTTCTATATTGTCGGATTTTAAACTCTCCAGTTTAGCATTTACCTATTCCTGGAAAATTTCTCTCAAATTTCATATCTTGGGGCCTATCAGTGTCAACAACAAAACAGAGCTTTCTTATGAATCATCTTAACAGGCATTTATATCATGACTTTAAAAAGCAAACAATTCCAACAAGGATGAACATGTAAAGATTCTAACTCGTGTTTTTACCCCGTGACGTTGCCACACATTTATAGAATATTGAAAAACGGAGGATGGGGGTTCTGTTGCATGGGGATTCAGTTACAAGAAGGTTCAATAGCACGGGGCTCAGTTGCACGGGGGTTCAGTTGCATTGGGGTTCATTTGCCCAGGTTTTCAGTTGCTCGGGGCTCAGTTACACGGGAGTTCAGGTTAAATGGGGGTTGTGTCAGGCATGAGGGTACAGTTTAACGAGGTTCTGAGTAACATGGGGGTTGTGTTGCATGAGGGTACAGTTTAACGAAGGTTCAATTGCACGGGGTTCAGTTGCAGAGGGGTTCAGTTGCATGGGAGATAACCAAATCAAACTCGAAACGAGCAGAGTAATTATCCATGAATAGGGCTACATAAATTGCACTTTACTGAAAAAAGATACAAATGAATGTGCATTGTCAGTTTAATATACTTATGCTTATATTTATTCCTTAAAATATTAATAATATTTGATTTATTAAAGTTATAAAAGTTAAAACATTAAAAAAAAAAAAAATTCAGAAAAGTAAAAGTTATGTTCTGGCCTTGTAAAGGCATAAGGGTTTCGGTGGTAGTAGAAGTAGTTGCAGTGTTAGTGCTGTATCAGTAGTAGTAGTAGCAGTAGTAATAGCATTATTAATAGCGGTAGTAGCGCGTGCACATTGCCTTTCGGTCAGTGGAACATCGGTTTCATGATACCCCCGAAGTTTCAACTTGGCATATTAATCCGTTCTAAAACTTTTGTTGCTGCGTGCTTTTGACACCCTTTTCACCTTAATACGCTAAGCCTTATAAGTTGCAAATGGTGGGCTCGAGAGGGGATTTAGCTGCCCTCCAACCAATTTTGTCTTATAAAAGGGGTACTAGCCCTTTCAATTTCAAAAACCGAATGAGGTTTTTTGAAGTTTCTACGACAACGTTTTCTATAAAATCCTTGTATGCCCCCAGGGCATAACTTACAGTAGTTGCCCTGAGGGCTGTGTAGGGGAGGGGAATGTCATCCTCAAACACGTAATTTCCAGACCTTTTAACTAAGTCGAACAAAATAAGTATCTCAAATTTTGACTGGACGTGTTTTGGGAAATGGTGGGTGGGAGAGGGGTGTTAGTTTTCCTCCAATCACTTTTGACTATTAAAAAGGGCACAAGCCCTTTCAATTTCCAACCGAATGAGCCTTTTTTGAAGTTTTTACGGCAACGCTTTCTATAAAAACCTTACATACCCCCAGGGCATAACTTACAACCCTTGCCCTGAGGGCTTTAGGGAGAGTTTCATCCTCAAAGACCTAATTTCAGGACCTTACAAATACGTTGAACAAAATGGCTATCTCAAAATTTTGATCGGATGTGTTTGGGGAAATGGTGGGTGTGAGAGGGTATTAATTTTCCTCCAATCACTTTCGACTATTAAAAAGGGCCCAAGCCTTTTGAATTTCCAATTGAATGAGCACTTTTCGAAGTTTCTACGAACAACTCTTGCGATATACGAAGTGCCCTGGTCTAAGCAAAAAAAAAAAAAAAAAAAAAAAAAAAATACGTTGTGCCAACATCGTTTCTACACTTAGGCAGCGCTATTGCGCTGCCTATGATAGCCCTAGGAAGCGGGATTGACCCACACTTTTCGTACAAACTACTGTTTGAAATACGGTCAGTAAGCCGGGTATCCAGAACAGTCCATAGGCAATTTCTCGGGAAAACACCTAGCAAATCTTAATCCGCTTTTCGGAGCACCCATACTTCACAGCCATACTTGACCACTATCATTACTGTAGCTTACAATATTGTAATCTTGGTTTGCAAACTTATCTTCCTATTATTCTAAGCTTTTTTTTAACTTTGAGAAAACACCCTGAGCCTTTGATATTCTACTTTTCAGACCTTCACTGCTCCCACCGTCTGTACTAATAATACTGCCAAGGTAAGTGAAGCAGTCCACCTGATCAATCTTTTCGTTACCAACGTCACCTTTTCATCTTCACCTATTCCTAGCCTTAGTGATGTAGTCTTCTTAACATTTATTTTCAAACCTATTCTAGCACCCTGAACTTGCAAAACCTCTAAAAGTTCATCCATTGCATTTCCTGTGCTTCTTAAGACAAGATCCATCAAAATGATCCATATAATTGGGATAGAACACAACTCTGCTTAACTCCTGATTTAATGCGAAACCAGCTTCTAACCTCATTTCGATCCTTAACCGCAGTAGTGTTATTCTCATACACAGCACTAATCACTTTGAATGCACTTGTCTGGTATACTGGTATACCATGCAAGGATAAAACCTTTGCTAAAGCTCTTCTATCAACAGAATCGAACGCTTGCTTATAATCTATAAAACTGAGGTCCAAAGGTGTTTGAAAACTCAGGCATTTTTAAATTTCAGTAATTAACCTAAGAGTGAAAATTGGTCGACATATCCTCTACCTTTTCTAAGACCACACTGTTATTCTCTTAAAAACTTTGTCTACAAAGATTTAGTCAGCCTATCTAAATAAATGATTACAATCACCAAACTAGAAATTTGAGACTGAGTTTTAATGTCTGTAGTAGGACAAACGATTACATTCGAATACATGGCCACTATTTGACCTCTCGCATATAATTCATAATAATTTGTTATCAAACTTGTCTGGCGCTACCAGTGCCATTTGAAAGAGCCAGTCTGGGGTTCTTGAGTTGTTTTAGTTTTCTAACCGTTTTTTGGCCTTACAATCACGCTTGCTGATCCTTTTCTTTGCCGTCTACTTGTCATTCAGTTGACTTTTTTTCCTGGTGTGTCAGTCAATATTCTAGTTCCACCTCTTAAATGGTTTCCATGACCGGTGTTCCGTCAGCCCTTCAGAATGGCCTAAGCAATTCTGGAAAAACCAAAGTTTACTCTTAGCAGTGAGAATATTGGTACTTAGATCTGACGATTCCAAAGTAGATTCATCAGCTAATTCCCCATATAAGAGCAGCCTACCGCTAATTAAAGAAGGAAAGAAAGCCACTTCCACAAGAATTTTACGAATAAAAGGTATACATATCGGTAGACCTGGCTAATGTAATTATGTTTCAAGGGAAAATATCTTACGTATATGGATCACAAGACAGCTCTATCACCTTTTAAGCAGATATGTGTTTACCCCAGATTCAGATAGAGTCAATCTTTAATTTTTTTTTTTTTAGTTCCTACTAAATAGGTTTGAAGCCTTCAACATTCAAAGTTTTGCGTCTCGTGCGACCATTATGGTCGAAAGGTAAGCATTTTGATGCCAAACCTCTTACACAGGTCGACCAAACTGAGTCTAAGTGGCTATCGCGGTTGTCTAGGAGAAATACAGTTGGATTTCTATTATCTGTATTTTTTCGAAGTCTTCCATTATTTGTAAAAGTAGGTCAATGTTCACCCATGTACTTGAGTGGGCTGGTCTTAATGTGCTGAGAGGCGCGCTGTGTATCATAAGTTGCACAAAGTGCGCCCTAGGGAATTCAAAATATTGGACTTACAATCTTTCTAACTTTGGACTCAACACATGCCTTTTAAGTTTTTTTTTTGTCAAACTAAAGTGATAGCCATGACTTTAAGAGCCACTGATGGGTGGCGGAGAAGGGGAATGCTCGTTTGCAATACCTATTTCTCTATTGTTCTTTGAAAATAGTCTTTTAAGGTTGTCCTCTTAATACCAATTCTTCTACAGCTTTTCGCATAGTGATTTGTCACAGGTGACGACTTTGGATACCTTCTTAACACATTCCATAATGAGAATGTATTATGTGCCGCTTGATATATTACGAAATAAGAAGATAATATTTGCTTCTGAAACTTTCAAATCGCAGAGGATAATGAAGAGTCATTTTGGAGAGGGTTAAAGCTCTGGACTGCTCGGCAAAATAACATAGTTAATCATCTTTGAAAGTGAAAATGCACGTTTTCAACCACAAGGGGGTATTCCAGATACTTCAGTAAAGTGTCCAAGGTTACCCCTTGACAGGTGACCGAAATAACCCCACTGTGACTGTATACAGTTGAACATCCGTCCTGAAAAAAACCAGAACAGATAGCAGTGTTCTGAATAACCAGAATTAGCCCTAAGAATACCTAACTTGAAGCTACGAAGTTTGAATTTTATTGGAACTCCCGTTGAGCTGCTACAGAACTTACAAAACGATTGAAAAATCACGTGATTTACCTTCCAAATTACCTTTATCCGATTTTCAGAAACGGTTAAACTATTTGCATTTTAATGAGCTTCTTTAATACAAGTATATCGCTAGAAAACAGTATTTCCTGATTTTGTTTTATGGAATTTTGTAGATGGCAATTAGGGAGCAAATGAGCCGTCCAGAGTAACCCATTGTCCGGAATAGCCCCGGTTTCCTCTCTCTACCTTCCGACCCCTCTGAATCTTAAAAAGGGCACTAGAACTTCTGATTACCAATCCAATGATCCCTTTTCGAAATTTCTACGACAACGCTTTCTATGAGAAACCTTATATGTCCCTTAAACTTAACTTACAACCCTTGTCCTGAAGGCTGTGGGGAGGGGGGGGGGGTTGTCATCCTTAAAGACATAAATTCCAGACCTTTCAACTACGTTGAATGAAATTACAATCTGGAAATTTTTATTGGAAGTGTTCGAAGAAAAAATGAGCGAGGGAGGGGGGTTAGTTGCCCTCCAATCACTTTCGACTATTAAAAAGGGCACTAGCCCTTTCATTTTTCAATCGAATGAGCTTTTCAAAGTTTTTACAACAGCTCCATCAATACGAAGTGCCTTTGTCTAAAAAAAAAAAAAAAAAAAATAACTAAACAATACATTGCCCCAACATCATTCTTTACTTAGGCAGCGCTATTGCACTGCCTGTGAAAGGAGTATACACGAGGGAGATTATAAACCTCTGATCAAGGGTTTTTGGCTATGGAGTTAAATGATAGCCTTGTTCTGCTTCCAGCCCTTCAACTCTAAAAATGACAACAAATGCAAGACGAAAGTATAAGAGAGACATAATTTGAGCAATAGCTTATAAATGAGACGTTAAATATTTGTCTACGATCAAAGTAGAAATAAATAACGTAAAAGATAACGCAGTAAATAATGCAAAAAACATTAAGAAAGGCGATTTTCGATAGTTTTCAGGATTGGTGGCTTAAAAAATCTGGTTTAGGGCTTTAGACAACGACAAATCAATCAGATATCTTAAAATTTTCCTTTCCCGGCATTTGGGCTCTCTTTTGGTAAATATTGATGTTTTCTAGCACACAATATGTGATTTTTCAAGTTTTGCTTATAAGTTGCCTAGTCAAGAGTTTGATTTTCAATCAGCTATTAGTTTTGAGCTTGAATACGATTAAATAAAAAAAACAAGTTTTTTTAAACTGAAAGTAAGGAGCGACATTAAAACTTAAAACGAACAGAAATTATTCTGTATATGAAAGAGACTGTCCCCTCCTCAACGCCTCGCTCTTTACGCTAAGTTTGACTTTGTCCTTTTTATTTTTTTAATAAAATGATTGGAAGTTGATTTAATATGATAAAATAAAATGCATTTATTAAAAACAGTACTGTTGTATTTAGGCTGGACACCCACGCGTAAAAAAAACTATTAGCTTAAGAAACTAGTAAAGAGCGAATTGGCGTTTAGGATGCGGGGACAGTCTCGTTGATGAGAGGGACAGTCCTTTCTTTTCATATACTGAATAATTTCTGTTCGTTTTAAGTTTTTAATGTCGTATTTAATATATCCTTACTTTCAGTAGCGTAAAAAGGCGTTGTTTTTTTCATTTAATTTTTGAACGATCCTTACTTTTGTTTAAAAAAACTGTTTTTTTTTTTATTAAACGTGTTTTTGCAGGTTTTGATCTTGGCTCACCGTACATGAATAATTAAAACAAAATTTTCATATTAATTTACTTTTATTTAGTTAAATGGCTTTCTCGAAACTTGTTTAATTTATTTACGAACGTTTTTATTAGTAATAAATATACGTAACTTACGAATTAACTTACGTAACGAACTTCTATATTCATATATTTTTAATACGTTTATTAGGGGGTTCGCGCCCCTAGTCAATACCTTGCTCTTTAAGCGAAAGTTCAAATTTTGTTCCAATTCTTTAGAAATGACCGCTTAATCACAAAGGCCGTTAATTAGAATAAATAGCTCTTATGAAAGTACTAAAAAATCTTTGGCTTAAAGAGCGAGGCATTGACTACGGGGTGAACCCAATTATATATGTAATATTTTCTGTTCGTTTAAAGTTTCGATGTTGCTGCTGTTGCAGTTGAAATACTTGTTTTTTTATATTAAATTTATGATCTTTTTTTAAATAATGACTGCTGGGAAGATCCGGCGTCCCCTTCATAGCAATGTCCCTTCCCCCATGAAAACTTCCTTCATGGAAAGAATCCTCCAACGTAACCCCTGACCAACCCACCCCCCCCCCACTACCAGGAAAAATCTCCCCTGAAAACGCCTGTGTACTTCCAAATAACCAATACTATATGTTAACATTGCGTAAAGTTCATAACTTTCAGCCCTCCCCCCGGGAACTTCGGGGGATTAAGTCATCCTAAAAGACATACTTATTATATTTTCGAACATGCTGAACAAAATGGCTATCTCAAAGTTTTGATCAGGTGACTTTGGGAAAAAAAATGAGCGTGGGGAGGGGGCCTAGTTGCCCTCCATTTTTTTTGGTCACTTAAAAAGGGCACTAGAACTTTCAATTTCCATTCCAATGAGCCCTTCCACGATATCCTAGGACAACTGGTTCGATACGATCACCCCTGGAAAAAAAAAAAACAAAAAAAAAAAACAAACAAATAAACACGCACCCGTGATCTTTCTTCTGGCAAAAAATGCAAAATTCCACATTTTTGTAGATGGGAGCTTGAAACCTCTACAGTAGGGTTTCTCTGATACGCGGAATATGATGGTGTGATTTTCATTAAGGTTCTATAACTTTTAGGGGGTCTTTCCCCCTTTTTTTCGAAAATCAGCCAAATTTTCTCAGGCGCCTAACTTTTGATGGGTAGGATTAAACTTGATGAAACTTATATATTTGAAATCAGCATTAAAATGTGATTCTTTTGATGTATCTATTTGTATCAAAATACCGTTTTCTAGAGTTTCGGTTACCATTGAGCCGGGTCGCTCCTTACTTACAGTTCGTTACCACGAACTGTTTGACAATCTCATAATCAGAATCTTAGGCCAATTTGGGCATAGGGAAAGAAAGTAACAACTCAAATAGTCCTGCTACAATCTTGTGGGTATAACAACCTTGTCATAATCAATACGTAATTTGGTCATAATAGAGCCCATAAGGTTGACATGATATTCACATAATGGCATGAGGACTATCCTTACTAATACTTTTTATCATTGGCAGCGCAAAAGCACTACCTAAGTAAAGAGCGATGTGGGCCCAATGTATTATTATTTTTATTATTATTTTTTTTTTTTGGTTTACACCAAAGCACTTCGTATCGAAGAACTTGTCGTAGAAACTTATAAAAGGGCTCATACGATTGGATATTCGAAGGCTAGCGCCCTTTTTAATAGTCAAAAGTGATTGTAGGGCAACTAACCCCCTCCCACGCCACCCATTTTCCAAACATAATCAATCAAAATTTTGAGATAGCCATTTTGTTAAACGTACTTGAAAGATCCGGAAATTATGTCTTTGAGGATGACAATCCCAAGAGTCCTCAGAGCGAGTTATGCCTGGGGGCGTTTAATGTTTCATAGGCAGCGCAATAGCACTGCCTATGTGGAGAACGATGTGTTGGCACTATGTATTATTTATTTATATAACTTTTAGTTTTGGTTTCCCGGTTTTAGACCAGGGCATTCGTATCAAAGGAGTTGTCTTAGACACGTGAAAAGGGCTCTTTTTATTGGAAATTGGAAGGGCTTGTGTCCTTTTTAATAGTCAAAAGTGATTGAAAGGCAACTAAACACCCCTTCCACGCCCACAATTTCACCGAACACATCCAAAAATTTTGAGATAGCCATTCTGTTCAACGTAGTTGGAAGATCTAGAAATTATGTCTTTGAAAGGAGGACTCCCACCAACTAAAAAACACCCCCCCCACAGTCCTCAACGGCAACGGGTTGTAATTTATGCCCTGGAGGCATATAACCGCAGTTTCCTTATTGACAAGCGTCGTTGTAGGCAACTTCAAAAAGGGCTCATTCAATTGGAAATTCATAGGGCTAGTGCCCAATTGTTTAATAGTCAAAGTGATTGGAGGGCAACTAACCCCCACTCACGCCCACTATTTCCTCAAACACATGCAATCAAAATTTTGAGATATACATTTTTGTTCAAACGCAGATGAAGTTTTTTAAGTTAGGTCTTGAGGATGGTAACCCCCTCAGAGCCCTCAGGGCAAGGGTTGTAAATTATGCCCTGGAGGGGGGCATATAAGGTTTTTACAGAAAGCGGTGTTGTAGAAACTTAAAAAAAAAGGGCTCATTCGGGATTGTAAATTGAGAGAGCTAGTGCTCTTTTTAATAATCGAAAAGGGACTGAAGGGCAATAAAACCCCTCTCTCACACCCACCATTTCTCCCAAACATATCCAATCAAAATTTTGAGATAACCATTTTATTCAATGTGGTTTAAAGTTCTGGAAATTAGCTATTTGAGGATGACAACCCCTCCCCCCCACAACCCTCAGGGCAAGGGTTGTAAGTTTTATGCCCTAGGGGCATATAAGGATTTTACAGAAAGCGGCTGTTATAAAAACTTAAAAAGGACTCATTCGATTGGAAATGAGAGAACTAGTGCTCTTTTTATTAGTCGAAAGTGATTAAAGGCAATGAAACCCCTCTCTCACACCCACCATTTCCCAAACATATCCAATCAAAATTTTGAGATAACCATTTTGTTCAACGTAGTTTAAAAAGTTCTGGGAAATTAGGTCTTTGATGATGACAACGCCCCCCCCCCCCCCCCAAAAAAAAAAACCCTCAGGGCAAGGGTTGTAAGTTATGCCCCGGGGGCATATAAAGTCTTATAGAAAGTTTTGTCGTAGAAACTTCAAAAAGGGCTCATTCGATTGGAAATTGAAAGGGCTAGTGCCGTTTTTAATAGTCGAAAGTGATTGGAGGGCAACTAACTTTCCCGAACACATTCAATCAAAATTTTGAGATAGCCATTTTGTAAAATGTAGTTTAAAGGTCCAGAAAATTTTTTCTTTGAGGATGACAAACCCCCACAGCCCCCGAGGGCAAAGGCTGTAAGTTATACCTTAAGGGCATATAGGTTTATATGAGTATTAAGGTTTTACGTTGTTATTATGGTTAATATGGGCATATGAGATTAATATGAGTTATATACAAGGTTAGTATTAATCTGAGTAGGGTTCTAAACCCCATGCTTTCTAAAAGCCAGAAGATAATTTGTACTTTACTGAAAATTTTTTTTTTAAATGTTTTCACTTTTATAACTTTAAGAAATCAAAAAATTAATTGAGATTTTAAGGAATAAATATCAGCATATACGTATATTGAACTGACAATGCACATTTTTTTCAGTAACTTCATTTGATTTTTTTTTTCAAATGAAAAAAAAAAATGAAGTACAAATTATATTCTGGTTTTTAGAAAGCATGGAGTTTAGAACCCTACTCATATTAATTTCGCTCGTTTTGAGTTTGACTCTGTTATTTATTTTAATTTCTGTTTGTTTTGGGTTTTATTTATTTATTGATACTCATTTGTGGTAGTTGTATGCTTGGTAGATTATTTGATTCTATTTTGTTCATTTTTGGTTTAATGGAGTTCTTTATTTTTTTTTTGAAAAAATTATTTTGTGGAAAAGTTTTTTTTAATGAATATATGGAAAGGGCGATCGTATAAACTTCAGAGGGAGCTCAATGGATTGCTAATCAGAAGTTTTAGCGCCCTTTTGAGATTTAGGGTTATCGGAGGATGGATAACCCCCACACACACCTCATATTTTCCCGAAATGCATCTGATAGGAATTTTGAGATGGCCATTTTTTTGTCGTAGAAACGACAAAAAGAGCTCCTTCGATTAAAAATTGAAAGGGCTAGTGCCCTTTTGAAAAGTCAAAAGCGATTGGAGGCAACTAACCTCCCTCTCCCGCCAATCATTTCCCCAAACACATCCAATCAAAATTTGAGATAGCCATTTTTCTTTAACGTAGCTGAAAGCTCCATAAATAATGTCTTTAAGGATGACACCCCCCCCCCCCCTAACAGCCCTCAGGGCAAGGGTTATCAGTTATGCCCTTGGGGCATATATAGAGGTATGTATAAATATGTAGAAAGGGTGATCGTAAAAAATTCCGGAATGGGCTTATTCGATTTGAAATCAGATTTTCTAGTCCCTTTTCAAGATTCAGAGTGATTTGAGGGTGGATACCCCACCACACCTCGTATTTTCCCGAAATGCATCTGATAGAAATTTTGAGATGGCTATTTGTTTTCGTAGAAACTTCAAAAAGAGCTCATTCGATTAGAAATTAAAAAGCTAGTGCTCTTTTTTAATAGTGGAAAGTGATTGGACGGCATATAACCCCCCTCCCACGCCGACCATTTCCTCAAACACCCCCAATCAAAATTTTGAGATAGCTATTTTGTTCAAAGTAGTTGAAAGATCTGGAAATTATGTTTTTGAGGTTGACAAACCCCTTAAAGCCCTCATGGCAAGGGTTGTAAGTTATGCCCCGGGGGCTTATATATAAGGTAGGTTATATATAGGATGGGTGATTGCATAAACTTCGGAGGGAGATCATCGGATTGGTAACCAAAAGTTCAGTGCCCTTTTTAAGATTCAGAGTGATCAGAGGGTGGACATCCCCCACGCCTCATATTTTCCCGAAATGCATCTGATAGAATTTTGAGATGGCCATTTTATTGTCTTAGAAACTTCGAAAAAAGCTCATTAGATTGGAAATTGAAAGGGCTAGTGCCCTTTTTTAATAGTCAAAAGTAATTGTGGGGGGCAACTAACCCCCTCCCTCACCCATCATTTCTCCAAACCCATCCAATCCAGATTTTAGATAGGCATTTTGTTCAACGTAATTGAAAGGCCCAGAAATTATGTCTTTGAGGATGACACCCCCCCACAGCTCCATTTGCGCTTTACTGAAACAAAATATGTTTGAAATGTTTTCACCTTTCTTACTTTAATAAATGAAAATTATCAAAACTTAATGAAAAAATGTCAGTATATGTCAATTAAAATGACAATCCACGGTATTTTTTTTCAGTAAAGTGAAGCTTGTGTTCTGGCCTTGAGAAGGCATAGGGGTTTATCAGCCCTACTCATGTTAATTTTTACTCGTTTTGAGTTTGACTCGGCTATCTGTTGTAATTTCTGTTCGTTTTGAGTTTTCATTTATTTATTGATAGGGATTTGTTGTAGTTGTGTGCTTGGAAGATTATTTTACTTTTTTTTGCTCATTCTTGGCTTAATGGAGCTCTTTACTTTACTTTGAAAAAGTTGTCTTGTGGAAAAAGTTTTTAAAATTAATTTTAAATAAAAGACAGGAAAGCAGGGCGCTGGCAGAAAATTTTCCAAGGGGGGGGGGGGGGAGAAGCCAAAATAGCAGTGGTGGTTGGGTGACAATTTAGGCGCTTTAGGGCACCAAACTATGACTTTACCCCGAAGAGGACGAATTTGTAATCAATTTAAAATCCTGAGAAGCTAATTGATTTATAAGTACCAATAACTATATTTTAAGCTTCCCATTTGCAAAAGAAGTAATGCGACACGGTGGTAGTGCTGGATTCAACCAATTTGATTAGCTTTATTTGCAATGAAATTAGGCTATGTTTGGTGATTTGTAATTGCGTATAAGCTATACTGAGGGGGAGTGATTCATTTTTTTAGGTGGGGTAGGGTAGATTCCTACAAAAATAAATTTTATTGTACAATCTACTTACTCTTCATGAGGCTTCAGATAAGCGTTAAAAGAGGAAGGGAGAGTAGGAATTAATTATAGTGTTTTTCTCTATACAGCTAATATGTTACATTCCCATATCTACCAGCAAAGATGTGGAAAAGGCAAGTCAGGTCGTCATCAGCCCCACCATGAAATTTCCTTGGGGTGGCAAATACTGCTAGGAGCTTATTTTTCAGCAATTTTAATGTTAACATATTTCTTTTTCTATTTATACGAAGTACGTCAATGTATTAAAAAAATATATTATGTATTAAAAAAATATATTTAATCGTATCGATAAAAAAATCCTATTGTAGATGTTGTGATGGCTTCAGTTATGTAGAAGATCAAAAGCCTCACAGACAAAGTCTCACAGACTTTCCATCCATACAAACAATAGTACTCCTTTTCATCCAAACAAGATTCTTTAGTAGTATTGTAAAACAAGGACTTTTCACCAAATTACTATTCATCGCCAATTTTTTAAGTATACGTATTCAAATTTCATCCAAAATTGAAATTACAAATTTAAACCTAGGACGGTACTAATCAACGTATAATTATTGATTTACAAAATTTAAAATCAATTGACCAGGGATTTAAGGGACCGGTACCTCAAATTATATCTTAGGCCTGGGTATGATTTGAAAAACAATTAGAAATTAAATGAAAAAAGAAGCTTTTCAACTGAAAGCAAGGAAAAGATTTGAAACCTATTTGAACAGATTATTCTTTGTATGAAGGGGACTGTCTACTCCTTTGATCCTTACCCTTTACTGTGAAGTTTGGCTTTTTTCCAAAATTTTTAAAGAAAATTTGCAATTGGAAAAAAAAAAAAATTTCAAAGCACTAAAAAGCTTTTTGATGAGCAAGGTGTAAATACATTCTAAGAACACACTGGCTATACATGACACGTGAAGCTAAGAGAAGAAAGGAAATAATAAAAGAAAAATAAAATAAAAAAAGGGTGAGAAAACGAGGATTTTGTCAGCCAGTGTCAAAACATGAAGACGAAGAACAAGCAAATATTTCGACAAAGACCTCCGCCAAGTCGTCCTCAGTGCTAATTAAAAAAAAAGAAAAAAGAAAAAAAAAAATCTAACCTTTTGGAGTTTATTCAACAAGATGCGAACAGAGACTAAATGAAAGACCAAGCCGAAATCAATGAAAAAATGATTTACCAAAGAGATTGAGCAAGAATGTTTTTGCCTAGCAAAACTTTTTGCTCGTCTGCAATTTTTGGTTTTCATTAGATTTGCAAATAGTTTCTCTTAAATTTGACTGGGTTCAAATATTAATTGAGTCTTTTAGTATTAAATTGTTATAAACTGGGCTTAATGAAATATCTCCGGTGTCTCTATTTATAGCCAAATTTCTGTTTATATATTTTTTTTTGTATCTCAATTGCCTCTTTAAAAGATTGCGGTAGGCTATTTACAGTAGATATGAAAGTTTGCCTCCTCAAAAAGAATAAGATGTGTAGGATTTTCGAATATATGAAGGGCCAAAGCGGAATCAAAGTTTTCATTTTTTATTTTCCAATCTCAGGGACTTATTTACTGAAATTTTGTGTTCATGCAAACGTTCACCAAGTTGTTGATGGGTCCTACCAATGTAAAATTTCCCACATGAACACGGGACTCTGTAGACACCACTACCAAGTACATGGTCAGTTCTATCTTTTCTGGAATTGAAAAAATGTTCAACTTCTTGTTCACTTTTGAAAGAAACAGAGAGATTGTGTTTATTTAAATGTTTCCGTTTATCGCTAAGTTTTGAAATGTATGGTAAAGTGGTGAATGTTTCTTCTCAATTGCCGGAATAACTGAAATAAGGGGGGACGGCCTCCCTATTTTCTTGTTTTATCCTCTTTTTAATCATCTATCTATGATATTTTCAATGAGGTTCTCCAAAAAGTTTAGATTTTTGTTGTTTTTTTTTTTTTTTTTTGTTTAGCACTAAGGACGACTTGGCGGAGGTCCTTGTCGAAATATTTGCTTGTTCTTCGTCTTCATGTTTTGCTACTTGATGACAAAATCCTTGTTTTCTCACGCTTTTTTTTATTTTCTTTTATTATTTCCTTTCCTCTCTTAGCTTCATATGAGCAAGGTGTCGAGAAGGGGACAGTCCCCCTTATATATATAGAGTAATTTATATTGGTTTTAAGTTTTAAACTTTCTTCTTACTTTAGTTGAAAAACCTTTTCTATGTGTTTAATTACATTTCGTGAAACTGTAAAGTTTTATGAATACAATAATTTTGTAAGGCAGAAAAAACGATTAATATTTCAATGATCTGTGTTTGGATTTTGATGGGTAATCAAACAGTTCGTGTTTTTTCCCCATGGGTGATTGTATAGACCCAGTGGGCCTAGAACGTCGGGAGGGGGCTCATTGTAATGGAAATTAAAAGTTCTAGTACCCTTTTTAAATGACCAAAAAATTGGAGGACAGCTAGGCCCCCTCCCATGGCACTTTTTTTTTCCCAAAATCGTTCAATCAGAATTTTGAGATAGCTTTTTTGTTCAGCATAGTTGAAAGGCATAATAACTATGTCTTTGGAGATAAAATGACCCCCTACAGCCTCTGGTGAAAGGTTATAAGATTCGTCCATTGTTTATTTGTTATTGGGAATCATGCTTACATTTTTCGGGTGGGGAGGGGAGGACAAGTTTTCTGCTGGGAGAATTTTCAATAGAGAGGATAGTTTCCAGGGGGTGAAGTTTTCAGAGAAAATTTTACACTGGGTGAATTTGGAAGAATTCACATTCAAAATGTCTTTATATGTCTTGCTTTCTCTTTACCGATTCAATTTTACGTGTGGAGGTGTTAAGGGTAATTGCCCGGGGTAATATTTCGCCAGGATTGAATTGTCCAGAGGATATTTCTATGGGGAGTGGGATTTTTCCTTGAAGGTAAAGCCAGACATCCTGGTGCTATTTAAAAACCAATCAGAAAAAAAAGTTTTTTTCAACTGAAAGTAAGGAGAAACATTAATGCTTAAAGTGAACAGAAATTATTACTTATATGAGGGGGTTGCCCCATCCTCAATGTCTCGCTCTTTACGTTAAAGTTTAAATTTTGTACCAATTCTTTGAAAACGACTCCTGAGACACAAAGGGTCGTTTAATTAGAACAATAAGTAACTTTTTTTGAAGTGCCAAAAACTATAGCGTGATGAGTGAGGTGTTGAGGAGGGGCACGACCCCCGTCATATACGTAATATTTTCTATTGTTTTAAGTTTTAATGCTACTCCTCACTTTCAGTTGAAAAAACTTGTTTTTTTTCTTTATTTAATGATGCTTAGAAACAAAACAATTTTCTAAAGGCAAGGGAAAAAGTATGTCAATTAAAGTAAAAGTATATAAAAAATGAAAAAAGTAAACAATTACAAAAAATACGCAAAACAATAGCCTAATTACAAAAACTAAGATATAAACTCCCAGCATTTAGTTTCTGTTGAGCAATGTCGAAGCGTTGGACGGATATTTTTTAACAATATCGACAGTTTTGAACTTGGCTATCAAACACCAAAATATTTAATGCCTTTAGACTCAGTTGTCAAACAGTTCGTGGTAACGAACTGTCAAGTAAGGAGCGACCCGGCTCAATGGTAACCGAAACTCTAGAAAACGGGTTTTTGATACCAATAGATATATCAAAAGAATCAGATTTCAATGCTGATTTTCAAATATATAACTTTCATCAAGTTTAGAGCTACCCATCAAAAGTTACGCGCTGAGAAAATTTGGCTGATTTTCAAAAAAGGGGGAAAGAGACCCCCTAAAAGTTATAGAACCTTAATGAAAATCACACCATCATATTCAGCGTATCAGAGAACCCTACTGTAGAGGTTTCAAGCTCCTATCTACAAAAATGTGGATTTTTGCATTTTTTGCCAGAAGAAAGATCACGGATGCGTGTTTATTTGTTTGTTTTGTTTGTTTGTTTGTTTTTTTTTTTTTTTTCCCAGGGGTGATCGTATCGACCCAGTGGTCCTAGAATATCGTGAGAGGGCTCATTGGAACGGTAAAATTAAAAGTTCTAGTGCCCCTTTTTAAGTGACCAAAAAAATGGAGGGCAACTAGGCCCCCTCCCACGCTTTATTTTTTTACCAAAGTCACCCGATCAAAATTTTGAGATAGCCATTTTGTTCAGCATGGTCGAAAATATGATAAATATGTCTTTTGGGATGACTTAATCCCCCGAAGTACACCGGAGGGAGGGCTAAAAGATATGAACTTTACCCAATGTTACACATATAGTATTGGTTATTCGGAAGTATACAGAAGTTTTTCAGGAGGTTTTTTTTCTGCTAGTGGGAGGGAAGGGTGGGTCGGGGGTTATGTTGGAGGATCTGTTCATGAAGGAAGTTTTCATGGGGGAAGGGAAATCGCCCATGAAGGGGGCGCCGGACTTGCCAGCATTATTTATTGGTTATTGGGAAGTATACAACCATTTTCAGGAAGGATTTTTTCTGGAGGGGGGCTAGAGGAGGGAGTTACTCTGGAGAATATTTCCGTGGAGGATGTTTCTTTTGGGGTAAGGGACATTTCTATGAAGGGGGCCCGGATTTCCAAGCATTATTTAAAAAACGATCAGAAATTAAATAAAAAAAAAACCAAGTTTTTTCAACTGAAATGTAAGAAGGAATATTAGAACTTAAAACGAACAAAAATTATAACGTATGTGATGGGGGGGTTCTCCCCCAAGTCAATACCTCGCTCTCTTTACGCTACAGTTTTTTTTTAGTGCTTTCAAAGAGCTATCTATTCTAATTAAACGGCCTTTGTGATTCAGGGGGTTTGTGAATCAAATTTTTTTTTAACTTTTAACGTAAAGAGCGTGGTATTGACTAAGGGCAGAAACCCCCTCATATACGTAATAACATATACGTAATAAAAAAACAATAAAAAAACAAGCGATACGGCTCAATAGTAATCGAAACTTTTAAAAACGAATTTTGATGTCAATAAATGTATCAAAAGAATGTGTTTATAATGCTGATTCTAATATATAAATTTTGTTAAGTTTAGTATTACTCATCAAAGGCAACAAGCCTGAGGAAATTTACTCGATTTTTTAAAGAGGGGGGAAACATCCCCTACAAGTGAAAGAATTTTAATGAAAATCACAACGTCAGATTTCAGCGTATCAGAAAACCCTATTACATAGGTTTCAAGCTCATATCTGCAAAAATCTGCAACTTTGAATTTTTGCCAGAAGAAAAATATACGAATATAGAAGTTAGTTACGTAAGTTAATTTGTAAAGACATTCATTTAGCAAAAGAAAAGTAAAATTTTTATGCAAATAAAAGCTGCATTAACTAAAAAAACGATCAGAAATTAAATAAAAAACAAGTTTTTAAACTGAAAGTAAGGAGCGACATTAAAACTTAAAAACGAACAGAAATTATTCCGTATATGAAAGGGCTGTCCCCTCCTCAACGCCTCGCTCTTTATTCCGTATATGAAAGGGGCTGTCCCCTCCTCAACGCCTCGCTCTTTACGCCAAAGTTTGACTCTGTCTCACAACTTTATTTTTAAAACAATAAAAAACTTTAGCGTAAAGAGCGAGGCGTTGAGGAGGGGACAGCCCCTTTCATATACGGAATAAAGAGCGAGGCGTTGAGGAGGGGACAGCCCCTTTCATATACGGAATAATTCTGTTCGTTTTAAGTTTTAATGTCGCTCCTTACTTTCAGTTTAAAAACTTGTTTTTTTTTATTTATTTATAAAAAGTAACGCATTATCAAATCAGTTTGTTCAAAGTAAAACATTAAAACTAAGATTAAGGAAATTAAATAATTTTTTTTATTCAATATTTTCATTTAATTTGGATAAAAAAAAAGCCAGTGTATTTGACACCTTTATACTTCACTCCTTACCTATAAAAATTAAATCTTTTTCAAAGTGACAACTAGATAAATACAATCACTCCTGGAAAAAAAAAATTGATAATAAAACACAAGACATGGATCCGTTCAGGGGGAAAATACAGAAATTCCCAGCATTCCGTCAAGGGGAAACATTTCTGATTATAGTGGCTTCATATGTCAGCTCATAGGTACCCTTGCAATGCAAACAAAAATTGATGGCATATTCTTATCAAAACTGCCCCTTATTAGTTGTTTTTCCTTGTTTTTTATAATTATACGAACTTTTCTTGTGTTCTAATAAGTATACTAATTACTAATAAACAGAAACACATATTTAGGATCACAATAAAAAGCTGAATCTTTGACTGAATGTAAATAAAAAAAACAAGTTTTTTAACGGATGAAAGTAGAGGCGCGAATGAAAGTGAAACTTAAAACTAACAAATTAATTCTGTATATGAAAAGAGACGTGCCCGATCCTAAAACGCCTCGTTCTTTTACGCTAAAAGTTTTTTTTATTGTTTTAAAAAAATAAAGTTTGTGAGACAGAGTCAAACTTTTTGCGTTAAGAGCGA